>CM050510.1:11805000-12320000 GCA_027563665.1 Antrozous pallidus
TATTTTAAAGTAGCAGGTGGTAAAATAAAAAAAAAAATACAAGGCAACATAAAAAAAGGACAACAAGAAACACCAGAGAAAACAATTTGGCAAAAACAAAACATGCCAATTGTGATTAAAATGTTATTTACGTATACTAATGTAAATAAATGGGTTGACTTTCGATTTATTAAGTAGTATTTTAGTTTCTAAAAGACATTGAGTTTATAAAATATATTCAACTGCATGCTTTCTACATGAAACATATACTTAAATAAACCCAACTCATGCTTCCTCAAGAGGCATACTGGAAAAAACTTGGGTTAAAAGTCAGAGACAGACGATAAAATTTTAGTCAAACATAAATAGATATCAAGAATAACATAATCAAAAAGGCAGAATGAAAGGCAATTCCCTATATCTCTCCATTAAAGTGCAGCTAAACCCTGGACACTGTATCTAAAACAAACATAGGAAGACTGAAAAAATGGGGGGAAGGCAGCAAACTGGCTGGGACTGTGGGACTTGAGGGAAGACATAGCGTGAGGTCCATGGGTTTTCTTTTTATCTCTTTTCTCCTAGGCCGGGGACTGGAAAAGCCAGCAACCCAGAGCCTTACTTAAGGGACGCAAACTAAAAAAGCTCCTACAAAAGCCTGCTCTCTTGAGCCAAAAGATCAGGAAAGGGACGGCTAACAAGACAAAACTTCTAGACAATAACCATCCTACTCCAGCCAAACGTCACGAAGAAAACACTGGCCCCAACTCCACCAGCAAAGGCTGAGTGAAAAAGCTGTACTTCCGCCCTCTGGAGGGTGTTCAATCCTACTCGGATGTCAGAAAAAACATGCCTCTCGCACTCCTGTGGTGGGGAGTGTCGGCTGGGATTACGTGTGACTTACACGCCTACCAGACAGCAATAAAGACACTCCACTCCCTCCCGCTAGAGGAACCAGGAGGCCCTGTGGAGTCAGGCCTTTCGTCACCACCTGCTACAATGAGGCCCGCAGTGCCAGGAGTGGCCATCGGGGTGGGGAGCCTGAACTCTCACCCATGTCAGAAATTAGGTGTCGTCCCCTTCCCCCACTAAAGCTTCGTCAGAGGATGCCTGTTTTATCAGAAAATTTAAATAAGATCCAGAGCCTCATAATATAATCCTGAAATTTTCTAGGTTTCAAACAAAAATTACTCACCATACAGAGAAGCAAGAAAATCTCAAATGGAAAAAGAAAATAGACACCAACATTAAGATGACACAGATGTCAGAATTATCTAACCATGATTTTAAGCAATTATAAAATGTTTCAATTAGCAATTACAAACATGCTTGTAAACTAATAAAAAATTAGAACATCTGAGCAAAGAAAGAGAAAATATAAAAAATAAGTGAAAATTTTAGAACTACAAAATTAGCACAATTAAAAATTTGATATATGGGCTTAACAGCAGAATGAGGCAGAGGAAAGAATCGGTGAACTGGAATCCAGTAGAAAATACACAATATTAACAATAGCGAGCAACCAGACTGGAACAAAAATGAACAGAAGCTCATGGACCTATACAACTAAAACCAAAGATCTAACATTTGCATCAATAAAGTCATAGAAAGAGAAGAGAAAGACAGTAAGGGCTGAAAAAAGTGTTTGAAAAATAATGGCTGAAGATTTTCCCAAAATGGCAAGATGGATACACCTATAGATTCAAGAAACAGAACAATCCCAAACAAAAGGAACCCATACTAAGACACATCATAATTAAACTTCTGAAAATGAAGACAATGAAAAGCTCTGGAAAAGAATAACCACCATAAAAAATTGAGCATGAGCCCAGTCACTGTAGCTCAGGGGTAGAGCACTGACCTATGAACCAGAAGGTAGTTCCGATTCCTAGTCAGGCCATGTGCCAGTTTGTGGGCTCGATCCCCAGTGGGGGGCATGCAGAAGGCAGCCGATCAATGATTCTCTCTCTTCATTGATGATTCTATCTCTCTCTTCTACTCTGAAATAAATAAAAATATATTTTTTAAAAATTAGCATGAATTTCTTTTAAAAATTGTCATTGACCAGGGTCTACAAATCAATATGGTGTCATCTGTACCTGTAAATCATAACCATGTGTCCATAAAACTTAGTAGTTAGACTGTCTTCTGAGAGTTAAATATAATTTAACTCATAGCACATGAGACCTGCAAAACTCTTTTAAGAAACAGAATGGTCTCCTGGAGTCCAGCAAATAAGACTGTAATGAGTCTAATTAGACTCTAATGAGACTAAAGATAATTATCCTATGTAAAAAAAAATTTAAGTCAGAAGTTTACTGGGCAGAAAGCAGAGTAGAAAACTGGGATTAGTGGACAAACAGAATAAACCTGGAATAATGATTTAATCACCGTGCTCTTCAGTGTCATTTAACCATTCTGTGCTTCAGTATCCTCATCCACAAAATTAGGGAATTATACTAGGATATTTCTTAAATACTTTTTAATCCTAAAAACTCTAAGTTAAAAACAACAAAATTTATTTTCCTAGGAAGATTAGAAAAGGTTATGGGAGAAAGCCTAGAAAGAAATATTGGTTAAACTATCCAAAAATCAGCTATCAGATATATTTTAATTTATCTCCACCATCATATTTTATGCTATCTGACTCACTTTCCCGTGTGGGTTTTTCTCCTTTCTTGCTTTCCTTGGAGTTTAATAATTTAGATACTCAACATGATAATAATACAAATAGGACTTTGATTCATGGGCAAAAAAATTCCTTGGATATATGACAATATTTCAAAATAAATGTTTCTGTTAATTAATATTTGAAAGGTACTATTAACATATAACAAAAAACTCAAAAGGCTCAAAAACAGCATTCAACAAAAAAGTTGTGATTCCACTCCTGCTTCTCAAACACAGTTACCTTCTCTGGAGCCAGTTTCTTGCTTGTTTTTCAGGCCACTCCACCATAACCACTGGCATATGCACATATTCATATATGTATGTATGCCTGTGTGTATTCTGCCGATCACTCATCTCAGTGGAGCTTAAATTGTTTCCAATTTGTTGAAAGTATTTTTATATTGTTTCCAATCTTTTGCCATTATAATGTTCTATGAATATTTTTACACGTTATTTCACACATGGTTAAATTTTTCGATCAAGTATATTTCTACAAGTGTAATTACTGGGTCAAAGAATATTCAACATTTTACTTTAAGTAGACAATGCTAAATTGCCTTAAATGGAGAATGAGTACTAAGTTTAATCTTCATAGCAATAAACATTATACTGTACTTAAGAGTCTGTCTCTTATGCCCCTCAACAAATACTTCTGTTTAACAGTACTTTAGAAAAATTGCTTTTTATAAGAACCATGCTTTGAATCCTTTTGTGATTTAATAAAAAGAATTATTTGCCAAATATCAAGTTTTGTTAATGTGAGACACATTTATTAATAGCTTAGAGGTCTGAGCCAATCCTGTTGGGGAAAATGATGACTCACAAATACTTATTGAAAGTACTGCATTATTTCTATCTGCACTGAATTTCAAGGCAAATTAAAAAAAAAAAAAATTCGACCTGACATTCTCAATACAAGTCTATTTGTAGCAGAAATACTGACATTCTTCATTTAGGTAATTTTGTAACCAATATTTACAAGTGATCTTTTCAAAGAGTTCCGGGATCTTGTATTTACATATCTTACAGTAGAGCAGGTCAGAGAAGAAATGCTGGGTCACAGAAAACATCAGGGGGGTGTGAGAAACAATGGTGAGGAGACAGGTTCTGAAAGGAGAAGCCCGGGGAAGTTTTGTTTTAAAGAAACTTTCGGGGGAAACAACAACAAAGAGAAAAAAAAGGAGAACGCTAACTTGAAAAAGAAAAGAAGAAAATGAGACACAGAACACAGAGAAGAATGGAGATGGTGGATGCAGGTGTGAGGATGGATGCGTACCAATCCACATTTCCTGGGAGGTGTATGTCTTTGGAAATCAGTTAAGGAAACTCAAGGCAATCTTCCTGAATGTCAGAAAGCTAAGAGAGATAAAGACATTCCTCCCGGGCGGCACAAGCACTGACCTGTAAAAGCTGCGTTGCAGTAGCCCTCTGCTCTGGGTTCTTCACGAGGCACTTTTTAACAAAATCGGTGAAATCATCAGACCAGAGTTCTGGCTTCCTGAATGTTGGTGGTGGATTTGTGGGAATCATAAAAATGGCCTAGTAAAAAATGAAATATCCAAAAGACACAGTAAGAATCATAATAACACACCAAATAAATCTCTTCATCTATCTTTCTATCACACTCTAAATCTGAAAAACAAACTTAAGTGGTTCTAGGATTTCCAGTAAGATTACAATTCAGGAAGCAAGTCCATCTGCTACTAATGTAATCATTTCCCATTAAATTTCCTCTATTTGAATTGCAGCTCATTGAGCACATCATTCTTTATTTTATCTATTATTTTTAATCAGTCTCCAAAGAAGATTGCATTTCTAACCCTTTTACCAAGCTAAGGACATTCTCTAATTAAAAAGATATATCCCCCAATTTTGCTATTGCATGCCAGATTTAGTTCCCATTTCAGTTTTATATAAATATCACTGCAGTCCAATTTGCTTCTGCAATCCAGAATATTTATTGCCGTTATTTGAAATAATAATACTTTCCTCTTTCCAAATATATATATCAGGATTCCAAATGAAAAGTTTTAAAGCTAATATACATACCACTTTGATTTATGACTAATGATTTAATTTAGTATTAGTAACTTAGTACTAATGGTAATACATCCAGAAGGTTCACAGTTGAAAAGCTCTAAAAATCCCCCTGTCATCGCTGTCCGCTGACCTATCCAGTCACCCTTTTTCAACCCAGAGAATTAATGCCTAATGTTCTTAGCAAATCACTGTATGTAATGAATTAACTTTTCTCCTGGGCATCTAGAATTGTTCCTGATAAAATGCCATTACTAAAACATCATTTCCTTTGAAAAGTTAGTAAAGATATGAAAACAGTAATAAATTTAAACCAAATGTATCAAGCACTCAGTAAGTACTAGCTATCATCAATGTCATTTCCACATTATACAAAAGACAAGCAGCAAATATGGCAATGACAAAAATTTTACAAAGCAACATTAATTTAGCTAAATTATAACTAATTGTCATTTAATTGGTAAGCTTATATAATTAGACAATCAAAACATGTGAGATGAGGAAAAATGGCTTTTTGGCAATCTTAACCAATATAGGCACGTGCAGCCTCCAAACATGGGCCTTTCAAAGATATGTTCATTAGGATGGAGCACACAAAAACTCCCTTTATGACTACATAATTCTCTACCTCTGCAGAAGACAGGTATGTTTCCGTTCTACAATCAGTTTTTCACCTGGCTTTCAGTGGTCCTCTCTCTTAATGTGCAAATTCCATGTACATGAACTTGATCTCCCTTCTCGTTAATGCATTAAAAAAATTAAAATGGTAATACTACAAACCACAGGAATACTTGGAAACAAAGTTTTTACCACTGAAAGAAACTAACCATACCTATATTTATTTCTGTTTATATATGGAGAAAACATAAAAACTGTCAACAAAAATAAACTACTTGGGGAAATATTAATTTTAATATATCCTCCTTTGATATAAATAATAAAATTGTTCTACTTTCCATTGGATTTGTATTAATTGTTCAAAAGTCACCATAAGTTCTTAGAAAATTTTAACATGCAACAACACAGATAAACCTTGTACCTCAAGAGGTTCTTAAAATAGTCAAGTTCATAGAGACAGAGAGTACAGTGGTGGTTTCCAGAGGGGGAGGGAGCGGGGAGTCAGTGCTTAATGTGCAGGGTTTCAGTCGGGGAAAGGAAAGCCTCCTGGAGGTGGACAGTGTGACTGCGGTACAGCATGAAAATGAACTCCTTCACACAACTGGACACCTACAGAGGGTTAAAATGGTTAATTTTATGGCATATACTTTACCACAAAAGAAAAAACCCACAAGAAAGAGGGAAAATGTAATGCAATAATCGAACTCAGAAATGTTTGTGAATACCTGTTGCACACAAAGCATGGTGTTAGGCACTACATGGAGTTTAAAGATGACAGGAAATACAATCACTGCCTTTCCGAGTCTGTGATGAAAGGACAAGCAGTAAAATAATTAAAGAGTACTACAATAACAGAAGAAATTATATAAGGCATAAAGAGGAGGGTCTTTCCCTTAGAAGAAATAACATAAGGGAAAGCGGGAGCACGGAATAAGGCTGTTGGGAGGAGCAGAGAGCAAGCTGATACCTGTAGGGGACTAGGAAATGAGAAGATTAGAAGGGGAATGAGGATATTGGAGTCTGGTCAGCAAGAAAGTACACAACTGAAAGAAGGCTTCTTTTTTTTCGTGTGTGCGTGTGTGTGCGTGTGCATGTGCGTGCGTGCGTGTGTGCGTGTGTGTGTGTGTGTGTGTGTGTGTGTGTGTGTGTGTGTGTGTGTATTAAAGAGCCACGGCCGTAACAACCATTACAACTGAAGGCTCGACTAGACCGGAAGTCAATGCTGGGTTGCTGTGGCGACCCAGCACTGACTGGGGCAGCTGCCGGGACCTCTACCCAGCACTGACTGCCTAGGGGGCTGCGGATCAGGCCCGGAGAGAGGCCTGCAAAAAGAGAGGAAGAGTTTGATCCGTGGTCTGTGGCAGCCGTTGATCAGAACTTGCCTCTCTTTCTCTCCAGGCCTGGCCAACAGCCACGCCTCCATTTCTCTCCAGGCCTCCACCAGGGCTGCTGATCAGCCCCGCCTTTCTGTTCGGGCACAGACACCGACTGGCATAGAAACTGACCAATCAGAACCAAATCTGGGTGAACTGTGAGGAGCCAATTGCTGCCTAGGAGGCAGAGCTTTTGATGTTGACTGGCATAGAAACTGACCAATCAGAACCAAATTGGCCAGCAGAGGAGGGCAGTTGGGGGCGATCAGGCCAGCAAAGGAGAGCAGTTAGGAGTAAGATCAGGTCAGCAGGGGAGGGCCGCTGGGGACAAAATCAGGCCAGCAGGGGAGGGCAGTTGGGGGCAACCAGGCTGGTAGGGGAGGGCAATTGGGGGCGGGATCAGGCCAGCAAGGGAGAGCAGTTGGGGGTTCAATCAGGCCTGCAGGGGAGGGCAGTTAGGAGCGATCAGGCAGGCAGAGGCAGTTAGGGGCAATCAGGCAAGCAGGCAGGCAGGCAGGTGAGTGGTTTGGAGCCAGCAGTCCCAGATTGTGAGTGGGGTGTCCGACTGCTGAGGCCCAGTGCACAAAATTCATGCACTCAGGGGGTGGGGGGCCTCAACCTGGTCTGCACCCTCTCATAGTCCGGGAGCCCTCAGGAGATGTCCATCTCCTTAGCACTGGTGCAGAGGTGGGAGAGGTTCCCACTACTGCTGCTATGCTTGCCAGCCATGAGCCAGGCTCAGGGCTTCTGGCTGAATGGCACTCCCTCTGTGGGAGTGCATTAACCACCAGGGAGCAGCTCCTGCATTGAGCATCTGTCCGCTGGTGGTCAGAGCGCATCATAGCGACCAGTCGTTCTGCCGTTTGTGTATTACCCTTTTATTATATAGGATATAGGAGGATATATCTGTATCTAAATATTTTTGTTTTTGCTGTTAATCAGTTTGTTTATGCCCAAGAAGTAGATACTTTTTAAAAGAAATGAAAGCCTAGAGATACTCTAAATATGGAATAAAAAAGGTATTTAGGGGCTAGTGTAGATGTCCCAAGATGAATAAAAAAGAGTTCAACTAAGACGGTACCTACAGGAATGGAATGGAAGAAATTGGGTATGAGAACCAGAGTACATTCCAATTACTCTGTTTGGGAGGGATGGGGGGGAAAAAGAACAAAAGATTACTCCAGAACTCAAGAAATAAAAAACAGACATCTTTATTACAAAAGTCACTCAGGTATTCTAACAGTTCACACTATCATTCTTTTGAAAGCTCTCTTAATATTCGGTAATTTACTATAATGTGCTATTACTGGTTTCTAACTTGAAAAGTGACCCAAAGGATTTTCTATGGACAAAGCAGTGTAGATTCAATTTTCAAGTCTACTGACTCCAAGGTAAGAGTTAATCTCTGTAATACTGTATGTATCTTCTTTCAAAAGGGAAAATCCTTTCATGGGGAAAAACATTCTTACATACCTTACAACTGATGTTACATCTAAGATAGCCAATTTTATGACACAATAAGCATCTATCAAATGAAAATATAGATCAAGTACTTTCTGTGAGTTCAGAACTATCCCACATAATAAAAGAGAAACATGCAAATGTCACAGTACCTTCACTCCTGATTGGCTATGCTACCAGCCAATCAGGAGCACGGGCCCCAGGGGTGGAGATGAAATGGTGGTGGCAGCGAGTGCCCAGCCCCTGGGCGCTGTGAGGGGAAGCGGCGGCGTAGGGAGCACCTGGCCCCCAGGCGCTGTGAGCGGAAGTGGTGGTGAGCGCCCAGCCCCCGGGGCCGGGTCACAGGCAGCCGAGGTTGAGCTGAGCAGGGTCATGGCTGGGTGGTGCAGATGACGTGAGCCTGCCAGGACTGCCAGTGCAGTCTGGGGGTGATGGCTGGGGGTGAGCCATCAGTTGGACATCCCCTGAGGGCTCCCAGTATGTGACAGGGGGCAGGTTGGGTTGAGGGATCACCCATCCCCAGTGCACGAATTTTGTGCACCGGGCCCCTAGTCTTCTAATAAATAAGCAGCAAAGCCATAGACCACAGGCCTATATTTCGGGCAACATCAAGCTCATAATCCCAGAAGGTAAGAATCTTCTGGAATTAGGCTGATTTTTCCCAGGATGCACTTCCCTCTTTTACATGGGCCTCACCTAGCTTGGTTCAATTATCTACTTTACTTGACAGCCCCCATAAGTATCTATGTAAGCCCTGCTATTACAGATTTTAAAAAATAAGATACATACCTCAGACCCACAGAGCTCATAGTCAACTTGGCTGAGGAGTGGGAGGGGGAGGGGACTAACACATATGGAACAAACAGCAAGCAATGGAGTGCTAGAAAACAAAACTCTTCTGTAGATAACCTAATTAATCTCAGACAGCGCCACAGTTGAAGCTGAACCTAACCTGGTTTTAAGGATGGGGAAAATGGGGTTAATATTGGCTGCTGGAAGAGGCACACAAAACCACCTGCTACTCTAAATTAAAGAATAAAATAAATTTGAGCTCTCGTTTCTGCAAAAACAGTTCAAAGCACCTACATAAGACCCCATATAGACTGACCTCAGACTGCAGGTAAATGATGCCAGATTGTGTGGGTAAATGTTGTTCATCTGCACTTGTTACAAACTGATGGGTAACAACTCAGCGATTTATGTTCTTGAAGCCAATGCTCTCCTTTGAACTTTGAGACAATGAGCTGCAGCCTTATCTCCTGATAATCTTAACATATAAGGCTCACCTCAGCAGTAGCTATTAGAAACCCAAGGATAAAAAGCTTAACTCTAACTCTTATTTACCCTGTACTATCATAAAGTGATCCTAAAATGTTCACATCCTATTCTCAAACAAGCACTGAACTGCATACAGTTCAAACAAGTAAGTCTTACTATATGATCTACAAAAATGCAGAGACTTTCAAGTCCCCAGGAAAGCCACTCTACCTTTTATTTCCATTTTTTATGTTAGATAATCAATAACAAACTGACAGAGTTTATCAGACTTGACTCTGCTCAACTAATTTAACTGAATCATGAATCACCGAGGATCCTCTCAAGAGCCTCCAGGTTTTTCTGTCCGAGCTGTAGAAAGTTTTGGCAATCAGTGGCTTAGCCTTAGACCAACAATTCACTCCCTTCCTTGCCACCAACCAAATCACGTGGACACACAGTACCGCCATATAATTTATCTTATCTCTAACACCATTCTGATTGAAGAATGTTAGTACAATAAGTGATAGAATTATCCCTGTGTTTGTTTCTACCCAGTGGGTTGCTTAACTACATACTGAGCCTCAGATTACGTTTTACAAAGAACTTCCCTGATCACAAGTTGTCTTAAGAAGCCAAGAAATGTAAGTGCCTCAAAACAAGTGATTATCTTCTTGCCTGGAGCTGCAGGCCTTACACTCGGAGCATCCAGAAGACGTGGCGAGACCAGAGCCGGGAAACTATGCGCCTGACTGAAGCTAAGGAGGCTGGAGAGGTGAATGTGCAGAAGCAATGAGCCTGCCGGAATAACAAAGAAATCCGTGCCACTACCCACGAACCTCAGGCATATGAGCAAAAGGTTATCTTCCTAACAAATTAAATGAGATAAAGGATGAGAAAGCATTTTTAAAAGCTGCAAAGAACTAAACAAACATAGCTGTTTCCTCATAGGAAACATAATAGGTAGCAAGCTACTAAGTCAAAAATATTGTAATTTCTGCAAAGACTATATAGCAGCGATATATTTTAAAGACTACTGTAAATAACAGCAAACAGAACAATGGAATGAACCCAATACTGGACCCAGGTCAGAGTAACCCTCACACTGACGGTGCAGCCGCAGTTTCTCATGTAAGTGAGGAAGTTGGACTGGATAATTTTCAGGTTCCTTTCTGAGTCTGAAAGGCTCTGGCACTCTAACTTCCCAGCAATCTCGGAGGTAAATACTAGCTGGACAAGTCCTATACTATTAGAAAGGGGATGGACATGGAGAAGGAGAGGGGAGGATGTTAAAAGACCTACTAGTTGCTTCTAGGCCTTTTGGTTAAGATGAACTGTAAAAGGCCTACTAGATGTCAATATAAATACAAATCCGAGTTTGTATCACCCTTCCTCAAAAGCCGATCTGAACTACACGGAGCTTTTGAGGAGAAACTAAAATCCAGCACGAAGGCTGCCCTGACACTGCAGTCTCACAAGCATGACCTCACACTTCGCTCCAGCTCCGGGATCAGCGACCTCAACAATCATTAATCTGGCCAATAAGGGCCAGTTTGCCTGCCTATCAACCAAATGACGGGAAAGGGTACAGTTGGTGCCCAGGCAGTAGAGAGTGAGTAAGAAAACCAGCTCCAGAGGCCTGAGCCAGCTCTGGATGGCGATGGGTACAACATAATCGCGCCACCATTGAGTAGCGAGCTAACCCATTTTAATTCTCTTGCCCTGTTTACACATTTGAAAAATGAGAATAACGATAGTACCTACCTCAGGCTGTTTTGAACTTTAAATGGGTTAATACATGTAATATCCTTAGTGAAAATGAGAAAATAAAGTAACAATGGCTACCTCCCATAAAAATGACAAGTATGTGGCAATAAAGATCAAAAGATAGTACAGAATCTCAAGAATGCAAAATATCTATTCACAACAGCATCTATAAGATTGAGTAATATTCTTTATAAAATTTTATTATAAAAGCCAGTATGTATTCAACTTTTAAAAATCATATTTGTAATTGAACAAAGGCTTCATTTAAAAGCATTTAAGTTGCTGCCTATGCAGCCAACTCTCACATAAGCACAATTTAAACCCCAATATCTTTAATTACATCCAGTTAAATCTTAGCCATCCTTCAAAACTGAAATTTAATGTCCTCTTAAGACAATTCAAAAATATTCATAAAACATGGCTACAGAACAGATCAGAAGTGAACGTGAGCCAGCACTTAACCAACTTTATCAGTCCACTCTAAGATCTCCCAAATTAGAATTCTTGCGTGTGTTCAGTTCAACTAACTTTTCTGAGCACATATAATATATCCATAACTGCAAAAAGAATTTCTTTGAGAAGCTTAGAATCTAATGGGATAGGATAATGCATACCAGATAATTTCAAGAAAATAGTATACGTGCTGAAATAGGCAACAATGAGCATTAAGCTCAAAATGATGTCTAAAGAACAACTAGACATGAGCTTAGTCTTAAAGAATGATTGAGCTGATGTAGCATAGAAAACAGAAAACCATGTTCAAAGGTGTGAGGTCTGAAATACCATGGGGTCTCTGTGGGAAATTAACTTATTTCAGATATGGGGCAGGGAAATTACAGATAAGCCTGGAGAATCTTAATCGGCCCTTAATGAAAGGTACCACTCAAAGAGAGGAAACACTTTCAGTCATGTCAAAAGGAGTTCAGAACCTGTAGACCTTAGCCCCACCCACAAAAGATTATGATTTAATTGATATTTCTATCTCTGTCTCTCTCACTCTGCCTTCCTCTCTGAAATCAATAAAAAATATTTTTAGAAAGAACAAAGTATATAAAAACTTTGAAAAACAAAATAACTACCTAGAATCTACTAAAATGTTTCAATACAGAAATAAACTATATGGTTACAAAATATGGAAAAAAAGAAAACTCTGTACAAAAGATTCATGAAATGTCACGTCCTATAATTTGACTAAGATTAAAGAAATTTATTCTAGTCATTAGCAGCTTTCACTTATCTGGGACAAGTTTCTAGGACAAGTTGACAAGAATATGAAATGCTATTAAAATATTGCCGAGACCGGTTTGGCTCAATAGATAGAGTGTTGGCCTGCGGACTGAAAGGTCCCAGGTTCGATTCTGGTCAAGGTCATGTACCTTGGTTGTGGTCACATCCCCAGTAGGGGGTGTGCAAGAGGCAACTGATCAATGTTTCTCTCTTATAGATGTTTCTGACTTTCTATCCCTCTCCCTTCCTCTCTGTAAAAAATCAATAAAGATGTATTTTTTTTAAAAAAATCAAAATATTATATGGAACAGTAATACCTTTACCAAAAGGCAACAATAATTCAAATCAATCCAAAGTACATCAATACCATTCACTCCTATTATATCAGGTCTGTTGCTACCAGGGGGCCCAGGGCAAGAAAACAAACAGAGACCCATGGTCAATGGCTTACCTATCTTTTAATCCCACCTCTAACTCCTGGACACCCCTGCAGACACATCTTGGCTGCACTCTAATGCCCCACGACCACCCCTAGCCAGCCCTGCCATACTAGTAGCTGTCTCTTATCTATCTCTAGCCTGGCCCAGTCTGCTCTCACAAGGATGGTCCTAGGGAAGACACCTGCATAGGCTCAGGACCACTTGAACAGGGAATTCTGGGATCCGGGGTACTCAGAGCATAACCTAGGAAGGGAAGACACAGGGCCAGAGCGTAACCCAGGAAGGGAAGACACAGGCCAGAGCAAGGCCAGAGTGGAAACATAAAGCACAGCTCTGAGCAAAGACTCCACTAACCCAGGTCTAGTACCTACAATTGACATAACCTTAAAATTACCATTTGGCATAAAATCAATCGCCTGACTAGACTGAAAAAATAATGTCCCAATTTACCACCAAAGTGCAGAGACTGCATTATCACAGAATCTATGATAGTTAATCAAATAATCAAAGCACACATAGCAAATGTGAAAAGGTAACAGCGATTATAAACAAGTCACTCAATCCTCAGTCATATCTAATGGTGATTGCAAAACTTAGGCAGATGCTTACACAAAGGCCTATGAACCCAAATTGATACTAAGAGCTAGGTTAACACTAAGCAGGCAAAGGTCAACATGGAGCTCATGTGACTGATTTAGAATAAAATAATAAGCTATCCCAAGGTAACAAGAGTGGCACGCAATGAATAGGGCTCTGGCTTAACAACAGTACAATGTCTAGTACAAATCAACCTAACAAAAAGAAAGTATACATAATGAAATCAATATAAATTATAGGTTTAAAAAAACTAAAATTAACTAACAACAAAAGAAATATAAAGAACAAGAAACAAGTGAAAATGATAGAATTCTCAGGAATTCAGTTGGACAATTTAGGAATTAAATGGTAAGTTTTAGAAGGAAAAAAAATCTGTCAACCTTGCCTGGAGAAAAGAATGCTTTCATCTATTGCCTGGGTCACCGTGAGAGCTAAATAAATAAATAATCAGAGTCTATCAAAAATTAGTGAAAATGATAAAAATATTAACATAGTTCCTGGCTTCACATTCTTTAAGAAAACCTTAAAATTCACAAGCAACTACCAGTTCCAAATACTCAGCCAATGGTTCTCAACAGTGGCTACATGTTAGATCAGAATCATAGAGGGAGCTTGTAAAATTACTAATCCCCTGGACCCAGCCCAAAAATCTGATCCAGAAGGAGCCCAGGTATATATTTTTTTAACTCTCTAGATAAGTCTAAGATATCGCAAGGGTCAAAATTACTGTATGAACTAAGAGGTATGGACTTACGGTATCTACTTCCAAGATCCTATAATTTTGGGACTACTGTGAAAAACATACCATCTTTTTTTGAGACTGGGAGTTCATAGAGAAAAGGGTGAAACTATGAAAACTCACTAATTCAGGAGCCAGCTCTAGGCAATGACAACCAAACTCTATCTATCTAATAAAAGAGTAACATGCTAATTGACCGTACCTTCACGATGCCCACCAGCAGCCAATCAGGAGTGAGTATGCAAATTAACCCAACAAAGATGGCAGGTTGATTTACATACACAGGCACTGAGCGGCCAGGGACAGGGTGGGACGCCATGTGTTGCATACCACCCCAGCCGCTCCAGGCCTCTGAGCAATGTGGGAAGGCAGAAAGGCAGCTCCAGGCCAGAGGGGAAAGGCTGCTCCGGCCAAAGCGAAGCAGTGCCAGCAACCAGGGGAACAAAGGCCCATTCTTGCATGAATCTTCATTCGTGCATCAGGCCACTAGTATATAGATATATACAGTGTCTGTGTGTGTGTGTGTATCCTATCTAATAAAAGAGTAATATGGAAACTGACCATACCTCTGATCAAGCCATGCTCACAAGCCAATCAGGAGCTGGGGTGGAGCCAGCCAGCGAGCGCACATCCTGGGCCAAAGGGGTGGGGCCGAAGAGGCCAGCATGCACTGTCCGGGTGAAGGCCCGGGCAGATGGGGGGCGGGGGGGGGGGGCCTGAGGCGGCCAGGTCTGTGGGGGGCGGGGCCGAGGCCTGTGCTAGCCGGGCATGAGCTGGCTGGGGCAAAGACCAAGGCCGGGGGATCGGGGCTGGGGCAAAGCCAGCCATCGGCCCCATTGCAGGGCGATGGCTAGGTGCCCAAGGCCTAAAGCCTCGGCCAGAAGCTTTAGGCCTTGGGCAGGCTGGGGTGAGTGGTCAGTAGGACATCCCCTGAGGGCTCCCAGTATGTGTGAGACTGCAGGTTGGGCTGAGGGATCACTCATTCCCAGTGCACGAATTTCGTGTACCAGGCCCCTAGTGTGTGTGTGTGTGTGTGTGTGTGTGTGTGTATATATATATATATATATATAATCTCACTGTGCTTTGTATTTTACCTAAAATTCTATCAACTTGAAAGTCACTGCCCTTTAAAAAGTATGTGTAACTTCTGCTTTCAGGAAAATGGAATAGATACATCTTATTCCATCCATTAAGTACAATTAAAGACCATAGACATTTCATATACAGTAAACCTACTGGTAAGACTCTGAAAGATAGAAAATTAGGGACTTGAAACCCAGGGAACATCAGTGGAGCTCCCGAGTGTTCTTTTCGCTTCCTATACCCGACGCGGAGCTACAGAAGCCAACAATCAGAAAAAGCCAACGGATGCGAACAAAAGCAGCTCCCACAGCCTGTTCTCTCTAGCCAGTCAACAGGAACGCGGTGAAGAGAGAGGGCAGAGTCTCAGCTTAGACAGGTGAGGAGAGTGAGTCTGGGAGGAAACCAATACGCTAGGAAATGAGGGGGTGGAGGGGAAGTAAATGCTCTCAGTTTGAAAATCAATTGAATTTTAGCCAAGGAGTGAGAAGATGGAAAGATCAGAAATCAGAATCGAAACGTCCAGAGAGGATTGTTAAGACTGTGAATCAGTAGTTACTTCTCATTCACACAACAGGGAAACATGAAATAAAAGAAAACCAGACTAAATAGTCCTGGTTTTGTCACCAGCTAACGATGTATCATTAGAGAAGTCACTTAAACTGTCTGGGCCTTACTGCTAATCTTAGGGTTACTGACACACTACCTCTGGTTTTCCTTTATTTCCTTCCCTTGTCCCTCCCCCAACCCCCAAACGCACCACACACCTTCATCATTATAGGTATAAAGAAAGGTAGCAAAAAAAGGGCAAAGATCTGAAAAACAGGCAGATTTTCAAACTGACGTTCATCTTGACCATCTTCCCAGTTCCCTTTTCTCTCTCCCAAACCCACCTCTGCAACTCTAAACCCTCAGCCAAGCCCGCAGGCAATTCTCTGAGAAAAAACCCACATTCCATATTTCTCTCTCCTTTCTAACCTTCCTTCTCTCTCTCCTGCCCATCAAACTTTGACTGTTGAGTATATCTCAGTTTCATCATACGAAGGCAACTTGATTAAGCTACTCCATAATAAGGCCAGGATGAATAACCCAAATTGTTCTGCTCATGAACCCAAATGAATCTATTCAGCAAAACTTCAGGCAAAGTGGAAGGGGATAATTTAGGGCAAGGAAATCAGCTTTTACCCCGATTTTAAGGTTATGAGGAAGAAAAGGGATTGTTTGTAGTCATTTTCCCACAAAGACCTCCTTTTAAGTAGCTCTCCTTGGCGAGAAGCCCGTCATTCCTCTGGCTTTTCCTCAGTTAGACAATAAACCACAGAGAAGATACCCAAGGCAGTAAGAAGGGCACTTTTCAGAAGGGTAAGCCTGGTGGCATGTGAAAGTGGGAGACTTAAGACAGACGAAGGGTGACTTGAGGAAACTATCCTGAAAACAGTGCATTCGCACCTATTAGGTCAAGGGCATTCTATTAATCGAACCCTTCAGCCTCAATTATTTCCTGTGAGACGTGGAGAAAGAGGGCCTACAACCTCAAAGCCTTAAGAGAAGCCAATATAAGGCAAGAAAATAGTCATAAAACCACACGAAGAAATGACTACAGGAAGAGGTGCCATTAAAGACGAGAAAAAGCGGAAAAGTATTACTGAAGAAGAGAAACTCCCCGCCAGAAGAGGTAAAAATTCAACTAAAGTACTAAACGCGTTAGCGCAGGGATGAGCAGAGGCCTAAATGTAAGGCCTGAAACAATATATAAGGAGAAGAAAACAGAGATAGTAAACAGACGTAAGGACCTTGGCTTCAGAAAGGATTTTATCCGTATGACCTCAAAGGCAAACATAAATGAATGGCGCTATTCCGAACCAAAAAGCGCCTGCGCAGCAGACGAAACCACCAGCAGAACAGACAGGCAGCCAGCCAGCCGAACAGGAGAAGACGTCCGCAAACACCCCTCTGATAAGAGGTCAATATCCTGCCTTTTTTCCCTGCACACCAGTTATCAGCACCTGGTGTGTCATAGCTTTGTGGGCGTAATTTATTCTCTCCCACACTGGAATATCAGCACCTAAAAGGCTGAAACTTTAATTCATTCACTTTTGCATCCCAGTTCCGAAAATGGTATCCGAGCAGTCACTCAATAAATATGGCATGAATTAATATATAGCAAACTCCGTCTCTCTCAGTCTCACTAAGATTTTTAATTTCCAAAAGGACGGATTTATATGTAATGACCCCCCAAGATACCTGTATAGCCTTAAAGTTTATAAATTTAGCAAAGAGGCAGACCTAGTTAATGGCAAGGTAGAAAAATATAAGCTGGTCTTCTGAGAAAAGGAAGACTTGACAGTAAATGATTAACTACCAGAAGAATAAAGTCTATAACAGAGGTATCTCCAAATAAATATATAAAAAACTTTATAATAAAACTATATAATTAAGCACAGAGAACAAGACTATCTTGCCAACATTTGCTATCATTGGCAAAAATCCATATTAAACTCAGCTTCCCCAATTCCAGATACAAATGGAACTGTGAATTTGGCAACTCATGGGAGAGAAAGACTGAAGTACAATCTGGGTTCACATTAAAGTTACCTCATTCTTCTCAACTTAGATCTGACCCAGAGGAAAATTTTTAACAGATTACGTTGGACTAGTGCCATACTCTACTCAGAAAGTTCAAAATTAGCATTTTAGATGCTAACCTAAAGGATTTCTATTTTGTTTCCCTAAAACTCAAGTGGACTAAAAATAAAACATGATAAACTGAGAGTATAAAATGGATTAAAGAAACATTTTATTAAAAAAAAGAATTATGACACAAATCCTTCCCCTTATTTCATTCATGCAGTGTCTCACCCAGGCTGAACGCAGGGTAGCACTCACGTTGGTAAGTGATAAAAGAGTGCTAATGCTCTTCTTTCCTTTCATGGTTTTTCCAAATTTAGTGATACACAGCACAGACACGTCCACCTCAACCCTCCTAGTTATTAAAAAATGCAAATAAAATTTATGTAGTCACAATATTTACATATATGCATTAACCATTTACTTTATTCCTACTATGTCACAAAGCATTGGATTAGACACCGAAGACAAAATAGAAGTTAAATATGCTGGTCTCAGTAAATTCATAGTCTGGTTAAAAAAAAAAAAAAAAAAGTCAGGCAAGCTATAAGAGAGTATGATCAATTTTATGAACTTGGGGTGCACAGGCTGCTAAGGGAGCCCAGAGGAAAAGTTCCCAGGTTAGGCTGGGTAGAAGAGAGAAGGGGGGAATTCAGGGAGAGAAGTGGCGCTGAGCAGAGGGCAGCAGAGGGCAGGAGGATGTTTCACGGCTAAAGAGGGGCAGAAGCCATGACTACACAACACCCTGATAAGTCTGGGTCTTGACCAAGAGGCAAATTTTCAAAATCGCTTTTTAATTGGATGTTTAAATAAGGAAGTAATATGATGTTGTTTCATTCCAGAATGATCCGCCTAGCGATATTAGGAAGGATACTTTGGAAAGGGAGCAGATAAAGCTGGACACTATTAGAATAGTTAGGATACTGTAAAAATCCACACACAAAAGTAGGGGGTCTCAAGAAGATAAAACTGTAATGGGGAGAAAGGGATACATTTTGGAGACATTAAGGAGGTAGCATGGATGGGAGCTGGTGAATGCGAACCTGAATTAGCCCAGAGGCAGATGAGCTGGACAGGAAGGGAAGTAATTACAAGAAATGCAGGAGGCAGGACCAATAGGATTTGATAATTGGACGGAGGGCGGATACGCTCCACATTTCCAATGTGGCAACGGGTTGTGCAGGAGTGCCAGTAACCAAGGCAGAAAATGCAAGAGTGAAACAAGTCTGACGAGGAAAAAAACAAAACAACACAGTGAAAACAAATGTGAAGATACTGAATTTGAGGTGTCTAATGACAATTACAGAAAAAATATAATTATCTAAGTAGGTAACTAGAAATGAGTCTAGAGCTCAAAACAGATGAAAGGAAAGCAGGGAGAGAGGGATATCCTAAAAATCGAATTAGGAAAGAGACTTCAGGAGAATAAAACGGGTAACAATGCCAAATAGAAGTCAACTGTGAACAGTTTTGGAAGAGTGGTGGGGAAGCCAGAGTCTGTTCAGGGAGGGAAGTGAGGAAACTGAGGCAGCAAATATCCTCTAGTCTTTTTACACACGGCTCTGAAAGGAAGGGGGAGGCAGTGCAGCAAGAGCAGTGTGTGCCCCAAGGAAAGCTGGTTCTTTATTTCTTAAGATGAGAAGAACCCGTGCCTGGAAATGCCATAACGGAGAGGAAGGGGTGGGTAGAGGACGAAGGTAAGAAGGGAGAAGCATGCCCTTCCGCTAAAACTGCACAGAGAAGTACGCGCTGAAAGTCTGCAGGGAGGCACACAGCTCGCTGGAGGGGCTCAGTGGCTGAGCACCAACCTCTGCACCAGGAGGTCACAGTTGGATTCCTGGTCAGGCACAGGCCTACTTTCAGGCTCAATCGATCAGTGATTCCTGCTCATCACTGATGTTTCCATCTCTCTCTCCCTCTCCCGTACGCTCTGAAATCAATAAAAATATATTTTAAAAAAGAGGAAGTTTAGGCACATAAGAGCCTTTGAACCAATACTTTTTTAATAATAAGCATCTTGTGCTTAGACTATCTTAGCACTATTTTTAAATTTTTTGTTATGTAATTTTTATGCATTTACATATATATAGTAATTACTGCTGTTAGCAGTATAACTACTCTATATAGACAATGTGCATACCAAGTACTAAGTAGCTTTACCAAAATTATTTATTTTAATCCTAACAAAAGCACAATGAAGGGTTATTACTCCATTTTATAGATTGGAAAACAATGGGACAGTGAAGTTAAATAACTTGCCCTTGAATACCCAGCAATTAAAGGACAGATTTGGAAAATGAACCCAGACAGTATAACTCCAAAGCTGATGGCCTTAACCATCGGCTATACTGCCCCTATACAGATAGCTATAAAACACTTTTGGTTTACTAAGTTATTTTGAAGACAGCATATTTTCTATCAGGAAATATTTCTAATTTTAGAATACAAGTGAGAGAAAACTGGAGTTTACTGATCAGAAACTTGCTAAATTACTTTTGATATATTAAATAAGAAAGCCTAGATTATTAACAATATGTCATTAAGACATCTTATTTTTATTTATACCACTAAACACAGTTTTCTTATCTGTACAAATATATACATATAACAGTGGTTCTTAGATTTTTACCACGTATCAGAATTCCTTGGAGGACTTGTTAAAATCTAGATTGCTGAACCTCATCCAGATAGTTTCAAGTTCAATAGGCCTGAAAGAGGATTCAAGAATCTATATTTTTCTTTTTTTAAAATTTCCTAATTTTTAAAAATGTGTTTTTATTGATCTCGGGGATTAAGTGAGATAAATATAAAAACACATGGCATATGGTAAGCAAAAGTGCTACCTACAATTATTAATAATAGTAAATATGATCATGATGACCATTACCATTACCTGTCTTATTACTTACTTACATTTTATATCAATTTTTACTCAAAGACCACACAAAACTGACATATTTTAAGACCACAATAATCCGCCCGCTAGCTCTCTTGGCCTCTGGTGTCTTTCCACCCGCTGCCTGTGAAACAGCTTTCTGAAACGTAAACCTGCATGTCGTCCCTACTTCAAACCAAGCTTTCCCCATCTTTTAACAAGATAAAATGTGGCCCTAGCTGGTCTGGCTCAGTGGATAGAGCCTCGCCTGCAGACCAAAGGGTCCCTGGATCTATTCCTGTCAAGGACACTGACCTTGGTTGCAGGCTCCTTCTCAGCCAGAGTCTCGTCTGGGGCTCGTGCAGGAGGCAACCAAACCGTGTGTTTCTCTCACATCGATGTTTCTCTGTCTTTTCCTCTCTCTCCCACTCTCTCTAAAAGATCAGGGAAAAATATCCTCAGGTGAGGATTAACCCCCCAAAAAGTACAAACTCCTTGGCGTTGCTTACAGATAGATCCCCAGCCTAGGAGTCATAGTCTAATTACCCATCTTTCAATATATTTTTAGAATATCACCTATTCTTCACAGGTTTGCCTAATACAACTCTAATAAATTCACACATTCCTTCCACAATTCCAAAGCACCTCTAAAATAAGAGAAAAGAACAATGATAAAACATCCAACAATATTTGTGGGCCATTTCCCAAGGATTTACATTATTTCAATTAATCCTCAAAACAACTCAGGATAAAGAGTACAATTATTTTCACTTTACATGGGGAAAGAGAGAATGAGATGGGAGAGGACAAAGTGCCCTAAGTAACAAAACTAGCAAATACGAGAGCCAGGACTCTACCAAGAGCCAGGTGACTGCATCACACTAACACTCACTAGGCAGCTTAGCATGTGAGGGTTATTCAGACAATAGACTATTGAATGAAATGCTAACATATTCAATTGCCTTATTCATTTTTACATTATTTAAAAAATACGTATTGCCTACCACATGCCAGCCATTGTACTGGGCACTGAAGAATATCAGGTAAGAAAGGGAAGACCCAGTGCCTACTTTGGCACATTTAATCTAGTGGGAAAGACAGACATTAAACAAACAACATCAAAAAATTATAAGTATTTCAATAAATAAACAATAAGACAAAAAGTACAAGATTCTCTGAAATTATAAGAGGAAGACCTAACTGTTCTATAGCTATTTTTCTTTACCTTCAGTCTCCATACAATGGTGTGAGTTATGCAGAATATGAATTTCAGAATGCCAAATAACTCCATTTTATGATACTTTCAAAATCGAATTAAGTGACTAAATTATAAGATAAAAATCACGTAGTTAAGATTTTAAATATATTATTTTAAATGACACAAAAATTCTTCAGTTCTTCATTCCCTTGGTAAATGTAGCTTCCCCTTCTCTGAAATAGAATGTAATAAATATAAACTATAAAAAAATAAAATGGCATTTGAAGGGGCCTTGCAATATTAGTCATGATAAAGGTAAAATAATATGCCAAGTTCCTGACAATCATAGTAGTGCAGGAAAGTACTTTCGTTTTGGACAATGCTAGCTTTCTAAGATTAAAGAGAAATTAGATCCATGACTTAATATACTTCATTTGTAACATTAAACACACACACACACACACACACACACACACACACACACACACAAAATCCACTTCTTTCATAGTAAATTTCAAAGGGAGACCAATATTTTTTATAGGGGAAAATACCTAAAAGTCCAAATACTGATCGTACAAAAAGACATGAAAGGTAAAATTAAGTATGAACCAGGTCTGGATCCCCATATCTTCAGTTTCTATTTATCAAACAGAAAAATCTTTCCAACTTTCTCCTTTCCTGTATAAGACCAAAACTATGCGATATTCTGTTTGTATTACAATTATACTAATTCAATGCAGGTCACTTGCTTTTTACTGAGTCCAGATGACATTCAGTAAACTCAACATGGGCCAATTAGTTAAAGAGAGAGAGGGAAGGAGGAAGGAAGGAGGGAGGAGGAGGAGAAGAGGAGAGGGAAGAGGAAGAGGAGGAAGAGGAGAAAGAGGAGGGGGAGAAGGAGGGGAAGGAGGAGAGGAGGAGGAGGAGGGGGAGGAGGAGGGGGAGGAGGAGGAAGAGGAGGAGGAGGAGGAGGAGGGGGAGGAGGAGGGGGAGGAGGAGGAAGAGGAGGGAGAGGGAGGAGGAGGGGGAGGAGGAGGAGGGGGAAAAGGGGGAGGAGGAAGGGGAGAAGAAAGAAGGAAGAAGAAAGTGCATTCTGATTGCCTTTGGGCAGGTCATACAGTGGCTACAGAGCATCACCGCCTGAAGTTCATTCTGGCTAACACCAACCATATGCTAACATTAAGGACTAGCATTTTTCATTCCTTTCAGACTTCTCACATTTGGAAATTCTAATTTAAGTACATTTTTTGGTGAAAGTGAGGACTGCATTCCTGCACCATAATGGTTTTCCCCTTCAATTCAAATGTTTTATTATGGAGTTACCAACACGGAACCTGCATATTATCTAATCCAGTGGTCGGCAAACTCATTAGTCCACAGAGCCAGATATCACCAGTACAACAATTACAATTTCTTCTTTTAAGAGCCAAATTTTTTAAACTTAAACTTCTTCCAACACCACTTCTTCAAAATAGACTCGCCCAGGCCGTGGTATTTTGTGGAAGAGCCACACTCAAGGGGCCAAAGAGCCACATGTGGCGAGCCGCAGTTTGACGACCACTGGTCTAATCTAAAAATGTATGACTCGAGTAAATAAAACATGATTTAGCTGACACACACAAAAGATGCTCTAAGGCTATGAACTTTCAACATCAATCTTGCAATCTTCAATCAACCTAAACGACCATGTAATTAGACACATGATAAAGTAGGTAATAGGAAGAAATATTTATAGCTAAAGAAGCAATATTTTTTATAATCCTCCACCTGAGGATCAATAACAATATTGATTTTTAAAACAGAGAGGAGGGGAGAGAAACACTGATGTGAGAGAAACATCAATCAGTTTTTTCCTACCTGTTTCCCCGAAAATAAGACAGTGTCTTATATTAATTTTTGCTCCCAAAAATGCTCTATATCTTATTTTCGGGGGGATGCCTTATATTACAGCGAGTAGGTCTTATTTTCGGGGGATGTCTTACTTTCGGGGAAACGGTATATGCGTATGGGCTAGGAATCGAATCCATAAACTAGGTATGTGCTCTGCCCAGGAATTGAACCCACAACCTTTTGGTGTATGGGACGATGCTTCAACCAACTGAGCCACCTGACCAAGGCATGAAGCAATACATTTTTAATACCTTTTCTCAGGAGTTGGCACTCAACATTTACTTATAATCTATTATGTAAAGAAAATAAAACTTTGCTGTAACTAGTTTGGCTCATGGATAGAGCGTCGGTCTGGGGACTGAAGGTTCCCGGGTTCGATTCCAGTAAAGGGCACATACTCAGATTGTGGGCTCGATATCCAGTAGGGGGTGTGCAGGAGGCAGCCAATCAATTATTCTCTCCCATCATTGATGTTTCTATCTCTCTTTTCCTCACCCTTCTTCTCTGAAATCAATAAAAATATATTTTAAAAATAAATAAAACTTTAAAAAGTTATAACTGTAAGTTAAAATTTACATAAAACCATAATTTCAAATCAGACCGCACTCCTACAAAAACTACATTAATTTCTTACTACACTTACACTTTATCAATAGCTGGTATTTTAAATGAAAAACTATTCACTCACTCACTATAAAAATACAAGCCTCCAAAGGTTTAAATTAACCTGCTTTTTACCATTTTATTTACTTTTTGCCAATTTTTAAACTTGTGTAAATTTAACTGAAGAATATTATGTTCCTGTAAGTGTTCATGAATATGGAGATATAGCAATGGAGCTGGAACTTTACTCTGAAAATCCTGACTGCATGACTGTTAAATCACTTACATACGGCCGAACGATCTATAAGGAAGCAGGGAGGTCCTGAAACTGTGTATTCATATCCGTTTTCAACTACTGCACAGGTGACACAATCAATCAAGTTCTTACAGAAACTGAATGGGAATAGAAGGCACTTAGTGAGTAAAGGTGACTCCTTTTGACAAGATGAAAAAACAGACTATCAACATCGTATTAAAAAGTAGCAACAGCTCTAGATTAAAGAGTATTTTTTACTCTCTATGGTATTCAGTAATGTGGGTCCAACTTTGGACTCTTATCTACATTATATTAAATTTACAGAATAACAGAAAAAAGTCTATATATATAAAAGGCTAATATGTTAAGTGTTTGACTGGTAACTATGACAAGCACTAACCACCAGGGGGCAGACACTCAACACAGGAGCTGCTGTGATGCACACTGGCCATTTACAGAGAACCAGCACCACAAACCTGGCGCCCACAAAGCAATACTTGGCTTCCCCCAAGCAAAGCACAGGCCCCACCACCACCCCAGAGTGACACCCCACCAAATTGCAGCCAACACTGCCGAGATCCTATGGTGCAAAATGCGGCCCACAGCCCAGCCCAGCCCAGAAACGGTGGCTGTGGGTGCTTGGAAATGATGTCATAGCAACTCCCAGCTTCCTCTCCCTAGTCAGCATCCTTGGAGTTTCTTGAGCCCAGAAACACGACTTGCTTTATAGCCAGGTGGAAACATTTTACACTGTAACCAAATGTCTGTGAAGCGTTTTCCTGTGCCTCATCTCATTTTATCCTCACATAAGTCATAGAGTAGTTAGATAGGAGACTCGGTGGAATCCTATTTTCTTTTCATTACCCAGAAAACAGAGATTTAGAAACTTGACCTGACTGAAAAGAAGAAATGGTGGACCTTGAAAATGACTTCAGGTTTTCTCACTGCAGAGAATATAGTCAATTAAATATTTTACCCTTTGTTTCTCCCTGTGTGATCTACAATAATAATCTGCTTTGTGTTGATATTTACTGCTGTGTTGCTAACAATGACCTGAAAGAGAAGTGTAGGTGCTTCGCTGGCCTGAAAAATGTTTAGCTACTCCAGAAAGCAGGTCTAATTAAGCAAGTTTATTCTATATCTATAAAAGGCTAAGTTGACTCACGCATGCGCGATACATATAAAGCTCTCGCTGGCACCAACTGCACGCTTGTGTTTTCATCTGTCATTGTCGATTGTGAGTTTGGTTGACACTTCTATTATAGAGATAGGGAGAATAATAATATTAAAACATTTCTTCTAATTAATTTCCTTTGAATGTGCACTAATTTGTGCACGGGCCACTAGTTTCTTTAATGAAGTTGATATTCTCTGCAGAGGTTAGCTGGTGGTTAAGGAGGTAGTACAGAACTATGACCTCCCTGCCTATGCTCCTTCATTGGGAGAAGGGTGAGAGAATATTTAAGCCTAATATATGTTAAATTTTATCTTCTTGGATTCAACCTAGTGCTTTATTCTGCAAGATTTTCTATGTCCTGATTCTGCCTTTTAATAAACATTACTATCCCTCCTTTCTTCTTTACATCTGTAAGTTTGAAAAACATGCTTTCTTTATCTTAGCTTGAGTCATTTATTTAAAAATGTTCAACCTCTGAAAAAAAATTAGAAACTCAATATCTTATTTCATGTATCAGCTTGCAACAGGTGAGGAAAAGATTTCATAAAGCAGCAGATTATGAACTAAACTTGAGAAACTGATGAAATGCTGCCACTGGAGCAAGAAAGTAGTGGTTCAAACAAAGCAGTAGCAGAGGCATCTACTACTATGGCTGTTCATATTAAGAATAAGGAATTGAGCCCTACCCAGTTTGGCTCAATGGATAGAGCATCGGCCTGTGTACTGAAAGGTCCCAGGTTTGATTCCGGTCAACAGCATGTACCTGGGTTGCAGGCACATCCCGAGTAGGTGTGCAGGAGGCAGCAGATCAATGTTTCCCTCTCATCGATGTTTCTAACTTTCTATCCCTCTCCCTTCCTCTCTGTAAAGAATCAATTATATATATATATATATATATATATATATATATATATATATATATATTTAAAAGGATAAGGAATTGAGAAAATCAAGAGGAAAAGAGCAGAGAGAATAATACCAGCAAAAATGGAGAGGCAGTAGTGATTTTAGAGTGAGAACAGCCTGATTTTTTCTGATAAGAAAACCAGCATTGATAAATTAGGCAAGACATGGATGTCCTATCAAACTAAACATTTTCATCTTGATCAAATAGCCAAAATAGCTGAACATGGAACATAGAAGGGGTAGGAAAAAATGTTAGTTCACTCAAATATTTAATGAGTCCTCACTCATCATTAATCAATAAGCACTATTCCCAAAACCTTAGAAATAATATACAATGAAATATTAGTTGTGTAAAAATCTTATTTAAAGTAGTGCAGTAGTCTCCCTTAACCATGGAAGATATGGTCCAAGACCCTCAGTGGACGTCCCCAAACTCAGACAGTACCAAACCCTATTCAGCTGACCCTTGAACTACATGGATTTGAACTGCACCAGTCTACCTACACATGGTTTTTCCCAATAAATACCTGTTCTGTTTTTCAATTCACAGTTGGGAGTTCAACTCATATACAACATTTTATATAGGGGATTGACCAACCATGGAATTTTCATATCTGGTGGGGTCCTGGAACCAATCCCCCATGGATAACGAAGAACAACTGTAGGGAAGTACTCAGGAGTCAAACTTATACATGGGTGTTTTTTTGTTTTTGTTTTTTTTGTTTTGTTTTGTTTTGTTTTTGCAGGGTTTCAGCACCCCTAACCTCCATGTTGTTCAGGGTCAACTATATAAACTATATTTTTCTCATACATACATATATACACACATACATGGAATGAAGTTTAATTTATAAATTAGGTTCAATAAGAGTTTAAAACAGTGGCTAGTCACAAACTGGAATAGTATACTATAATACAAATTATGTGAAGGTGGTGTGTCTGTTTGTGTGTCTATTTTTCTCTCTCTCTATCCCTTCATATAGGGGATAAAGGAATTCACAGCCCCAGTGGGGCAAGGTTTCAAGGAAGAAATTCCTTTGTAGTCCTCTAATCTAGTGAAAAAAGTGATAATAAAAAATGTAATATTTGCCCTGACTGAGTAGCACAGTTGGTTAGAGCGTAGTCCCAATATATCAAGGTTGTAGGTTTGATCACTGGTTAGGGCAAATACAAGAAACAATCAGGGAATGCATAAATAAGGGGAGCAACAAAGTGATGTCTATCCGTCTGTCTGTCTCTCTTTCTCTCTCTCTCTCTCTCTCTCTCTCTCTCTCTCTCTCTCTCTCACACACACACACACACACACACTTTCCCTCTAAAATCTAACAATAAAATTTTTAATGTAATATTTAATGATGCACTAATGAAGCATTTCTAGTATTCATTTCTACAAATTTAGATTTATTCTCAATCTATTTTATAATACCACTAGAGGCCCAGTACACAAAATTCATGCCTTGGGGTAGGGGTGTGTCCCTCAGCCCAGCCTGCATGGTCTCCAATCTGGGACCCCTCAGAGGATGTCCGACTGCGGGTTTACAGGGATCTGGCCTAAACCAGCAGTCGGACATCACCCCAACTGCCCTGGTCACCCCCAACTGCCCTCCCCTGCAGGCCATTTTGTGGCAGCCATTTTTGACCACACATGGGCAGCCATTTTGTGCAAGGGTATGAGAGTAAATTTGCATATGACTTCTTTATTATATAGGACTCTTCCTATGAAAATATTATCTTTAACATTTTCATTATTGCCAGTAAATAATATCATAATTTAAAACCTGCACTTATTATTAAAGTATCAAATTAAAAACCCCAAAGTACCTCCTTTAGGTGTAAAGTTAGATTGAGATTTTTCTTGATTCTTGAGGGAGGCATGTAATGTTATAAATGTCCCTTTTAGCAATGCTTTCACTATCTCCCATAGATTTTGTTTCTGTGTCTTTATTTCATTTGTCTCAAAATATCTTTTGATTTCTTCTTTGATCTCATTGTTAACCCATTCATTGTTTAGTAATGTTATGTAGCCCCCATTTGTTTGTATATTCTTTTCAGTTTTTTCTTTTATTGATTTCTAGTTTCATACCATTGTGGTCAGAGAAGATACTTATGTATCAACCTTCATATATTTACTAAGATTTGTATTGTGTCCCAACAAGTGGTCTATCCCAGAAAATGTTCCATGGGCTCTTGGAGAAAAATGTATATTTGGTGCTTTGAGGTGAAATGCTCTGAGAATATCAATTAGATCCACCTAGTCCAGTGTGTCATTTAAGGCCACGGATTTCTTGCTGACTTTCTTTCTGGAAGATCTATCCAGTGATGTCAATGGGGTGGTTAAATCCCCTACTATGACTGTATTATTGTTGATCTCTCTCTTTCCGTCCATCCAGATTTGCTTTATATATTTAGGTGAGCCTATGTTGCATGCATAAACGTCTGTGAGGGTTTTATCCTCTTCTGTACTGAACCCTTTATCATTATGTAATATCCTTCTTTGAGTCTTATTACAGCTTTTGCTTTAAAGTTTGTTTTGTCTGATGTAAGCATGAAATATTTTTCCAACCCTTACTTTGTGTGTGTCTTTTGCCTGTAAACAGCATATACTAGTATATGAGTCTTGTCTTCTTATCCATTCAGCTACCCTATGTCTTTTGTTTGGAGCATTTACGCCACTTACATGTAAAATGATTCGTGATAAGTACATGCTTATTGTCATATTATTCTTTATAATTATGTTCCTCTTTTTGTTCTTTTTCTTTTTCAAGCGGGCTCTTTACCATTTCTTGTAATACTGCTTTGGTGATAACAAACTCCTTTAGCATTTTCTTGTCTTGGAAGCTCTTTATTTCTCCTTCAATTTTAAATGATAGCCTTGCTGGGAAGAACAACCTCTTGGTTGTAGGACCTTGCTTTTCATCAGTTTAAATATTTTATGCCAATTCCCTCTAGCTCTAAATGTTTCTGTTTATAAGTCACCTGACAGTCTTAGGAGAGTTTCCTTATAGGTAACTACCCGTCTTTCTCTAGCTACTTTTAAATTCTCGCTTTATTTTTAACCTTTGCCATTTTCATTATGATGGGTCTTGGTGTGGGCCTCTTTGGGCCCATCTTGTTTGGGATTCTCTGTGCTTCATGGACTTGTATGTCTTTTTCTTTATGAGGTTAAAAAGAACTATGTCTTCAAATAGGTTCCTAATACCTTGCTCTCTGGGAGCCTTACGATGTGGACATTGTCCCAGAGAGCCCTTAAACTATAGCCATTTTCTTACATTCTTTTTCATTTTTGCTGCTCTAATTTGGTGTTTCTGCTATCTTGTCTTCTAAATTGCTGATTAAATTCTCTACTGCATCTAAACTACTATTTATTCCCTCTTGGGTATGCTTCATTTCAGATACTGTATTCTTCATTTCTGAATGGTTCTTTTTTTTTATTGTTTCTATGTCCATTTTTTATGCTGCTTAAGTTCTCACTAAGTTCCTCAAGCATCCTTATGACCATTATTTTGAACTCTGTATTTAGCAGATAGCCTACCACCATATCATCTATTTCCTTTTCTAGAGATGTATTCTGTTCTTTCATTTGGGACACATTTGTCTCCCCATTTTGGCTGCCTCTCTGCATCTATTTCTGTGTATTAGCTAGATCTGTTATGTCTGCCAGTCTTGGTAGGGTAGCCTTATGTATTAGATATCTTGTGGGGTTTAGTGGTGCAATCTCCCTGATCACCTAAGCTAGGTGCTCACTCCAGAAATGTTCTTTTGTGTGGGTTATGTGGACCTTCCTGTTGTAGTTAAGTCTTTTTTTTTTTTCAATCCTCACCCAAGGATATGTTCATTGATTCTAGAGAGAGCACAAGGAGAAAAGAGAAAGAGGAACATTGACGTGAGAGAAACATTAATTGGCCACCTCTCTCAAGTGCCCCAACTGAGGAGCAAACCCACAACCCCCGTATGTACCTGACAAAGAACTGCACACACAGCCGTTTGGTGTACAAAACAATGCTCCAGCCACGCCACCAGGCCACAAGCCAAAGCATGTTGTAGTTAAGTCTTGACTGCTGTTGGCACATCTGTAGGTGGGTTGATCCTAAGGCTGGCTGGCTGTGAGAATCTACCCCAACAGCAACGGACTGCTGTGCAGGGACTGACCCTATGAAGTGGAATTTGCCCCAGCAGGGTCTGGTGTGTGTCTAGATCTCCCTTCAGGTGTGTTGCTTGTAGAGCTAATCAGATCATGCTCTGATAATATCTGAAGCCAACCTCTGGGTGTGTTGGTTCTGGACCTCTTGGGAGGGACTCCAGTGCAGGTCAATGTCAGATGCTGTCTGTGACCAAACCTTGGCTACCTGTTAGGAGCTATAAAATGATACCCAGCTGGTTGCTGCCCCTGCTGGGCCTGGGTAGGTGTGGGAGGGGCCAAGCTCCATACTGAGGCCAGCTTCCACCAGTACTGTGCTTAGAGGAGGTCAGCAAAATACCCAAAGCACCTTGAGATCCACCGTTACCTGCCGGCTGCATGTTAGGCTCAGCCACTGAAAGAGCCTCTGACGGTACACAAGTTGCAGAAAGCAGGGTCTGAGTCACCACCTAGGTTGATACAGACTCAAACTTGGTGCCAATGCTGGGTCTACAGTCACTCAGCACAAGTCTCAGGAGTACACGAAGGTTGTCACCATTAGCATGGTACCTGCGGAACTTTGTGGTAGAGCGGGGAGTCATCAGGGTGAAGCCAGTAGAGTTCATTAGGCTAAAACAGATTAAGATTTGGTCATGTGGACCCTCAATATTATTTAAATCTACTCCATAGATTTGTCTACAGTGGCAAGTACATGGCTATTTGACTTACATTTTAAAAAGCACAATTAAGTAATAAATAAGTATATCTTGACATTTTCATTTTCTTAATAACCTTCTTTCCTCTTACTGCCCCTTTGGTTCACTCCAGCTACACTGGACTGTTAAAATTCAAAGACCCCAGGTATCCCATTTCATAGACTATTCTGTCTATCCCCTCACCTCAGACATGCACATGGCTTGCTGCTTTGTGTCCTTTAAGCCTTTGCTTAAATGTCTCCTTCTTAGAAGACTTCCCCTATCATATTTAAAAGTATAACCAAGCCTCCATTCCCCATTAACATTTTCCAAAGTGCTAATCACTACCTAATATTATATACTGTACCTATTTCATTCAGGATGTGTCTAATCCAACTGGAATGTAAGCACTGTAAAGGCAGGACCTCATTTTATTCAGGGCTAGATCCCGTGCCCATAGAACAGTGCCTGCACTCAATAAATATTTACTGGCTGAATAAATGAACTTTATTATTTAGAACGTGAAGAGCAACTGAGTTAAATTATCTCACTGCTGTAGAATTTAAATATGGCTACTTTAAAAGCACAGTTCTACATTTATTTTTCATTGCTTTTTAGATGTTTGACACAAAGTGGAATCTAAAACTTTGATTGTAAAAGTCAAAGTTTGAATGAAACTCAACCTGTTCAATTGCTCTAATTTCCAAACAGTTATTAATAATCAAAATCTTTTAAAGGAGACATTCATAATGTAAGAATTAAACTTTGATGGCTTCCTCTATATTAAATGGACATCAACACAAGCTGTATTAGATGGGTTTGTTTAATATTACTACATCATTAGAAAAGCTTCTGAGAAACGGAGCTCCTTGTGTTGTAGCGAGACCTTCTGTGACCAAGTCTTTATTATAAGGTATTCACATGAATAAAGATTCTAAATGCAATAGAAATTATAATGCCACATCATACTTACACATTAAACTGTCCATGTCATTTATATTTAACAAAGAATCTCTCATCCAAATTATTATTTAAAAATATTTTTTCTCACCAAGACCGGTTTAGCATCGGCCTGCGGACTAAAGGGTCCCGGGTTCAATTCCAGTCATGGGCATGTACCTTGGCTGCGGGCACATCCCCAGTAGGGGTTGTGCAAGAGGCAGCTGATCGATGTTTCTCTCTCATCGATGTTTCTGACTTTCTATCCCTCTCCCTTCTTCTTTGTAAAAAATCAAAAACTATATTAAAAAATATATATGTATATTTTTCCTCAACAATAACTTTTCTCTCCTAAGGTACGTGAAGGCATGGGATACCTTCCCACCCAGCTACTATGTAACTTTTCATTATGTCAATAAAATAATTAACTGATACCAGCAATTTTTAATATCATCTCTACACATTTAGAAAAAGTAAATAACCTAGAGATCAAAATACATAGTAAAACCATAGAAACAGCAGTTTCTCATTGCCAGCTCTCTCTATATATAAACACTGAATGCAATTCTATGGAAGTATGGCTCCACATACTAAGATGAGGAGTATGTCTGTTTACATGTGTCTCTTTCCTGCTCTATATCCTGAAACCTGTGTGTGCCTCTGTGGTTAAAATTTACTGCATGTTCATATTAAAGACCCATTTCAAAAATTTAAACATACAGCCACAAAGACCAATTACAATAGTTAGTATGACCTTGGTGTACCAGATTTGGAAGTTCATAAAATTAGAATTGATTGTTTATGGACAATTACAGGTACTGAGATTATTTCAAACATTTCAATTTTTGTTTTGCTCTGTTGAACCAGACGGTCTCATTTAAACAGCAGAACCAGATGCAGAGATTTAAGTATCAACTTCTAATAAAAAATCATCACTAATTTCTTAGCAGGGTGGCCATTCTCTTGCTCATTACAGAGTCCTTTAAAGGTACAGTGACTCTGGAAACATGGTGGCATTCATTTCAAAACATTTTTAAACTAAACAAAAATATGTCAAAACAAAAAATATTTTGCCTACCAATCTGGACCTTCAGCTTAAAGTAACATGCAATGTCTGAGCAATAACTGGGTATTTCAGATACTACGGAGTAAATCAGCGCATTTTTTTAAGAGCATAAAGCTGCTCTTAGGCTAAATGACTGACACACACACACACACACACACACACCACACACACACACACACGTATATGTAGTATATTAGAAGCATTTTCTTGCTAAACACTAAATGACATATAAAACTATAAAGAAGGTAAAATGAATCTATTAGAAAAATTCAAATGGATATTTGCTCACATAATGTCATAAACTGTAAGTGTGTCTGATTCATTCACCTTTGAATTACCAGTGTTTAAATAAAGGGTTGACATTCAATAAATACTGACTGACTGAATATATAAATAGGCATAATATAAAGAAAAATTGTAATAAGTTTCTGTGGGGAGGGGAAGAGAAGTCTCACTGCTTTTCGATGTCAATTTGAAGAAAAAGAAAATTGCACTTATCCAACTAAGTTTAAATCTATCCGAAACTCCTAAGAAAAAATGGTACAAGGAAGGCAAGAGGCACTGCGGCTGAGAAGAAAACGTCAGTCTGCGGGCTAGTGTCCTCCCAGAGTGCGCCCACAAAACCCTCCCGTGTTCCTACCCTCCACGTGCCACGCTGTGAAGAATTACCTCTCAGCTACCTGCCTTTCCTTCCTCTTTCTGGTGACAACTGTTAAGCAAAGAAAAAGTCAATCTATTTTTGACAGAAGTATAGCTGCAAGGTTCTGTTCCATTTCAGAGGCACGGTCCCCTTAAAATCAAACACGTAGGCATAAGTGATTTCAGTTCTTCAGAACTCCCTTTCCAGGGTGGTTTCTTCCCCCCTCTCCTGACCAGCCTGGCCTCTTCTCCCTCGTCTGTTCTGTGAACCACTCGGTCCCAGGCCGCTAGAGCTTCTGGCAGCGAACTGCCATCCAAACTCTCAGAAACACGCCGACGCCGGCGCTCGGGGGACAGCCCTGGAAGCAGCAGTCCCGCACAGCCTGACTGTCAGCTCTGACAGCTGGGGCCTCACCTGGGAAATGGAAGAACACGCTCACCACACTGTGCGAATTTCCTCGGGCATCTATGAACCCTCACCACCTCCACATCAACCCATTCCTGAGGTCAAAAGTGGGGAGATAAAGGTGGGAAGTCAGTTTGGAAACATGTTACACGTTAACTGGAGCCAACCCTGTTCATTCTCTCCTCCTCATTCCATCCTCCATCCCTACAAGCAGTGCCTCCTAGAGCCGTCTCCCACTTGTAAAGCCAATCCGAAACTTCAGAAATGTTCACTGAGAAACTTCCATCTGTAATCCTGTAAAACAAATGGCTAATATGCAAACAGACTGAACGGCGGGACAACCGGAACCAACCAACAGGTCACTGTGATGTGCACTGACCACCAGGGGGCAGAACACAGCGGGCTTGGGCTGCAGCGGGCTGGTGGAGGAGGCGAACGGGGCACCAGACCAAGGCAGGTCGCCGGTCTACCATGGGGCGAGCCTCCGGTGGTTACTGAAAACTCCTTGCTCCAGCACACTGCTGGTGCCGGCCGCTGCTCACACCCACTCCTGCACCCACGCCGGCCAATCACTTGGTGCCATCAGCAGGTGCGGGCAGCAGCTGTCAGCCCCAACAGCCCTCACGGCTTCTCCACTTCCCCTGCTCCTGAGGGGAGATCAGGGCCGGCAGCGGCCCCTCGCGCCTGCGGCTGGTGCCGGAGCCGCCGCTCGCACCTGCTGTCCGGCACAGGTCCGATTGCTTGACGCCATCAGTGGGTGCGAGCAGCAGCCACCGGCCGTGATTGCCGTGAGGGCTCTTCCCCCTCCCCCTGCTCCTGAGGGGCGACTGGGACAGCAACCACCGCTTGCGCCTGCCGCTGGTGCCGGCCCCCTCGCCTGGCAGTGGTGGGAGTGGGGCTGCAGGCAGACAAGGGACTGGGGCCGCAGCGGGAGGAGCCGGAAGGGGATGTGGAGGATGGGCTGAGACCAGACCCTGTGCCTACCACAGTTCCTTTTACAATAAAAAACCAGGGCCACTACATTCTGAAGATACTCAGCTAGCTCAGCCTCGAAAGAGAATTACTAGCTGCCGGCTGATACAAGACAAACCAAGTTTATTCCTGGATAACCCTATCCTTTAATGAAGCAAACTAAATGTAGTTAATATTGTTGACAATAATTAAAATTAAAGAATATTGAACTACACAGAGCACAACTTTTGAATGCAAACGGTCCTGATAAATATTTAAAATAAGGAAAGCAGACTTTATTGTTCCAGCTCCAATTTCCTCCCATGGGTCATAGAAGTTACCAGCTTGCTCCGGCGAGTACTGCACCAGAACACTGCAAGGAAAACTAGCTGTGGTGTTGCCTTCCAAAATTTAAATGTCGGCCTATGACATTTCATGGACAGATAATTCAGACGAGTTTATTCACTCTTGGCATTTTCCCAGAAGGTAAATTGGAGTAATTTCTCTTTTCCCTTAGATTTCCCATATGCTGCCCAGAAACACCTGGAATTTGTTAGGAATTCCACATAATTTCAGAAATATTTTAATTTGACACAACCTCCATCAACAATAACAGTATTTTCCCTTTTACCTTTATCATTGTCCAACAGTTATTACTTAGTACTACATTACAAAACAAAACGCTCACTTTTTGCTGAGTGAGTGAATGAGGTTCTTGCTTCCTAAAATTTAGATTCCTATTTCAAAGTCCTTTACCAGGTGGAACAAGAAAGACTCTTCTGCCAAAACCGGCTTGGCTCAGTGGATAGAGCGCTGGCCTGCGGATTAAAGGGTCCCAGGTTCGATTCCAGTGAAGGGCATGTTGGTTTCAGGCACAACCCCAGTAGGGGGTGTGCAGGAGGCAGTTGATCGATGTCTCTCTCTCATTGATGTTTTTGACTTTCTATCCCTCTCCCTTCCTCTCTGTAAAAATTCAATAAAATATATATTTTTTAAAAAACAAATTCTCCTACTTCATTCTTAGTGTTAGCTCCTTTCCTTCATCTTACCCTTTCTAGACAAGAATTCCTGTTATTACCTCATCCTCTTCCTGACTTCACTTTCTATATGGGTTTTAATTTGTACTTGACCTAATTCCCACAAAACAACCATTTTCCTTGGGAGTTCAACCGACTGGGAGTTGGATCACTCGCTATGACATGCGCTGACCTCCAGGGGGTGGCACAGAATGAAGGCAGGCCCGGGCCGGCAGCTGGAGAAGGGAGGCAGCCACTAGGGACCCTACCCATGCATGATTTTCGTGGACTAGGCCTCTAGCAAAATTACAGCAGGAGGACCCCTCTGGTGATGATGTGGGTGATTTATATGAAGATGATAAATAGTAGTTGACCCACATATCATGTTTCCTAAGTGCCAGGTACTGTGCTATGTACTGAACATACATTATCTTACCTAATCCTAAGCAACCCTATGAGGAAGTGAGTATGAAAATAAATATTGTATTATAAATTTAAATTCAACCTTAGACAGAATATGTGGCTGAAACAACAATCCTCACATCTATGTTAAAATGTTATTTTATTATTCTATTGGTCAAGAATTGATCAAAGTATTCAGAATTAAAATGCTAAAAAATGCCTACTGAGAGTAGGTTATTGTGACTAAAGGAAGACTTTTTTTCTAAAGCTAAATGCTAGAATTAAACAAAATGAAGAGACCATTCTCAATAAAAATGTAAATAAGACTATGATCTTTGCATACCAACCCTCTACTCATACCTTACCAAATCCTTTATACATAAGCTCTCTTTTAATTTCTCCAATAAATCTGGGAGTCTAACAAGTCTATTATGTCCATTTCATATATGAGGGAAGTGAAGTTTAAGGGAGTATTATCTTACCTACAGTTACATTATAGGAAAAATAGGGGAAGAGATAAAAATAGGAATTTGTACAGGCGGCATGAGCATAGACTATTCTGTCCAAGGACATCAACTTACTACAGGTAAAAAACAAATTCAGAAAAGCTGTAGGATACGGGGTAAATCCAGAAAAGTGCTTCCCTGTTGAAGGTGGATTGTGCAGTGGAAAGAAAATGGGTTTTGAAGCTAACTATGTTTGCGGCAAGGCAAGCAGCTAGCCGAGGGAGTTAACTGAAAAGTGTGTGCTGCTCAGATTAGCATCTGCAGGGTGACTTTTGTGATAACCCTGGGGGATGCACCGGTGACAAAGTTGCTCAGCAACAACAGCAATCCTTAAATGCCTGGTCAAACACGGCTGCTCCTGGTTCGGAGAGATCAAGGGCAACCAGCTCAGCTATGTAAGAAGTTAAGAACGCTAATTCCCTCTAAGCTCCCATTCTCTCCTCTTCTCGATAAAACTACCTTCACCCTCTGTTAACTACATCACTCTTCTTTCTTCCCTACCTGACTCTTTCTTTCTGATTCTTCCCTTCTACCTCTCTCCTTCTTCTCCATTACCTTAATCAGGCGCTCTCTTTTGAACTGCTTTCTCTCCTCCCACCACTACAGTTTGTTTCAAGAGCATCAGCTACACCTTCATTACTGCCAAATGAGTTTTGATCTCAACTGCCAGATCTTTTTTTCCAATACTAGTCATTTGAGAAAGCTTCAGACAACTCGGCCTATCTCACAGTGACGAATGGACTGAAAACACTTACCTGTGTACGTTAAAATATTATGTGGCTTTAGAAAAAAAAAATTATGCCCTAAATATGTTAAAAAGTATTTCATACATTTAAAAATTCCTTTTCAAAATTCAAGAAATAAAATGTAACTTATTTAAGAAAATTTAATAAATAGTCTAAGAATATTAGTGCGAAAAAAGAAACTCAGAGAGAATCAAGATGGCGGCACACGTAAATGCCTGTACTGGCCGCCTCCCACAACCACATCAAAATTACAACTAAAGTGCGGAACAACCATCCAGCACTGTGGGAAGCCGGCTGAGGGAAGGAGGAAAGCACACTGAGACGGGCAGAGGGTGAAGCAAGCTGATCTGGCACCCGGGTGTGAGCAGAGGCCGCCTGGAGGATGGAGGGGTCCCAGCTCCACACAGCCCGGGTTCCAGAGCTGGGAAAGGAGTCCCCATATAAAAACCAGTGCGGATTGGGGCTGAGTGACACACAGGCTGCTGGAGACCCAGCTGCTCATCTTAAAAGGCCAGCAGCATGAATTGAATTTACAAGCTCCTACTTCCTCTGAGCTGCAGCGCCGGGCGAGGCTCTGGGGGACCCAGACACCTATGGGGAGAAACCAGACTGTCTGGCATGGGGCAGGAACTCAGGGCGCTTTCTTCCAGACAGAAGTGCTCGCAGCAGTCATTACTGCCCTGCTGGGACATCCCCAGTGCAGGCTGACTGGCAGCCATTTCTGTTTGTTCCATCCACCCTGGTGATTCCCTGAGCCCGGGCCTCATCCGATTTACAACCCCATCCAAACTGTGAGCAGCAGTTTTTGCATATGAATGGCCTGTCCTTGCTCAGGCTAAAACTCTGTAAACAAGCTGCAGCTGGGTCAGGGAGCCCCAAACCTATCAATAAAAGGCCCAAGACCTGGCACCAGCTCCAGCCTGCCTTGCTTCACAGCTGGGCCTCATCTGGGTACTTCCAAATCCAATAAAAGAGGAGGAATCTGCAGATCTCTCTGGAGCTCCTGCTGGGTGGCCCTAGGCAATGGCTGATTTTGCACCTCCCTGGAGACCCAAGAGCCAGTGTATGCAGTGGTCAGTGTCAGACCACGCCAGATTACAACTCTATGGTAGGCACCACCCCAACTGGTGGGCGGAGTTATGATGTAATTGACAAAGACATTGAGCCACCAATCAATCACATACCAGAGTGCCCTGTGTCCCACCCCTTCCCATTCCGCCCTGGGCCCAACCCCTGCCTGTTCCGTCCCCTTAAATGATGTCTCGGTGAGCCACGTGGCACCTTTTCTCCCAGACTGTTCTCCCAGGCAGTCCGGGATGAGGTCCGGCTGGGTCCCCTCTTTTCCCCTTCCCCTGGCCCCAGTCACAGGGCACAGCTTCCCCGGCTCCATTCCCCCAAAGCCTGTGAACCCGCCCGGAGACCCCCAATAAACCCTGATTAATTCACTCACTCATTCGGACTCCCTGCCTGCAGTTTCTCTCATGGTGGCGTAGAACCTTACACTCTACACATCCATAAGCGACATAATCAAAGGGCAGACCCAGTGAGCACCAAAGCCCCACTGAAGCAAGTCCTGCTCCATAGGGGTGTCTCCTGCTCAGCAGCTCTCCCACTGTAGTTACAGCCAATTGGCCTGGGGGTCAACTCCTCCCAGTGACACCAACAGCAATCAAGGCTAAACTACTACAAAACTTGCACGCTGCCACAAAGGGGTGCACCAAGAGTGTCCACCTCAAGTGAGTGGGGAGGCTGAGCCACTGGGCCCTATAGGATACCTAATATACAAAGCCACTCTATCAACTCAAGGAGTCTTAGCAGCTACCCAATACATAGAAACAAACACAGGGAAGCAGCCAAAATTCAGAGACAAAAAAAAGTCACAAATGAAAGAAATGGAAGAAAGCAAACTACTGGATGTAGAGTTCAAAACCACTGTTATAAGGTTACTCAAGAATCTTTTAGAAACCCCTGGGGAACTTAGTGAGACTTTCAAGGATCTTAGTGAGATTGCAAACAAACAAACAAACAAACAAAAAAAAAAAAAAAGGAAAAGGACCAGTTAGAAATCAAGCATACACTGACTGAAATAAAAAATAATATACAAGAATTCAACAGTAGACTAGAGTAGTGGTCAGCAAACTCATTAGTCAACAGAGCCAAATATCAATAGTACAACGATTGAAATTTCTCTTGAGAGCCAAATTTTTTAAACTTAAACTTCTTCTAACGCCACTTCTTCAAAATAGATTTGCCCGGGCCGTGGTGTTTTGTGGAAGAGCCACCACACTCAAGGGGCCAAAGAGCCGCATGTGGCTCGTGAGCCGCAGTTCGCCAACTAGAGGATCCCGAGAATCAAATCGGTTATTTGAAATAAGAGGAAGCAAAAAACACTCAACCTGAAGAACAACAACAACGAAAAGAATAAAAAAATATGAAGATAGTGTAAGGAGCTTCTGAGACAACTTCAAGCATACCAACATTCGAATTTTGGGGGTGCCAGAAAAAGAGAGAGAACAAGATACTAAAAACCTATTTGAAGAAATAATGACTGAAAACTTTCTTATCTGGTGAAAGAAACAGACTTACAAGTCCAGGAAGCACACAGAACCCCAAACAAGAGGAATCCAAAGAGGACCACACCAAGACACATCATAATTAAAATGCCAAGGGCAAAAGACAAAGAGAAGCTTAAAAGCAGCAAGAGAAAAACAGTTAGTTACTTACAAGGGAGTTCCCATACAACTGTCAGCTGATTTCACAATAGAAAATACACAGGCCAGAAGGGAGTGGCAAGAAATTTCAAAATGATGAGTAGCAAGAACCTACAACCAAGATTACTCTACCCAGCAAAGCTATCATTTAGAATTGAAGGACAGATAAAGAGCTTCACAGACAAGAAAAAGCTAAAGGAGTTCATCACCTCCAAACCAGTATTATATGAAATGCTGAAGGGTATTCTTTCTTTAAGAAGGGGAAGAAGAAGAAGAAAAAAGTAAAGATAAAAAATATGAACAAAGTGACAAGAAATACTTATCTATCATCAAGTGAATCTAAAAATCAAATGAATAAAAAATCTGATTAACAGAATAAACTGGTGAATGGAATAGAATCAGGGGAATGGAAATGGAACAGACTGATGGTTCTCGGAGGGAAGCGGGTGTAGGGGGTGCGGGAAGAGACTGGACAAAGGTCTTGTATGCATGTATGCAGTATCTATGGACACAGACAATAGGGTGGTGAGAGCCTGTGGTGGAGTGGGAGCAGGGTGGAGGCGGGCTATAGGAGGAAAAAAGAGAGACATCTGTAATCATCTCAACAACAAAGATTAAAAAACAAAAAGAAACTCAGTTATTGCTTTAGTGTCCCTCAGCACTACATTTTTTTTCCATTTGGACTTAATAACACCTCACATATAATAAAGTGATTCACAAAGGAAATATAAGTCATTGACAGTTTACTATCATGGGAATCAGAAACCAGTGATCATGAATGCTTTTAATTCTTATCATATTACTAATATTTTATTAGAAACAGATGGCAGCAGCACAATTTTAATGGAATTAGTTAACTTTTCTTTTACTTTCATAACAAATTAAGCACTTCTCTGTTGAAAAGTTATGTCATACGCCTTGAGGCAGTGTTAGGTGCTATAATTTAAACCGGTGCAGGTGCAGTGCAGAGTTTGCATGCTATTGGAAAAGAATTAGCCTCATTGTTGACAATTATTTAACTGATAAAGTCCCAGTTTCTTTTCAAACTTCCAATCAACTAAATGGCTAAGAAAATGAATAAAATACTCAAAGATCTCTAAATCTATAATTAGTATAGCAGCATATAAATTAGCAGTATAGCAGCAAAACCGGTGGAAAATAACCATTAATATGACTTCCAAAGAACAAGTCAGGCAAATGGTCTATGTCCCTAAATAAGCCAAACCTAGACATAAAGAAACTTAGTGAGTGAAGAGGAAGCATAATATATATTTAAATGAAGTAGATAACTGAATTAAAAAATGTGATGTAAACCTACTATAGAATATTATTCAGCCTAAAAAGAAAAAAATCCTATTATGTTACAATGTGGATGAACCTTTTAAGATATTATGCTAAGTGAAATAAGCAGTCACAAATACTGCCTGATTCCATGTATATGAAATATCTAAAGTACTCAATTCATAGAGACAGACAGAAGAATTGTGGTTACTAAGAAGGGGTGTGTGGGAGAAGTGGGGAGTTGTTTAACAGGTACAGAATTCCAGTTATGGAAGACAAAGTTCTGAAGATCCATTGCACAAAGTGCATATATGTAACACTAAAAATGGTTAAGATTGTATTTAGTATGTTTTTTATTTACCACAATTAAAAATTTTTAAATAATTTTTTAAATAATGGAGAGTGAAAAGTAAAAGATTTGTAGCAAAACTTTTCTTACAGGCAAAGAAATCTTGTAGGTAAAGCACATTTGTTGCAGACACCTTTTAGTGTCTGATGGTCAGTGTGTGTGATACAGTGACTTTCCCACCAAACTTACTTCTTAGAATAGTGCCTCAGCCAAACTCACCTACCCCTCCTTTCTCACCAAGGTGCTAGGCTCCCAAAGGAGGAACTTTTCCCGACAGCCTCTCACCAACAGTGTCATCAGTCCCCAATAAACAACTTGCCAAGGCTCCACACTGGGTTTTTCCCTTCTCTCCTCTCTTTCCTGTTGTCATTAAGAAGCCCCTGCTGCTTAGGACTTCCATCCTCCTCTAAAATGAAGAATAAATTAAAATGAAGAGAATTCTGCTAGCAGTCCTGCCCTGTAATTCACACTAAAGGGAGCCCTTCAGAATAAAATGAAAAGACAGTAAACAAGAAAGAACCCCACAATGAAATAAAGAGCAAAGCAAAGGTAACTACAGAGGTAAATCCAAAAGACAAAATTATTTTTTGTTGGTAACTCTATATAACAATTCTACTGTGAATTCAAATTACAACCTCTCCCTTCAGCCCCCATCACCACCCCCACCCCTCCCACCCCCACACACACATACAAAAGTAAGACTACAATAGGCAAATGTTGGACCTGCTGTAAGAACTGGGTTTTCTATTTCACTTCTGGTTTAGTGACAGTGAAGAGATAAAGAAAACAGAGTCACATTTTGAAAAAAGGAAAAGACTATAAAACAAACATGTGGTGGTAACTATATACTTCTTCATTCATAGACGTACCATTATAACTTGACAATTTGGCTCAATGTGGTTTTAAAACATTAACCTTATCTTGTTCATTTTACCTCCTTTATATCTCTTTAATTCCTTTGTATCACTTCAGCTAATATCTTAATCGAGGTTATCATTATCTTTCATTTGGATTATTGGGAGCTTCCTAAGGGGTCTGCTTAATTTTTGGTTTCTGTCCGTCCTATTCCATTTCCTACACTGCTGCCATTAGTGAAATGACAACAAAAACATAAGACAAAACAGAGCAAGAATTCAGATCCCATCACTCTGCTTTAATTCTTCCCGTAGCTCCCCATAATCTTCAAGGGAAAGAAATTAAAATCCCCAGATCAAATGCCAGGTTTCATGGCATGATCACTACTTTCTCTCCAGCATTAGCACCACCACATATATAAATGACTTATACCCACACGCCATGCTATCGCCCTTGGCAGTTACTCAGGACCCCAGAATGTTCTTCCTTCTCTAATTAGAAAAACTTTATACCTTCTTCTGTAACCAGCCAAGACTTCCTTTTCTTCAGGACTCCATAGCTATACCAACCCCTTCCCAATAATGCTGAGTTTTATCATTATCAAGACATAATTACTACAGAACTTATAAAAATATAATATAAACATTTGCACGCCAATGTTTCTCCTCCATAGACTGTAAACTATTTAAGCATATGGACTGTTTATATTGCTATATTTTATCTGTAATGCCTGGAGTAGATGATTAATAATTTTTTAAAAAATGCATTAAAGGATGAAGCAGGCTGTACATTAATAGAGCTATGGAGAAGCCTTTCAATCTTTGCTTTCTACTAAAGTCCTGGTACACGAATTCATGCACCAGTGGGGTCCCTCGGCCTGGCATATGTGATCGAGCCAAAACCAGCTCTCTGACATCTCCAGAGGAGTCCTGGATTTCGAGAGGGCACAGGCCAGGCAGAGGGACCCCACTGGTGCACCACTGAGACCAGGGAGGGATGTGGGAGGTTGGCCAGCTGGAAGGGACTACAGGAGGACTCCAGGGCATGTCTGACCCATCTTGCTCAGTCCCGTTAGGCCAAACCCCAGTAGCAAGCTTGCCTACCAGTAAGAGCATCTCCCCCCTGGTGGTCAGTGCACATCATAGCAACTAGTCAGCCAGTCAACTGTCTGCCCACTCGTGGCTGGCAGAGCACTTTTAAAAGTTGATGAAAGGTTTAGAATATTTTTTTATTGATGTACTAGGGGACCAGTGCACGAAATTCATGCACTGAGGAGGGGTCCTTCAACCCAGTCTGCCCCCTCTCACATACCAAGAGCCATCAGGGGAATATCGTACGGATGGCTTAAGCCCGCTCCCCGTTGAGAGCAGACCTAAGCCTCAGTCTGGCCTCCCTTTGCATGAGGATGACCAGGCTGATCAGGGGAAGGCGCCAGTCCATCACCCTGCTGCTGCAGCCACTGCCAGTCACCGCAGCTGCCAAGGTATTTTCATCAACGCGGACTCCGGTCCCTTCACCATGAATAAATGACAACTTTCTTTAAGCATTTTCAAGATGTGTCTTTCATAGGATATGACATTTATTTCTTTATTTTCTTTTTATCCTCAACCTGAGGATATGTTTCATTGATTTGTTTTCCCTTTCACCTCTGATCCCAGGCTCAGCCCCTTGCCAAGGCTTAGTGACCTGGGTGCCAAGGAGGTTCCCAGGACCCAGGTATGTATTCAAATTAACCACCATCCTTGTTGGGTTAATTTGCATACTCTGATTTACTGTGGGCATAGAGGAGGTACAATCAATTTACATGTTTCTCTATTATTAGGTAAGATAAATTGATATGTATTCATTTCAGGTGTACAATATTTCAATATCTGCATAATAGTTCATTTTGTAGCTCATTTTTCAAAACATTTCTTCTATTACAAGAAAGTGGAACTCAGTGAAAATATGGAGTCAGACTATCCCCAAAAGTTTTACAATAAAAAAGTTAGTTTTTCCAAATTCTGATCCAGAATCCGGAAACACAAAGCTTAAATGACACAATTATCAATAGCCAACAAATGTATTAAGAGCCTTTGAAACTACAAAATTTCTAGGAGACCTAAAAATGTATAATGTGCTATATCTCAGGCTGTATTCTAAGGTAGGGGAAAGGTCCCGTTGTCTTGTAATACTTTCTCCTTCAGATTCAACTTTTCCAGGCATACAAAATAGAGTTAACAATATCTCTCCTCATAAGATTATTAAAAGGACTAGAATTCATGTATCACTTAGACTATTGCCTAATACTTAATAACAACTCAGTAAATGTCTAGGTATTATTATTACCACGACATTTATTGTGAAATGTCCAAGTCCCCCAAAGTTACCAATAGACTGGACTTCAAAAAAAAAGATGGTATACTACTTAGATCAATCTTGTTTACATAACCACTCTACCTAGCCCCACTTTCTCTCTGCTATTCTCATTTAACTGAAGAAAGACTGGATTAGAATTCTGCTAGAGATTCAATCATAAATAACTTCATAAGTAAAATTCTATGAAAATATAGCAACACTCCCAGAAAGAAAAACGAAATTCAGCACTTAACCACAATCCTGTACTCCAAAGAAAGTGATTGGATGCTGCCACAGTCTGATTTCCACCAAAAGATATCATAATATGTATCCTATCTCATAGGTAGTTGTGAAGCTTAAAGAAAATAATTTATGCCCTAACTGGTTTGGTTCAATGGATAGGGTGTCGGCCTGGAGACTGAAGGGTCCCAGGTTCAATTCCGGTCAAGAGCACATACCTTGGTTGCGGGTACATCCCTAATAGGGAGTGTGCAGGAGGCAGCTGATCGATGTTTCTCTCTCATCAATGTTTCTGACTCTCTATCCCTCTCCTTCCTATCTGTAAAAAAATCAATAAAATGTATTTTTTAAAAATGATAATAATTTATGTAGAACTGTTGCTAAAGATACATGAATTTTATTACTTATTTATGAAAATATTTCATACATATAGGTTAATATATATTATAAAAAGGTCAGAAGATATATATTCCACATATTAAACACAGATCATCCTTGCCTTTTTTGGAATCAAGTCTTAACTTCTTTAAAGCCAACTTTATTTGGTTTGGGTGCAAACATGGACACCTCATAAGATATTTCCTTCAAGGATACTTTATATTACTATGCATAAGAAATGCTTTCTAGATTGATTCAAAAGAGATGAAAAGGACCAATAAATTCAACAAAAGCATCAGTGATAAAGAGATGAGAGAGAATAATCTCTGACTTTGGGGATTTCTCTTAAAAGTAAACAGTTTAATGAAAAGAGTACTAAAAACACAGATACCAAGTCCTACCCCCAAATCCTACCAGGCCACAACATTTTGCAATTACATGTGCTTTCCTGCTGGGGCAGTCAGCACTAAGAAGGCAAATTTGTGAAAAGAATGAAAAATGTAAGGGTGAGTGTCCACTAACATTAACTTCCCACTGCTGTGTGCCAGACACAGTGCAAGGCACTGTTCTCTCTCTCCGTTAACTCGCAGCACCCTCGAGAGGTCTCGTTCGCTTTCTTACATATGAGAGAGCTGAGGCTTACGTCACTGAGGTCGCACACGGTTGGTTTAGAGAGATTAGAAAGCTGAACAGAAAGGTCTGCATTCAATGGCAGTTCTTCCCATGCCATCATACTATTACCCCAAGGGAAAAGCCACAATTTTAAAATGCCACCAGGACTTCTCTCTCCATGAACTTGCTGGTTATATAAGGCATCAAGATGTATAAGATGTCAACAAGATGTCAACAAAAGTTTTTCCAGCCGAGACCGGTTTGGCTCAGTGGATAGAGCTTCGGCCTGTGACTGAAAGATCCCGGGTTGGATTCGGGTCAAGGGCATGTACCTTGGCTGTGGGCACATCCCCAGTAGGGGGCGTGCAAGAGGCAGCTGATCGATGTCTCTCTCTCATCGATGTTTCTGACTTTCTATCCCTCTCCCTTCCGCTCTGAAAAAAATCAATAAAAATATATTTAAAAAAAAAAAGTTTTTCCAGTGCCCTCAAAATGAGTGAACAGAGTGAAGAAGTAAATTTCTCCAAATAACTGACTTAAATGTGATAAAATGTATCCCTCATTCAAATAACATTCTATTACACTAGAATAATCTCACCCTGACACAATGCTTTTTGGTAAATGTCAAAAATCATACTGAGAAATTCTGATTCATCCAAGGACATTTTCTATATTGACCTAGTAATACACAGGGGGAAAAAAAGGAGTATAAAAGAAAACTTGCCACATGCTCCTCATTACGAAAAATAGAAAAATTATTTATACACTATAAGGAAAAGTAATCTTATGGTAAGAAAAAAAACAGTGAAATATAACTTTAATAGATGTCAACTCTTTAGCATCTTTGCTGGTTCTATATAAAGCTCTACGTAATCAAGTCAGGTTCAGGGATTCAGCCTCCTATAAATATCTTCATGGCAGGAGACAGAATCTCTGTGAAAAAGGACCGTCAAATATAAATATAACAAAGGTTCGCTGGTTTATACACTCAATTCTTTCAAAGTAAACCAAAATTTTCCCATGTGAATTTTCCTTTGGAAAACACAGAAATAAATCTAACTTGATCAAGGAAGTTGTCAAAAGAATACATGTTAATCTAACATGGCTGGCTTAGTTTGCCTATTGCAAGACACTCAATTCTGATCTGGAAATGGAAAATTAATTATTTTCAGGTACTTGTCTTATTGCATGTAAGTCTAAATGACCCACAACTAAAAGAGATAGAATAATGAAACTTCATGATGTCCCAAACACATGAATCAAAGCTAGAGCAGGAGGGAAAATGCAGACACTATGAGAAAAGATAACATTTGTCTCCCAAAGAAGTTTCAAGAATGTAACAATTCACAAACCTTGACTACTCAGACCCTTGTAGAAAAAAAGACCATGCTATCTTAAAAAAAAAAAACTCAATTGTCAATAAATGAGTGAAAGCATAGCTTTCCAAGATGACTTTCTAAATCCAGTTATTCTTTTCTAGGGATACATTCAGTTACTTTTCTAATTTCTAATTCTAATAAAAAGTTTAGCATAACTAAGAGAGACAAACTAGAATTACTTGGGGATTTTTATGCAAAACTTCCAATTGTGTGTCTTAAACTCTTTTTCTCCAAAGTGAGTTCACAAACTCTGACAGATGTTTTATAACTCTGTTTAAATATTTAGTCAGTAAAAGGATGAAATTTAAAAAAAAAAAAACTCAGAATGATTTCATTCTTCTCAAAAACCAGGGTGGTCTATGGGCAATTTTGGTACCAGTGGTGTTGCCGGGGGAACAAAATGAAAACAGGTGCCATCAAATTCAAATTAAAGATTTAGTTCTATTTTAAACCACCTTAAACAATGTTTCCATAAACTTTCTAACTGATACTACAATAAATTTGACAATATTTTATAACAAGAAAAGGATTATAAATTGTCTGTAGACCATCAAATTTTAACTGTAACAAATTTAGACTGATTGGCAACACTTCCTTTAAAAAAATAACTTTTTCATTAAATATGCAGTATCATTTAAAAAATGGAATGACTATATAATAAAAAGGTAGGTTAAAAGAAGGCAACAGCAAGTATAAACTTTGACAGTCTTTTCTGAAAGGTTTTACTTTGTTTTGAATCCATGCAGTTTTAAGATTAAAAAAATCAAGCACAAAATAATTTAAACTCACAACATGTAATTAGCAACATTATAAAAACTTTAACCATTCCTCATAAACCTAATGGCATTGTTAGATTTATTGTTAAAAACTGGATGAAGTTTCCACTATAAAATATTCAATTCTTTTATTCTATTAGTATTCATATTTAGTATTGAGAAGCCTATAAGTACTTGACTTCTACCATTAAATAGCACTTTTTTTTTACTCCTACACAGAGGAAGCAAGTGCCTCTTAAGAAATACAATTCAAAGGCAAACATCTTCCTGTTTTATACATTATCAGTGACAAAACACACCTTGTTTTGTTAAAAGGTTTATTCTAAGAAATGAATGAGAAATGTTTAGATAGGTGATATTGCAATTAGGTTAATGTTCTTCATAAGACTATACAAGTCTTTGGTTACCAATGAAGATTCTAGATATATAAGTAAAATGAGATGCATATCTGCAGTATTGTTAATTTAAGTAGAAAATAATTTTTCTGTATCAGTTTTTAAACTTGACAATTTTTTTTAACTTGTAGGGGCATTTCATTTTGTATGGGTAAAAGTTCTTTTATTCTGATCATGAATAATAAAATTCTGTTATCATTTCAAATGTTTCAGACAGTTCAAAGTTTTATTTTTAGCAGTCCTCTGGGAAACACAAGTTGATTCATTAGTGTGGAATCATAACTTATAGTCAACTCCATTTGCTGGATTCTTTCCAATACTTAACCACACTGGGGATTTCATCAGCTAGCTTCCCCAAAACTTGAAAGTTTTCAGTATTGATATATAAATGTCTTTGAAACTAATATTTCTACTTTAAGTTCCCCCCATTCAATTATATTTGCAAAAATAATAGAAATAGAATATTTTTTTCAGATTAGTACTTGTATTTGAATTATAAAAGAAACATACACACTATTACATAAAGCTGACCAATGTAAAACTTCCTTTACGGTTATATTAGTTAACGTTTCAAATAATCTCACTTGTATATAATTATAAAATTACTGTACTGGTCTACTGCTTACTTTGAAAGTGATTAATCAAAGTCAGAGAAAGCCAACCATCAACTGAAGTGTGTTTTGAATTTCCTTCTCAGAAAAATGTCAAAAAAGATGAGCCAATTTTACTTTAATTAAAACCTCATTTACAAATCTGAAATAAATGTTTTCTATTTAATTCCAATTATATTTCAATTGTGTCCAGCTTTCAAACTGCTTCTGCTACTCGGTTACACATGCCAAATTAATCTTTTTCTTATGATTCATATAAACATAATTAAAATAAAGAGACTTGAATAATTGATTATCCAATAGGTATCCAGTCTTTTACATCTTATTTTAAATCAAAGAGCTCATTAACAAACAAGTTAACTATAAACAAATTATCTTCAATTCATTAATGGCTAATTTATCCTGTAAGCAATATATTACTTAAGAATAAATATTTAAATTTCATTCTTCAAATTTTAGAAATTCTATTTTTCCTACATTCTCCACTATCTCATAAAAGTACAATAAACTTACTAACCTACATTGCTAATTTTGAATTTCTTTCCCAGAAGAGGTAACTGCTAGAACCAGGATATGTTATAGCAGCAACACAATCATTAAAGTCCAGTGGTCAGCAAAGACTGCTGCTCTCACACCAAATGACCATGATGTCAAACCCACCAAATAGCCTTTGCTAAGTTCCAGATGTTTGTGTGTGGCTGGTTCAAATGTAGGAGGACTTGTTCTTTGTACATCCTAATACTCTGTACAGCCTTCCAAAAAATAAAAGGGCGGGGGAATAGATTCATCTGAAATATTTGTTTGACGCCCTAGCCGGTGTGGCTCAGTGGATAAAGCATTGGCCTGCGAACTGAAGGGTCCCAGGTTTGATTCCCGTCAAGGGCACATTCCAGGGTTGTAAGCTCAACCCTAAGTAGGGGGTGTGCAGAAGGGAGCCGATCAATGATTCTCCCTCATAATGGATGTTTCTCTCTCTCTCCCTCCCTCTCCCTTCCTCTCTGAAATCAATAAAGACATATTTAGAAAAAGGATAATAATAAAATACTCATTTTACTAATAAGCAGCAATCTTCCAAAAATTGAAAGTGAAAATTTTAGGACAAAAGATATTTTCTACCATGTCTTCTTGGGTGCTTCACAGAGATAGTCAAAGAACCAACCAAAAAGTCAATGAATAAGTAAAGGCATACAGAGCCTTCAACAGAATCAAGTTGTTGAAGGTGCACCAGCGGGGTCCCTCAGCTTGGCCTGTGGGATCAGGCCAAAACCGGCTCTCTGACATCTCCTGAAGGATCCCGGATTGCGGGAGGGCACAGGCCAGGCAGAGGGACCCCACTGGTGCACCATCATGGCCAGGGAGGAATGTGGGAGGCTGGCCAGTCAGGGAGGGACCACCGGAGGGCTCTAGGGCATGTCCGGCCCATTCCATTCAGTCCTGATAGGCCGGACCCCAGCAGCAAACTAACCTAGTGGTCAGAGTATCTGTCCCCAGGTGGTCAGTGCATGTCATAGTGACTGGTCGACTGTCTTCCCCTGGTGGTCAGAGCACATCATTGCAAGTGGTTCAGCAGCCTTAGCATATCATTAGCATACTAGTGGCCTGGTGCACAAAATTCGTGCATGGGGTGATAGGGGGACAGGTTGTCCCTCAGCCCAGTCTGCACCCTCTCCAATCTGGGACCCCTCGGGGGATGTCCAACTGCCGGTTTAGGCCCGATCTCTGTAGGACAGCCCTCTCACAAGCCGGGACCACTGGCTCCTAACTGCTCACCTCCCTGCCTGCCTGCCTGATTGCCCCTAACCACTCTGCCTGCCGATCTGCTCGCCCTCAACTGCCTCCCCCTGCCAGCCTAATCATACCAACTGCCCCCTCTGCCGGCCTGATTGCCCCAACTGCCCCGCTGCCAGCCTGATCGCCACCAACTACCCTCACCCTGCCAGCCTGCTCACCCCCAAATGCCCCCTCCTGCCAACCAGATCTCATCTCCAACTTCCCCCTGCCAACCTGATCACCCCTAACTGCCCCTCCTGCTGGCCTGCTTGCCCCCAACTGCCCCCCCTGCAGGCCTGATTACCCCCGCAACTGCCCTCCCCTCCTGATCATCCTTAACCGCTTCTGTCTCGGCCCCACCACCATGGCTTTGTCCAGAAGGACATCCAGAAGGTCTCCTGGTCTAACTAGCAAATTACCCTTTTATTAGTATACATTATGCTTTGATTGGCTGAAGAGCCAACTGAATGACTGTACACTTAACATATTAGGCTTTTATTATATAGGATTATGTAGGCTATGAAAAAAAATTCCATATTCTAAACTTGAGGCATTTATCCTATAGTTAGGAGAAATGTCAATAAATGAGATCACAGTCAGCTCCCAAACTATCCATTAGAGCAGCCAAAAGATCAAATCAGAAAATAGTTAACCTCAAATAAGAAGCTACTAGAAGAAACTGTGATACTTTCTACTAATACCTCAAAAGAAAACCCATGACACATTCCAAAAGCAAGAGAATAGTTAAATTTTCCATTTATTTGCCTTACATACTTGTTTTACTATTTGAAGGCTGTCTTTTTGCTTCCTTTGAAATGCCTAATGTTTAGCTTATAAATTGCCATTAAATGTGCTATAAAAGAATCCTGTTGGGAATGATTACTATATTTAAGTACACGTTTATAAACAACAACAAACTGCCATTAGTATTTTAATATGAGCCCTGGACTGTGTGGCTCCGTGGAGCACCGCTCCTTTCCCCGAAAGGTCACAGATTCAGTTCTCGGTCAGAGCACACGCCCAGGTCGTGGGTTCGAACCACAGTTGGGGTGAGTATGGGAGGTGACCAACCAATGTTTCTTTCTCACACCGCTGTTTCTCTCCCTCTTGACCACTCCCTTCCTCTCTCTCTAAAATTAATTTTTAAAAAGCATATCCTTGGGTGAGGATTAAATAATAATAATAATTTTAACATGAAATTAAATTACTGAAATAAACTTTCACATATTTTATGTTGACATCAGTCAAGAACTGGAGCATGATGCATGCAACCTTTACTGGTTCAGATGCACAGAGTTTAGGCCAAGCATTAAAAGCAGCCAAATGTTTAAGAATTAAAGAAAAATGCACATTAAGTGCTTTATAAATAAAAACAGTTCAAATGAACAAGATAAAACATTCTATATTACATATCAACATTCTTCATGTGCTATATAAAGAACTTTACAACTATAAAGATTGTTATTTTTAAAGTAGTATCTTCTTCTCTGAAGATCTTTAAGAAGTCAGCTAACTTCCTAGAATTATTTTAATGTGATTTACCTAAACAGAGAGAGACAATTTTCTTGCATCTGATGAGTTCCATAAATATTTACATAAACACATTACTCATTTTCTATCCCCTCTGATCAGTATGTCTAATACCAAAAGAGTTGGGTGAGTGGTGAAAAACAGTATGGTGGTTCCTCAAAATATTAAACACAGAACTAATTACCATATGATCTAGAAATTGCACTTCTAGGTAAATATCCAAAAGATTTAAAAGCAGGAAATAAATATTTGTACACCCATATTCATAGTTCATAGCAGCACTATTTACAATAGCCAAAAGGACAGAACCAACCCAATGCCTATCATCAGATAAATGAACAAACAAAATGAGGAAAACACATACAATGGAATATTATTCAGCCTTAAAAAGAAATGACATTTTGACACATGCTACAACATGAAGGTGAAATAAACCAGACACAAAAGGATAATATTGTATGATTCCACTTACATGGGGTGCAGAGTAATGAAATTCATAGAAGCAGAAAGTAAAATGATGACTACTTGTGGCTGGGGAGAGGGAGTAATAGGAGTTATCTACATATATAAAAGCCCAGTGACCAGAACGGTGGGATGACCAGAGTGACTAGCAGCTATGATGTGCACTGCGCCAGCCAACCACCTGATCGAGCCCTGATCAGCCCCCAATCAGGGGCAGGGCTGGCCACCAACTGCCTGCAGCCCCTCCCCTTGGCCAGCCCTGCCCCCAGTCAACCCCCAACACCCCAATTGGGGGCGCGGCTGGCTGTCCAACAGACCGCAGTCCCTCCTGCGATGGGCCTCCAATAGGGTGGGCCAGCTGGACCCCACCTGTGCACAAATTTGTGCACCAGACCTTTAGTTGTTTAATAAGCACAGAGTTTTACTTTCAAATGATAACAAATATTCTAAATTCTAGAGCTGGATAGTGATTATGGCTGAAGGGCTTAGGCCCACTCCCTGTGGACTGTGAGAGGGCGCAGGCCAGGCTGAGGGACTCCCCCCTCCCACCACCCACTGCACAAATGTCATGCACCAGGCCTCTACTAATAGTACTTTATATTGATTCTGCAGCAGTAATTGATGTTCAAGGCCTTAAAACTATTTTCTTTCTTGCCTGAAATTCCCCATTCTCCTAATCTTTCTCTTACTCTCTTGACTTCTCTTTTCCTCCCTTCTCTAAACCCCAAATATGGATACTTATAATTCTATCTTTCATCTTTTCCCCCTCTTTCTAGGAACTTTTCAGAACTTTTCTTCTTACAATTTGGCAAAATATTTTATAAATACAGAATACCAACAGCACAAAAGATACTAGAAAGAGTCTGGGAGTTGGAGAACAATTCCACTTACCCCAATAACTAATTAGCTGGCTATTGGAAGAATGCTTCCCTACTACACATGTATATATCAATGTTCAAGGTTAAGAAAACCACATTTGTATTTTTTGGCAGGTGAAATACATTTTAAATGAAAAAAAAAACATTTACAATGTTTTGTTTTTTAAATGATTGTACTGATAGAAGGAAGTATCTATCTGTTCATTATTAATTGGATGTTTTCTGATATCTAATTATTTAGGCTTGATGTAATCATTCAGCTGGTTAAGACTGCTTACTGATACAAAGCAAAAAAATAGATTGTATAAATTGCAATGTAAATATCAGTTTCTTAAGGCCCAAAAACAATTTCTTCTAGAAAAGCACTTAAAAATTTTTATATAAAAACAATATATGCAGGAAAAAAAACAACAGAAAAAGAAAATGGATATATTATATCTTAATTTAAAAGTTGTCAGAATACTTACAGTCTTTCAAAGTAAAATTTGTGATAATTAACAGATAGTAATTTTTGGTATGAAAATTAAGACCAAAGATATTTTTACACATTTCAGTATTGTTGACTAGCAATGATTTCTTTACCTAAGTTGTACCCTTTTGTCTTGAAAACATACACACACACTACTCGTTTTAAAGCTTTAACATAAAAGCAGAATGCATATAAAATCATCTCATTTAACAAATTTCACAGGGGGGAAAAAAGGGGGAACAATGTAATTAATAAACTGAACAATAAAGATAAAAAAATTTAAAAGAATCTTTTATGGCTCTAAAAACTTAAGAATATGGGGAAATTATCAAGATAAAGCACTAAATGAAAATTAGAAAAAAATATGATCTCATGATTTTCCAATTTTGATTAGAAGAGAACAAATTCTTATGGCCACTTTATTTATATATATATATATATATGTGTGTGTGTGTGTGTATATGTGTGTGTGTGTGTATGTATGTATGTGTATATATATGTATGTATATGTATATATGTGTGTATATATGTATACATGTAAATATATACACACACTAGACTGATGCACAAAATTCGTGCAAGAGTAGGCCTATCTGCCCTGGCTGCCGACACCGACTTTCCTCTGGCCCCGGGTCCCGGGCCTCCCTCCTGACACCAGCACGCACCTGGGACTAGGCTTCCCTCGTAGCCTGGCTTCATCCAGAAGGACAGAAGGATGTCCAGTCTAATTAGCATATTACGCTTTTATCAATACAGATATACAAACATATACTGTATCTTCCGGCATATAAGACTACTGGAACTGATGACGATAAGAGGAAGATAACAAACAATAGAGAGAGAGCAAGTACTGAGCAAGTCCCTGGCGAGTTAGCAACGCCCATCATAACTGCAAACTGTGGTATTTTTACCCCCGGCGTACAGACGACCCCGGACTTGTGAGAAGATTTCCCTGGGTTAAAAAGTCGTCATATACACCGGTATATGCAAAGTAAACAAAAGTATCATATATACAATGTTAAATCTCTAGGTAAAACAAGTACAAGTGATTTTTACTTTCTTCTTTATATTTTGCTTTCTTTCTTTACACATTCATTCCATTCTACAACAAACAATATATTTGTAGCTGGGCTTCCTGGGAGAATAAACTCTATTCCATTCAATTTTCTGCCTCATATTTTGATGGAGGGGGTCCTACATAGAATAGGTTTTTTATCATTGATAATATTCTCATCTCATCCATCAATAAATCCTGTTAATTCACTTTCAAAATACCAGAAACCAACTACTTTTCACTATCTTCACTGCTTCCGCCATCCTCATCCATGCCCCCGTCATTTCTGGCTTGGTCTGTACAAGTCTCCTAACGATTCTATTTAGTTCCACCCCTCTGACTCTTCAGGCTATTCTCATTTCACTTCTACTCAGAGTCCTCAGTGGCGTCTCAGCTCATTGAAAATAAAAGCCTAAGCACTGACTACAACCTTCAAGCCTCCATGATTCGGACACTTCAACTTCAAGCCCATCAAACTGCCATCAGTTGCCACTACCCCGTATATTCTGCCTCCAGACAGCCTCCTTTCCTTCAGGACTTATGGAAGTGTCTTCTCAGTGAGGCCTTCACTGGCAATCCAAGAACAATATACATCAACCACTCTATCCTACCCTTGAGATTTCCTAACTTGCTTCCCTACTTTTTTACTTCTTCTATAGGGCTTATTACTATCTAATATGGGATTATATTTCTCCTTATGAGACTACTAGAGGCCCGCTGCATAAAATTCATGCAGGGGGCAGGGGATGTTCCTCAGACCAGCCTGCACCCCCTCCAATCTGGGACCCCTTGAGAGATGTCCGACTGCCCATTTAGCCCCAATTCTTGGACTGCTGGGATTGGGCCTAAATCCAGAACTGTTGGCTCCCAACTGCTTGCCTGCCTGTCTTCCTGATTGGCCCTAACCGCTTCTGCCTGCCAGCCTGATCACCCCCTAACCACTACCCTGCCAGCCTGATTGATGCCTATTTGCTCCGCTGCCAGCCTGTTTGCCCCTAACTTCCCTCCTCTGCTGGCCTTGTCACCCCTAACTGCCCTCCCCTTCAGGTCTGGTCCCTCCCAACTGCCCTCCCCTACTAGCCTGATTGCCCATAACTGCCCTCCTTTGCAGGCCTGGTTCTCCCCAACTGCCCTCTCCTATTGGCCTGATCGCACACAACTGCCCTTACTTGTAGGTCTCGTCCCTCAAAACTGCCCTCCCCTGCTGGCCAGCTTGTGAAGTCCATCTTGTGTCCACATGGGGGCAGGATCTTTGACCACATGAGGGCAGCCATCTTGTATGTTGGAGTGATGGTCAATCTGCATATTACTCTTTTATTAGATAGGATAAGCTCAATTAAAAAAAAACAAAACCTTTTTATTTCTGCATCCTCCACACCTAGAATAGTCCTTAACACATAGTAGATGCTCAGTGATATCTACTAAAAGAATGAATAAACGCACTGCTGTGTACAGCCAAAGCTTCCCAGTCACAGTAATAATTGGCTCACTGGAAGGCATACAATGACAGCAACTCATCTATTCCGATTCTGAAAATCAGTACCTAAAATGACTTTCAGAGGGCTAGAATGGCTGTGGCTAACAGTAATGTAGTCATATCTTCTCAAGCCTAAAGGGGAGCATCTAGGATTTTCCCTCTAAAATTTAGGAATAAAATTATGGACTGATTTGATATATCAAAGGGACTCTGGAATATTGATCACATTGCCATTATTGCTGATAATAAAATGTAAACAATATCTAAAACCATACTCTTCTAAGTTTTCCACTAAAATATTCAATTTTAGTCTATGAAGCTGGATATAAAAATTTCCTTATGTATAAACAAAAAACAAGCTGAATCTCATACTACTATGCACCTGAGTATCTGTTATCTAAGAGAGCTTGGGATACTTTATAAACATCAATCACTGCTGTGCAAAGAAAGCTAAGAAGGCCTAGGCAATTAGATGCTGTGAAAAAAGGAAGGCAATCAGAAGAAATACAGTCCATGGTGGCAGTGACACAGCGAAGCAGGAGGTATGGATAATCTGGGTAAGTGCCATGGAAAAATAAATATCATGATTGGACTTGAGGCAAATGGAAACAGTTCAAATTGGCTTCATACAGTACTCTGTGGAACATATGATGTCCATATGTCCATTACCAACAAACTAAAACATGGAAAATAACAAAAGCCAATGCTGTGATGACTATAAGAACACACCCAATGCCAGTCTCCACCACACCACAGCAGCATAGCTTCCTGCAGCTGCCAGGTAAGTTGGCTAACAAGTCAGAAACAATAAGAAAAGAAGAGGGGAAAGGCCTAACTAGAAACGGTTCTCTTTCCCTACATAAAAAAAAAAGCTGGGATCTACACTAGAAAGTAGAATGTGACCACTATAAAGGCTGAAATGTAAGCCCTTTTTTTAAGTTCCAAACTATAACGTACTTTAGAATAAAGGAGGTCAGCATTTTATCTAAAAGTACAAATGATTTACTATCCAAAGAACTAAATTACATAAGAAGAGAGGGATAGAATGGACTGACATCAAAGTTTTAGAAACTGTAAACATGACCTTTCACGATTGGAATATATAATAGAGAACAAAAAAACAAACTGACCATCTTTTGGGACACCTGGGAACCTATTACACTTCACATAAAGTCTACAAATTCTCTTTCCATATTCCCTGATTCCCAAAATGATTTCATAGTTGATATAAAAGCAGCGCTTAGGCAAAGGTCATGAAGGACCAATTTACACAGCAAAGCCAAAACTATTAAAAAAAAAAAAAACCCTACAAAAACCAATTCTATTATCTTAGAATCTATTTGGTGGCCCTGATCTTTTCAAGCAATCAAGACCAGATATTCCGAGTCAGGTGAAGTGCATAAATATAACTTCAGCTCTAATCCAGAAATATATTGGTTGTCACTCACTGAAACTATATAATAAAACCCAGCAGTTAAAAATACATAACTATTTTATAGTAAATATCAATGTCATTCCTGTTTCAACCTGACTTCCCATTCAATCCCTAAACCCCCAAACTTGAAACTAAGTACAATTTCTTGAGTAGCTGGAGTGTGGTTAAGGAGAGGAAGCTATGCTTGTTTGTATGGAATCTGCCATTTCCTCCCTGCCAAAACACTTGTTTAAAAAGTCATGTAATATTTCTATTAAATTGTAAATGCAGCCGACAAGGAAATGGCCTACTGGCAGTGTATTACCTTTGTGGCAGTGCCAACAGGCCTACAGCAAAATAGTGCACATGATAATTTCAACATGCATTCCCAAATAACAAAATTGTGCTCTACATAAATACCACAGAACCTGAGCAAGATCCAGAAAAAGCAATGGGAAAATTTGACCAAGCTTTCATGCTTGCCTATATCAATTGTATGTCATAACTAAAGCAAAATAGAAAAGCATCTACATATGTCCAAGAAGCTTGTGAAGTTAGATCATATAACCCTGGGAAAACTATTGCAACTTAAATCTGTGTATTTCTTGTTAACCACTGTAACAACTCACTAATAAAAATTAAGAAAAACTGAGGGTATCAAATGAACCAAAATGTACTAACTACGTACAATTCCTTAAAGACCATAATGCAACTTATTAACAGGAACATATGTTCAGTATAAGCCACAATTGTTATGTTAAGTTACTTCTCCCTTTGATACCATTCATTTGATTACAGAATTTAAGAGATTCACAAACCTTCCAATTACAGTGGTGACCTTCAGTATGCAAGTCACTTACTGCAATGGTTATAGTCACCTCTGGTCCTTTATCCTTTACCTTTCATTTCATAGCACAATTACATGTAATTAGGCTATTTAAATGATTACAGATGCAATAAAGATGATTCTATTTATGCAAAAGTTTCTTAAAAACTAAGATAACATAATCAAGTCATTAATCTGTGATTAATATAGTCCTCTAAGACAAATACATAATTCGATTCTGCAAGAATTTAACTAATACTCATATATTTTAAAGTCAGCCTCATTGATCTTCATTTCTTAAATGTCTGTCCAGCCATAATTTCAAAAGTAAAATTTGCTGTAGATAGCATTTCCTCTAAAAATTTAAAATTTTTAAATGTTATACTAGTACACTTGAAATAATAGTCAATAACTGCCTTCAGATACCTCCCAACCTCCCCACACACACATTGTAGATATTTGTCTTCTAAAACAAATGCCAGCTAATGTCTCTAGCCTAAACAGTTTCTATGGCTGGTTTAAAAACAAAACAAAACTTAACTAAGATCAATATAGTAAGCCTATACAACTGCTTTTAAAATATAAGTCTTCAACAAAACTTAGCAATTATATTCCACAGTGTCCTGGGGCACGGATTCATGCAACTGAAAGGAAATTAATTAGCAGGTGGCCAGTGAGGAGGGACTGGGCCAGATGGGCCAGACACGCCCTGGAGCCGACCTCCCGCAGTCCCTCCCCAGCCCCTCCCCAGCTGGCTGCACCTGGGGTTGCACTGCAGCTTGAAAGGCATCTGTGGAGTGAGCAGGGTCCCTCACTCCACAGATGCCTTTCAAGCTGCAGTGCAACCCCAGGTGGGGTCCCTCGGCCTGGCCTGCGGGATAGGGCCGAAATCTGCTCTCTAACATTTCCTGAGGGGTCCCGGAGTGCAAGAGGGTGGTTCTCGGGTCATGCAGCCCAGAATCGGGCTCCCTTCTCTCTGGTTCTGGAGTGTGTCACCCGAGAACCACCACTGCAGCTTGGCAGCTCCTGTGTTGAGCGTCTGCCCCCTGGTAGTCAGTGCACATCATAGCTACTGGTCAGACAGTTGGACGGTTACTTAGCCTTTTATATATAGACTAGAGGCCTGGTGCATGAAATTCGTGCATGGGAAGGGGGTCGCCTCAGCTTGGCCTGCACTCTCTCCAATCTGGGACCTCTGGCTCCTAACCACTCACCTGTCTGCCAGCCTGATTTCCCTAACTGCTCTCCTCTGACAACCTGTTTGCCCTAACTGCTCTCCCCTGCTGGCCTGGTCCCCCTAACTGCTCTCCCCTGCCTGCCTGATTGCCTCTAACCTCCTCTGCCTTGACCCTGCCAACATGGCTTTCTCCGGAAGGACATCCAGAAGGTCTTCTGGAAGATGTTCAGTCTAATTAGCATATTACCCTTTTATTAGTATAAATGCCACCTTGTCCTAAAAATGCAGGTTGTTCCCAGGTTTTCCCATCATGGAAAGGGAGTCCCCAGTAGCATCCTGGGTTCTGACCAGGGCTTAAGCGCTATGCTTTATCTCAACAGATATGATTCCTAAAAGAAGACTCTTGGATGTACCTTGAACATTTCTATCAAATTTGCCAAGTCATCCTCCAAAAATGTTGAACCACTTTAAACTCCCACCAGCAACCATGCGTGTGCCCTCCATCCCACTTTGATGCCAATATCATTGATTTCTCCCTAGAAGCTTCCCTCCCGTCAGCTGGGAACGCTTGATACTTGAGCCAACCTCATTGTTCAGCTGGGGACTTGATTTCCTGAGGTAGAATTATGGAGGAGGAAAAATAGTTTTTCTCTAACTTTCTGAGTTCTTAGTGGAGGCTTTGTAATGAAAGATAGATCACCAAGAGAAAAACAAAAGTTCATTAACATGTGTACCTTGTGTATATGTGGGAGATCCCAGGGAAAAATGAGTAAATCCCCAAGGTGGGTTAGAATGCAGATTTAAATACCTTCTTCCTAGGGAAAGGGGACGGGAGATACAGGCCTCTTAGAGGAGAGTAAATGATATTTAGGAAAGATGAATGGGGTGGGAAGAAATAGTTTGTAACAAAGTTTGGGTGTGATGTCAACTTCTGCTCTCCTGTCCTGTGACAGGAGTCAGTCTTCTCTGTCTGATGACACTTCTCCCATCAAAGGGACCTATGACATTTAAGCTCCTTTAGGGGGGTTTAATTTTAGGGAAATCAGGAGACTTCAGTGAAATCCTCCGCATGCATTGGCTGTTTTAAAAGCATCTGCAGCCGAGACCGGTTTGGCTCAGTGGATAGAGCGTCGGACTGCGGACTGAAGGGTCCCGGGTTCGATTCCGGCAAGGGCATGTACCTTGGCTGCGGGCACATCCCCAGTAGGGGGCGTGCAAGAGGCAGCTGATCGATGTCTCTCTCTCATCGATGTTTCTGACTTTCTATCCCTCTCCCTTCTGCTCTGTATAAAATCAATAAAAAATATATAAAAAAAAAAAAATAAAAGCATCTGCAGCTCAAGATCATCACTATAACAACACAGCATATATTGGGGTGGCATGTTCTCTTGACCTTCAGAATAAACCCAACCAAAGTTTGTTTCCTCTCTCAGATGATTTGCCATAGGCGTATTATTCCCTGGAGACTGTGTTATGATCAGACCTTCCTGAGAGTGGTCGTAACATTACCCTGTGTTTGTAGAAAGGTGTGGGCCACAGCAGTAAATAATCCAGGGGCAGTTTTCTCATCTTGTGGAAAGGGAGATAAACTATCTTTGGAGATAAAGTTATGATAGTTTATCTCCCTTTCCACAGGTTTCTTGCAGGTTTGTGTTTCTGTTGCCCCAACCCATGCCCCTCAGCAACCCAAGTGTCTCCACCTCAGGCCTTGGGGCTGCTGGGTGCCAGGCCTGCGGGGGTGTGTCTCCAATCCACCCCTCCACCCCTCCAGCCCCATGTTTGCCATGGTGGGGCTTAGGGCCGCGGGGGGGCCAGCCTCCCTACTGGGTTTGTGTCTCCCGTGTGCAGGGTAGCCTCAGCACCTCCTGACAGCTATGGGCCTCGCCATCTTGGTTGGGTTAATTTGCATACTCATTCCTATTGACTGGTGGCATAGCGAAGGGAGGATCAATTTGCATGTTTCTCTTTTATCAGATAGGATTAGCAAACCAAAGCTACTGTCCGGAAGCCAACACTGTATGTGCTCACATTAGTCTTTCTTATTTCCTTTAACAATGGAACAGGATGTAAAGTACCAAAAAAAGCATATGAATTATATCAATTTAAAATTTAAAAGACAAGCCTTTCAAGTCGTATTTGGTTAGTATTTACTTACTTTCATTTCTTAATTTATTTTACTAACTCTTAATCTGTTATAAATACAAAATTTATTATTGTAAGAAAGAAGGATGCAAGCTTGCCAGGTTCCAATATTAACACTCAAGAAGTATCTTTGAGATAGGAAAGGGAATCGAACACATATTGAACAGAAATATTTTATTGGCTGCTCTTATGTATAAGTCACTCTGCTAGGTTCAATTAGACACACAAAGTTGAAATGAAACACATTTGTATTTAAAACTTAGATTTATAGATTTAGTAGGGGAAATGAGACTACATAATAACTAAGATAATACACAGTAAGTTTAAAAGTGCCATAAGAAATTCAAAGAAAAGGTGATGTGAGAATTCAGATTTTTTTAAATCAGTGGAATGAGGAACTTTGGACAGTAGCTACCAGACCTAAAACTATCCTTTCCAGAAGTAAAAGAATATTTGGGGGAGGGGAATCATAGACACCATATAGATACATATTTAATCCGTTCCCAGATTAAAACACAGAACAGTGATGTGCTGTGACCAAGAACACAGTAAACAAAACCATACCCTAAATATGTAACATAAGAAACTTTCTTGAGGTTCATTGATTTTGAGTCAGTTTTCAATCTTTTGGGTCAAAAAACCCTTGTTTCAAGGAGTCCCTATTTTTATTTGATAAAAATTCTGAGCTCTAGTATCAGAAAAATGCACAACTGCACAAACACTAATATTTAAATGCAATTTCTGGGGGTCCGCTAACTCTGAATTCTTCTCCGCAGAGAAAGCTCATGCTACTCTCCTTTGAATCACGGTTTCCATCCCTGGGCAGGTCTACAGTGAAAATGAAGTAGAAAACATCTATATGTCAGTCTGACCTGAGTTAGAAAAGAGTCAGTCCACTTGTATCTCTGTCCTCATGGTTCACTGTTTTCATTTTTTTTTTTTTAATAAAGGCTGGAGAAGTCATGTCAGCAGCCACAAGAAGGGCTTAAAAGCTGTTAGCAACCTTCCTTGGCTGGCAACAGACTCCTTTGGGTATTGCGTCAAGTTCCAGCATCTCCAGGTCTACTGGGTCCCCTAAAACATCAGATGATGTTAAAGCAATGATCCTTCCGATACCCAAAAGCTCCTTAAGTGACGATGGTAAATATTATTAGCTAGGAACTCTCTGCAAGAACTTGAACTAAATTATTGTCACTATGTGAGATTTGAAAAGTAACTTAATAAGGCTACTTAATATATAGTTACCATTTTTTATTTATTGCTCATTTATGTAACTCTCAGAAATGGACATATGAAAATGCTTTAAAACGAATTCATAGGCAACAATTGTTTCAGGACTTAAAGTAAGACTTCTGAAGCCTGATTCAGTGATTTCTTTTTCTATAATGCAAGTGACAAACTAACACTGATGATGAAATCAATTGAACAGATGTGAACCACCTATATTTTTTAATGAAGAGATGAAACAGAATAAAAAGGGAGACAATGAAACATGACTCTGATAGAACAGAAGTCAAGGTAGATTACATAGTAAAGATAATACTGCTTTATGTATTATGTACCAGCTGTGTGTGCACACACAAAAATGAGTCACCGTGTGAAATATATTCCATACTGTGGGTCACAGTCGCAAGAGCCTGAAATGAAATGCCACCTTATAATCATTAATAAATCCACATAAATGGTCTCCTTTAAATGCTCCCCCACAAATACAGAGAAATATTGTCTCTGTCAGCATCCCACATTAAAATCTTTAAAAGATATATTTTAGTGTAACTCGTTCTCAGTGATTCTTACTGTAAGCAATACGGTACTTAATAAAAACATCTCCAAAACTACAATTTATAGTCATGTAATTTGCATGTCAGAAGGAAAATGATGATTGTTTCCTCAATAGTTACCAAACTAATCACGTTTACAAAGCACTTGGTAACATCAATAGTGAGGTTGGAATATAAATTAGCAGAAGGAATTTCTCTTCCCCGGAAACCTCCGGGGTGACCCCAGCACACTCAACCAAGAGAGCTGAGATCTACTCACTCTGTTCTCCTCCTTGTTCATCTCTTCAAAAATAGTAACTCCAACTGGACAGAAATATGCTGAAACTGTCTCTGTAATAAACCTTAATCCCCAATTTAGGGGTTGGAATGCTTAGTACTCCCACATGTATTAGGACCGCAGGGCAGAAAAACACTAACTTTTCAAATAGAGTGAAAAACCATATGTCCTGGAAGTAGTGCTGCAATTCTCCAATGATCCAATTTGCCCTACTCCTCTAGATCCTTGGCTATTTCTGAAAGTGTGGTTAGTAGAATCAGGTTATCACCTGAAAGAATCCAGCAGAAAAACACAGGAAATACACAGGGAAGCAAAAAGGCAGTATGACAATAAAGGAGAGCACAGGAAAGGAAAGCCAAGGTGGGAAGGGGAGTATGTAAGCATTCATGTCCACGCGTTGGCAGTGGAGGGAATAGAGAAAGGAACGGCAGGAACGAGAAGAAAAAGGGAAAGAAAGGAAGACGAGGATATATTCAAGGGAGAAATGACAAAGTAATAAAATTCTCACCTATAGCCATAGGATCCTATGTAATCTGTAACATATATATACATAATTAATGAAAGTTGTAACAGTATATGTATGGTCTTATTTTCCATACATATATCTACCCCTATAAAGCCACAGAATTCTAACATTAGAATTCTAGTTATCACCGGACTCGAAAGTTCCAAGAGAACAGGAAACTTGTCTCTTCTGCTTACCACTACATCCTCAAAGTCCGATAAACGTGCACTAAATATTTGTAGAAAGAAACCAAGGAGAGAGGAACAGGAGTAAAAGAATACAGAAATAAAATTTCAGGGCACTTGTCTTCAAACACCAAACATCCATAGTTAAAGGACATTTACTTTCTCTGATGTGACTTAATTAGTGCAGAACAGCAGGGACAAGCCAACTGATTCAGAGTTTGACTTCCCTGCCTCCACATGGAAATATGCATTTCTTCCATTTTTAACATTGATATTTTAATATTAATGACTAAATTGTGTGTGAGTGATAAGTTATATCTACCATAAAAATGTACACAATTACATGGCACATAAGGTTCAAGAGTGCTAGTCTCATTACTAAGGTGTCATTTAAATTATTTTTTTAAATACTTTCCAAAGAATTTGAAATGCTGATTTACAACTATTAAATATTTATACAAGTTCAGAACACATTTATTGCATTAAAAAAAGTAATATATGGGTTGGCAAAAGAAGGTTTATAGCTGTTTGTATGGAATATTATATAACACAAGAATAGGTTTACTCACAACTGTAAACCTGCTTTTGCCCACCCCTTAGTATATAATTAACTACAAACGAGTAATCCTGTATTTGTAGACCTTCAAGTTATAAACAGAGAGGGAAAACTATCTGACCCAAAAGAAGGACTGACTACTAAGGAAGAATTTAGAACGGTACTTAGTATTGGAATTGGGGTGCTTAGGTTTGATGGAGGGATACAGTGATAGATATTTTAAAAAAGGATGCTGTTCACTCATTTCCTGATTTTTTTAAAATAATTATATTTCCTAAAGGGGTGAGGAACCTGCTCTCAAAGAAGTCTGTGGTTAACTGAATTCAAAATTAAAATTTTTAAATATTTTATTTATTTAACTTACTAAAATTAATTTGGTGATTTCATATTTAACTTTTAAAAATAATAATAAAATTTGTTTCAGTTAACATTATGAGCAGAAAGCTTTCCTTCCATTTGCAATTACTCATTAATCTGAATCTAACAGCTGGAAAAAAATTAAAAGCATATTTTCAGTCCTCTGTTTAGAAAGTTTTACATATTTTAGTGTGTATTTCATCAGTGTCCTTTACTACACAGATAATTATGACTATCTACCACAATAAAGACTTGGTTTGCATAAACTATAAATGTTTCTTTTAAAGAGAAAGTTCTATCAAAACCAAAAACTTTAGTTCATCCTTTGCCATCAAACAAATCCAGTGTTTTTAATAGCTTTTTATTAGGAAATTCCTCCTTGAATATTGATACTCTAAACACCTCTTATTCTCTCTCAAGAATGATTAAAGTACCAATATTTGATAAAATGATATACTAAAGGCATGTAAAACAAATTACCTCAACCTTAAGACCTTCAAAAGACCCATTCTCAATCAACTGCCAAGTTCCTATCCTATCTAATAAAAGAGTAATCCTATCTAATAAAAGAGTAACATGCAAATTGACCATACCTCTGCTACGCTACCAGCGAATCAGGGCAAGGGGTGTGGCAGGGGTGTGGCCAGGGCATGGCCAGCACACAGGGGGCGAGGCGGGCAGGGGCGTGGCCACAGTGCTGTGAAAGCAACCACCACACTATAAGCTCTCCCCACACAGTACTTAAGGGCCAGTCCTCCTTACTCTTATGGTGACTGAATCACATGCAAATGAGCACTGGGGTCCCTGCATGCCCCCTAGTCCAGCACCCACAATGGGAGTCGGGGGGCTGCTGCCAATCTCTGGGATGTGCGGAGACCCCAGTGGCTACCACCAGGTGGAGAAAATTCACATTGCTCTTGGTTCGTGCAGGGTATCAGGAGCAGCAGGAATTCTGGGAAATGTAGTTTTGAGCTCTGTGGTGAACATGTTGGGGCTGCGACCTGGGTTTAGGTGAAACTTCAGTTAAAGCTGTGAACTCTCTGTAGGAGAGAGTTTGAAGGACTGAGCATGAAACACAGAAGTGGCCAGGGGGGCGGTGGTGGCGGCACCCTGCGCCCCCCCCCCCTGCCCGCTTGAGCGCAGAAGTGGGCAGGGGGGGGGGGGGTAAGGGGCGGCACGGGCGCTTTTTTTTTCTTAGTTCACAGCTTTAATTGACATTTCACCTAAACCCAGGTCACAGCCCCAACGTGTTCACCACAGAGCTCAGGTTATTGGTCAATTCAGTGAAAATGGGACAGAAAAACTCACTAAGGAACAACAGCTCCCTGAATCTGTTCACTCATATCCTATCTGACCCAGAAATGCAGAAAATTACCGTCAGACACATCGCAGGATCAAAGCCTTTGCGTCCAGGAGAAGCTTAAAAGGACACAGACTTTTCCATTTGCTCTGCTCTTCCCTCCACAGGATTATCTTCTGACACAGCGAGTTCAGAGTTCTCTGGTGATTGCACGGACCTAGGTCCTCATTGTCTCCTCCCCCACCCTCTGCTGCTCCTTGAAATAATCGATCATCCTCTTTTGGGGGAAAGGAAGGGACACATTAAAGAAGTCTTCTCTAAAGGGATGCTTATGAAAAAAATGTAGAAAGGACTACAAGAGAAGAGTGTTTTCTTTAGTAGACAAAGCAGCTCTAGTAGGCAACAGGTTTGGCAGCCCTGACAGCCTGAGCCCACACTGGCTACCTACAGGGGCGCTTGCACTTCCACCAAGCTTCTCCGCTTTACATTGCAACATGGTCTTCTTGGTGAACCCAATCCGTAATGAAAAACTCCTGAACTACACTGTGTTTTACAGATGGTTTTTAAAAATTGAGGCTTTAGGCCTTGGGCAGGCTGAGGGTGGGCCATCAGTTGGACATCCCATAAGGGCTCCCAGGATGTGAGAGGAGGCACATTGGGCTGAGGGACCACTCCTCCCACATGCACAAATTTCGTGCACCGGGCCACTGTATGCAAATTAATCATCACTCTGCTATACCCACAAGCCACACTCATTAACCACACCCACCAGCCCATCAGGAGCAAGTGTGCAAATTAACCCAAACCAAGATGGCTGTGGCTATGGAGTAAGCAGGAGAGAGGCTGGGTTTCCCTGGCAATGCAGGAAGCCAAGCTTTCCACACATCCTGGAGGGCCCAGGCTTCCACTCAAGGCTACAAAGTTTCAATTATAGAAGATAAATATATCCCAATAGAAATGGCTGCCGACGAGGAGCGAGCAGAAGGATTGGCTCTGCTCCAGGCTACAAAGTTTCAATTGTAGAAGATAAATAAATCCCAGATCCCAGGGCCTCAGCTTGTGTCACCAGAGGCTGTGGCCAGCCTGCAAACCACCACAGCCCCTTGTCAAGGCTGCCCCTCATCCCAAGAGAACCCCCACCCTGACCTGGGTCACCCTTCAGGGCAAACCAGCTGGCCCCCAACCATGCACCAGGTCTATAGCTTATCTAATAAGAGTAATATGCAGATTGACCATCACTCCAACACACAAGAGGGCTGCCCCCATGTGGTCAAAGATCCTGCACCCACGTGGACACAAGATGGCCACCACAAGATGGCCAGCAGGGGAGGGCAACTGGGAGAAACCAGGCCTACAAGGGAGGGCAGTTGTTGGTGATCAGGCCAGCAGGGAGGGCAGTTGGGAGGAACCAGTCCTGCAAGGGAGGGCAGTTGTGGGTGATTAGGCCAGCAGGGAGGGCAGTTGGGAGGGACCAGGCCTGCAAGGGAGGGCAGTTGTGGGTGATTAGGCCAGCAGGGAGGGCAGTTGGGAGGAACCAGTCCTGCAAGGGAGGGCAGTTGTGGGTGATTAGGCCAGCAGGGAGGGCAGTTGGGAGGGACCAGGCCTGCAAGGAAGGGCAGTTGGGGGCAATCAAGCCTGCAGAAGAGGGCAGTTAGGGGTGACCAGGCTAGCAGAGGAGGGAAGTTGGGGATGACCAGGCCTGAAGGGAAGGGCAGTTGTGGGGGACCCAGGTCTGCAGAGGAGGGCAGTTAGGGGTGACCAGGTCTGCAGGGGAGGGCAGTTAGGCATCAATCAGGCTGGCAATGGAATGTTTAGATGGTGATCAGGCTGGCAGGCAGAAGCGGTTAGAGGCAATCAGGAAGGCAGGCAGTGAGCAGTTCAGAGCCAGCAGTCCTGGATTGTCAGAAGGATGTCTGACTGCCCGTTTAGGCCCTATCAGGAACAGGCCTAAATGGGCAGTTGGACATCCCTCGAGTGGTCCCAGATTGGAGACCGTGCAGGCTGGGATAAAGGACATTCCCGCGTTCCCCCCCCCCCCGCCCCCTGCATGAATTTCGTGCACCGGGCCTCTAGTTTAATGTAATCACTTTCCTTTTCTAATTTAGCACCATCTTTAAGTTTTCACATCCCTCTGGCTATGACACTCAAACTATAGGTCTTTCAAAAGCTTAATCAGTAAAAAGTAAAAAGTTAACTAGTGACTCTTCAGGCAGCAGCAATTCCCTCTAAATTATCCAAGTAGATGCACTTCCTCTTGTCCCTAATTCTTGCTGGCTTAAGCAAGCAAGGTTCTCAAGCAGGCCTGGAGAAAGGACATACTCCAGGGGTGGTATGTCTGAAAAAATTACTAGGAAACCAACTCCTAATTCATTCAGTCTTGGGAGTTAGCATCACTGTCCTGGAGTTGTTCCTATGTATATACATCTAGAGGGCGGGCACAGCGGAAAGAGGTACATCCTGGTGAGAATGGCCAAAGGTAAGTAATTTCAGATAAACTAGTTAGGATCCTTACTCCAATCAGGCAATATCAAAAGTGGCTTGACACTCCACCCCACCCCAGGATGTGGAGGGAAGCTGGCCCCCAACATCCTAACTTAGCCTGCTGCTCTAGACAGCCATCTCCATGCAGTAAATTGTATGATATCCTTTAGTTATATTAAAAGAACTACCTTTCTTTACCTCCGTCAGTTGTAGTGGTCTTTCCGTCAATCACCTCTTCATTCTATTGTGACAACTTTGTCGACCACTGGTTATCTCATAAGCCTATACTGCTAACCAAAAAGTAAGTGGGGAACAAAACACACAAATTAAATCTGTCTATATTTCCTGCCCCTCTGGAACAAACTCAGAAGGCTCATATTTTAAATCAATAGTTATGATGACGACATAATGTGGTTGGTAGAATTCTTATTTTTGCTGGCCACTCCTCCATTTGCATACGGATGTGAAATACAGTTGACCCTTGAACAGGTTTCAACTGCATGTGGATTTTCCTCAATATGTGGAATGTATTTCCTCTTCCTTATGATTTTTTCATAACATTTGCTTTCCTCTAGCTTACTTTATTGTTAATATACAGTATGAAAAAGATACAGCATAAAAACTATAATGTACAAAATATGTGTTAACCAACTATTTTTTTATATGTGTTAATCAACAATGACCTATTATTAGTTAAGTTTAGAAAGAGTCACAAATTTTCGACTACTCGGGGGGTCGGCACATCTAAGCCCCACATTGTTCCAGGGTCAACTGCAAACAGAGAAGATATTTCTTTGGTGTCTAGGCAAGAACATGGACCAGCTCGAGCTCATATCCCAGTGCTGCCGCTTACAAGTTGTGTCATCTCAACAAATAACATAATCCTTTAAATATCCATTTCATCCAACCCACTCATTAAAATGAAGGTTAAAATGTTTATTTTACTGAGCTATTTAAGAAGAAATTTTAATTTAAAAAGAAAACTTCAGCGGAGACCTGGGTTCGATTCTGGTCAAGGGCATATACCTTGGTTGCAGGCACATCCCCAGTAGGGGATGTGCAAAAGGCAGCTTATCGATGTTTCTCTCTCATCGATGTTTCTAACTTTCTATCCCTAACCCTTCCTCTCTGTAAAAAAAATCAATAAAGTATATTTTTTAAAAAAAAAAAAACTTCAATATTTCACTCACTGATCAGAGTTTTATATCCTACCAGCTTTCTTGTAGCTTAACTACAACTTGATCCACTCTCTAACCTCACTGAACAGACTGATACTCAGAATTAATTGGTTTGGGGTAGGACTCGGGCACCAGAAATTTTTCAGAGCTCCCCAGGGAACTGCAATGCAGCAAAAGTGAAGAACATTGTCTAGCTCCTTGATTCCTGCATTTCCTTATACTCTTTCCTCTCTTACCCCATTGATAACCCTCAACTATCCTCTGAAAGGTATTCTTAAATACACTGTAACCCCATTCTTCTAAGACACTCGTTCATTATAACCCAAACCTGGGATCAAGGCCATAATGCACTCCATTCCATGGCTGAGCATTCCTAGAGGCAGGCCAAGATTGATAACACTGCAACCTCCACTTTCCATCTTTAGCTGGGACTTCAACATCTTGTTTCTCTCTTGAACAGCTTTCTTTTATCTTCCCATCCCACCCACCTCACCCCCACCAAACTATTCAAACCTTGACGAAGCAGTAAATGTTGTTAAATTTGCTGATATCTTTTTAATATTCTTTGTGACAAAATGGGAAATACGCATAAGGCACATGTGCTCCATGCAGAACAATGCTTTTCTCAAGGAAAAGCATCTGTGTGGTTGAACGGCAGGCTTCACGAGCTATAACTATTTTTTCAAGAAACATCAATTTTACTTAAAAAATAGCTGACAGGAAAACCACAGCTATTCAAACTTGGTTATTTGACAATATATTTTCTCAAAAATGAACCAAGTCAATCTATCATTTCAAGAAAAACTGTAGTATTTGTTTACAATGATAAAATCTGAGCTTTCAAGTAAAGAAAGATTCAACTTTTGGAAAACTTCTATGTGCAACATGATCTGGACAGTTTCCCCAAGACTTGCAGTTCATATTCTAATTTGTAAGGTAGTTCACAAGCATGAGGTAAGTTAAATAATGATAATTTAGATAGCAACTTAAAACCATATGGTGCTTAGAAATGCATAAGGCAACACTTGATAAAATAGCCAAAGAACTGTAGAGTCAAGAGTTACCTATACACAAATGATAAAGGTCAAAATAAATCAACTTAGATAGTAACTATCAAGGAAGAGTCTACTAGAAGTAAAAACCGAGGTGGGACTTAAAAAATGGGTAGAACTTCAATTGGTAGAAAAAAGTAAGGAAGGCATCCTAGAAAATCTGATTAAAAGATAGATTAGATAGATAGAACTTAAAGAGATGTAATACTTTCAAATATATTCTTACTACTTCATATTGTTAAATCAATGATATTTTAAGATCTTGGAAAGTAGGGCCAAATATTACAATTCTCTACTATCTGCTGGAGAGATTATTTGAATGGGAAAATAAAATTCACACCAGGAGGAAGCAGACAGTAAGAGTCTAAGTCCCGGGACAAGTCCCAGCTCTGGCACTAAGCTAGGTTGCCTTGGATACTTTTGTTGACCTCACAAAGCCAAACTCAAATAGACCTAGTCGGAGGATCACCCTAAGATCATTATAACTAAAAGTATTTAAGATAACTAATATAAGATAATCAGATAAGGAATGAGAATCTGTGTTACCGATATTATGCTGACCTTGTACATATTTTTCAAATTATTATTCAACAAATTCATGTTGTTTTTGTTTTCCATCTTAGCAAAGGAATTCATAAGCAGAAGAGGACGATACATATTTTACACCACTGTATTACTCAAAAAAACTCTCTGTAAAGTGGCAAGCAAATTTATTAATATTTTAGGCATAGTGCACTGTACCTTTATTATTGACATTAAATTCATAACAACATTGTAACATCAGAAATAATTACAATTTATTCTTTTCCAGATATCCTAAAGTACTGCATTACTTTTCCTCCCTACTATCTACTTCACACATTTCTCCAGTCACCCAGACACTATCTTCTCTCTTTACACACTCACACACACACACACACACACACACACACACACACACACACACCTCTCTCTCTTTCTTTCTCTTTGCCCTTCATCATATCCCTTCTTCTTGAGGTGACTGCAGCCACTAGAGGGCAATAAGTTTACAAAGATAAATATACTGATCTATAACAAATTGAAAATCGCATACTAATAAATGTAAAAACTGTATTATCACAAGCCCTAAAGCATAGGCAATTAGGCTTGACTATGCAAGGTATGCACTTCACAGTCAGAAATTGTCCTGGAAAAGGTGTTCATAGAGCATGTAACATTCAATAAAAGAGACAGTACATTTCCTCACTGAGCACTAACGAAAGAAATAAGATTAATTTGCTAACAAGCACACAGCGGTATTAGGAATCGGAATTTAAAAACACTGTCTCCGCCTCCGAGGAGAGAAGAGGAGAAAGAAAACACACGCTGGGCAGCGCTGGCCGGACCCCTGCTCGCAGGCGTCCCGCGGTCACAAAGCTGCAGGTCTGGTTCCGGTTGGGGCACGTGGGGAGGCAATGTTTCTCTCTGCCCGCCTCTCTGAATAAATAAACGTATTCTATGGGGAGGATTTTAAAATAGCAACAAGTAAACAAAAACACAGAAAGGCAGGATTTGTAGGGTGAGTAGAAAAGGAAGAACTGATTTCTTCCAATGCCGCCAGTGCAACACGGAGAAAACAGTGAATTAAAGAATGCAGTGAAGCTGAAACCGGTGTGGCTCGGTGGACAGAGCTTTGGCCTGTGGACCGGAAAGTCCCAGGTTCGATCCCGGTCAAGGGCATGTACCTTGGTTGCGGGCCCATCCCCAGTAGGGGGTGGGCAAGAGGCAGCTGATCGATGATTCTCTCTCACCGATGTTTCTGACTTTCTATTCCTCTCTGTAAAAAATCAATAAAATATATTAAAAGAAAGAAAGAATATAGTGAACTTACCAACTCTTTCTTCTATGGGAAAGCCAGGGAAACTTTACAGGTACATCTTGTGGGGAAGGAAACAGGACTGTGGAGAGCATACACTGCTTTCACTTCTTCTCTCCCAATTAAGGATTTAGAGGGAGGAAGTGGACTGTCACTATTCTTTGACAGATAATTTTACCGTTTTTGCACAGAACCTAAATTCAGATGAACATATTTAATTTACTTTCTATTTACTTACACTGACATTACGACAATGCAATGCTTACAACAGTGACATTTTTAGAAGAACCATCCTTTTCTTACCCTCATTGGATGAATGTCCGCGTAAGGCGGTTTTCCTTCCGCCATCTCTATGGAAGTGATGCCAAGGGACCAGATGTCGGCTACACAGTTGTAGCCTATTTCCTGAATGACCTCAGGAGCCATCCAAAACGGAGTTCCTATCACCGTATTGCGCTTGGCCATTGTGTCCTGCAAAAACAGTACGCGGTCATAAACCCAGTACAAAAATCCTGAGGAGTCTGTTTGCCAGCGTACCCTGAAAACTACGCGTGTGAAAACCTCAATGCTACAGACTTCAGACGAAATTGACTATTTTCCTAAAATTCCAACTAGTTATAATAGGGCACCTTTAGGAATTTCGAATTCTAAAATAACTGAGTCCACAAGTAACTTTTCTCTCTCCACTGTCGTCATTAAGGCAGCACAACAAGGGAAGTTAGACAAATTAACCCATGCAGCTCTCCTTTTTGAACACTTAATCATTTCAGTGACTACATGTATTTTCGTATTCACCTGGTTTCTTACATTGTAAATAAAACTAATAAAAAATACTCTAATTATGGCTCCTTCTACCCAGGAACAATGAATTTATACATTTCTTCCCATACCTCCAAAAAGTTATTAAAGTTTAGACACAATCAAACCGACATATTAGACAAAAGTATTTCTAGGGTTATTACACTTACTGTTAACTGACCAGCCACGCCAAAATCAGCCAATTTTGCATGTCCTTCTGTATTGAGAAGAATATTTCCAGCTTTTATATCTCTGTGTATTTTTCTCATAAAGTGTAAATATTCTAGTCCTTTCAAAGTAGATTTAAGAATAGTTGCAATTTCATCTTCTGTTAACTGGAAAGAAATATTTTTAAAAAGTGATTGAAATACCATGTTAGATAAACTCTGACAAGAGAGCAGGGTAACAGGCACTCCTTTCTGATGACCATCGAACCTCCACAAAAAGGCTACAAGTAAAAATCTGAGAACCTCTTCCGGTTCTTTGCTAATCTTTGTCACTCTACTTACACACTACCAATGAAAGAAAATCTCACCATTAAATTTCTCCTTTCTTTAAAATTATAAATGTCATTCCTAAAGCACATCACATTCCAAAAATCAACAGGATCCTAAGACACCAGGGTCTCCCTCATCTTCTAACAATGAGGTAGCAATATTGCAGCTATTTGTCCTGAAAAAGTAAATCCAGACTCTTCCCTCTGATGCCTCCTATTCTTTCTTTTTTTTAAATAAGGTGCTTTTTAATAAATTAATGTTAATTTTTAGAGAGAGAGGAAGGGGACGTGCCCTGACCAGGAATTGAACAGCAACGTTTTCTTGTAAGGAAAGACCACACCCAACCAAGAGAGCCACAAACCAGCAGGGCACAAACCCATTCCCATTTGACCCAGTGATTCCACTTCTAGGAATATATGCCAAGAAGCTAGAAACATCAATCAGAAAGGATATATGCACCCCTATGTTCATAGCAGCACAATTCACCATAGCTAACTAAGATTTGGAAACAGCCTAAGTGCCCATCAACAGATGAATGGATTAAAAAACTTTTGTACATCTATCTACACAATGGAATACTATGCTGTGCTAAAAAAGAAGGAATTCCTACCATTTGCAACAACGTGGAAGGAACTAGAAAGCATTATGCTAAGTGAAATAAGCCAGGCAGAGAAAGGTAAGTATCACATGATATCACTCATTTGTGGAATATAATGAACAGATGAACTGGGACAGATCCAGAGACAGAGAAGCATCGATCCTCGGAGGGAAGGTAGGGGACGGTGGGGGTAAGGGGAGAGATCAACCAAAGGACTTGTATGCATGCATGTAAGCCTAACCAATGGACACAGACAACAGGGGGTGGGGACATGAGCAGGAAGGATGGGGGGTAATGGGGGAATAAGGACACATGTGTAACACCTTAATCAATAAAGAAATTTATTTAAAAAATAAAATACATACTTAAATCTGTCTGATTAACACTACCTTCTCCACTAGAGAATTAACTTTGAGGACAGGAACTATATCTACTTCGTTCACTTTTATGCCCACAATAATAGCAGCGGCAGCAAAAAAACAAAACAAAACAAAAAGCAGTTTTACATAAAGCAGAGGAAAGGTGAAGGGTAGGATTGCCAAGAGACTCCCGCATGAAGCACCAAAAACGCTCCTCCTGCTTCTAGCCATGCATTCCTCCCCCACCCACACCAGGGATTTCTGACCCTAGTAACGAGAACTGAAAAAATGAACACGTCCGAGACAGACTGGAAAATGGAAACACAAATTTGAATCGACATTTCTCCAAAAATATACCAATGGCCACACATGAAAAACACGTGTTAAACATCATCATCATCTGCCACTATGAAATGCACATCAAAACTCCAACAAGGTACCACTTCGTGCCCATAAGGATGGCTATAATAAAATAAAATAAAATAGAAAGCTGGGTTAGCAAGCATGTGAAGAAATTAGAACTCTCACACATTGCTGGTGGGAATGGAATATGGAACAACACTATGGAAAACAATATTTAGTCAAAACATAGAAAAGTTAAACATAGAATTACCATATTACCCAGCAATTCTATTTCTAGTTATATACTCAAAAGAATGGAAAACTGGTACTCAAATATAAATGTTCATAGCAGTACTCTTCACAATGGCCAAAAGGTTGATAATAACTGAAATGTCTATCAACAGATGAATGAATAAACAAATTATAATATATACATTCAGTGTCCTACTCAGCCATAAAAAATGAAGGAAGTACTGACATGTGCTACACTGTAAATTGACCTCAGAAACATTATGCTCAGTGAAAGAAGCCAGATATAAAAGGGCATGTATTGTATGATTCCATTTACATGAGATATTCAGAATAGACAAGTCCACAGGAAAGAGAGCAGAGTGGTGGTGGCCAGAGGCTGGGGAAATGAGAAGCAACTTAAAGGATGAAAATATTTATAACTAGAGAAGGTGATTATACAACATTGTCAATGCACTAATACACCTGAATTGTTCACTTTTAAAAGGTTAATTTTATGTTGTGTTAATTTCACTCAATTTTTTAAAGCCCTGACCATATTAAAATCCCTAAGCAAATTGGAAAATGGCTTATATTTGCATATGACAACCTACCTAATAAAAGAGTAATATGCAGATTGACCATCACTCTACCACACAAGAGGGCTGCCCCTATGTGGTCAAAGATCCTGCCCCCATGTGGACACAAGATGGCCACCACAAGATGGCCAGCAGGGGAGGGCCATTGGGAGGTTCTAGGCCTGCAAGGGAGGGTGGTTGTGGGCGATCAGGCCTGCAAGAAAGGGCAGTTGGGGGCGATCAAGCCTGCAGGGGAGGGCAGTTAGGGGTGACCAGGCCGGCAGAGGAGGGAAGTTGGGGGCAAATAGGCTGGCAGGGGAACAGTTAGACATCAATTAGGCTGGCAGGGGAGTGGTCAGTGGGTGATCAGGCTGGCAGGCAAAAGCTGTTAGGGGCAATCAGGGAGGCAAGCAGGTGAGCAGTTTGGAGCTAGCAATCCTGGGTTGTGAGAAGGATATGTGACTGCCCTTGAGGGGTCCCAGATTGGAGAGGGTGCAGGCTGTGCTGAGGGACATCCCCCCACGCCCCCGTGCACGAATTTCATGCACTGGGCCTCTAGTCAATAAATAATATCATAACTATATTATACATGTCTACGTGTATGCAGTACTTTTGAATAATGTGTTAGCTTTGGATAAATGTGCTCTCTTCATAAAAAAAAAACTTGGACCTCCTTCTGTTAACTCCTAAAGTATCAACTCTCCCTCTCCCTTTTTAAATTAAAACACCTTACGATAATTCCAAGCCATGTCTTAACCATACACTCCTCAGTGATAATCTAAAAATCTTACTTGATAGATAACTGATCCAGAATGCCAGTTAGTCATTCAATAAATATTTACCAGGCACCATCTACATGCCAGAAATTACATCAGTTGTGGAGGATAAGGTAGTAAACAAAACAAGAAGTGTCCTTGCTCGCATGGAGCTTACTAGAGAAAGGGATGATTTGATGATAATTTGATAGAAAAGAGTGTAACACAAGCTTCCATTCCAGATGGCCGGAACCACATCAAAATTACAATAAAACTAAGAACTATCATTCAGAACTGCCTGATGTCTAGCTAACCAGAAGTCCTACAACTCAGGACATAAAGAGCCACATCAAGGAGGGGCACGGGCACAGAACGGGCTGGCCCCACATTCACAAGTGGCAGTTAAACATCGGGAGAGGTAGCTCAGCTGCGGAGGTGCCCTGTGAGGAGAGAAGATTCCCAGCCCACACCAGGCCCCCAGCCCCGGGTTCCAGTGGCAGCAAGAGAAGGTCCCATGACTTCTGGCTGGAAACCACAGAGGTTGTGGCTGAGTGAGACAGAGGGCTGCTGGAGCTACAGGAGTGCCTCTCACAGAGGCCACTTAATATTCACTTTTTTAATCAAAAAACCATGCGACCCCCAGTCATTCATACTAATACATGGATATGTCTCAATTGAAAATTATTTGTGTGACAGTAGTATTTTAACAATCCATTTGAACATTAAGGCTCAAATCTGGTATCTGTACATTAAGACTTTTAACTTCAATTATTAAAGGAAAGGTTTCTATCCCTCAATAAAATAATTTAAACAACAATAACCCAATGAAGAAATATTTTCTACAACACAGATATAAATCTTAAATTTTTATATTACTCTCCAACTACAAAGGGTATTTTATGTGACTCACCACTCAATTAAGTAAACAGGAACATTATCACCTCTTTTTATAGATGAGGAAACAAGTTAGAGAAATTAAGTGATGTATCAAATGTCACACTACTGTTAAGTGACAAAGCCCACGTTTTCTGGCTCTACAATCCATACGTCTATTTGCAAGATGTCACAAACCAGTATGTATGAACTGGTCTCAATGTAAGAAAATAGGGAGTTGTCCAGGAGTGATATTCAAAATATTTGGCAATCAGTAAAGGCAATGTCTAATGAGAACAGTAACCAGCCATAATACTAATCAATCAGAACAGCTACCATTGGTCAAAAACAGTAATAATGGATACCAGCCATACAGTAAAACAATGTCAGGCAGGGTGCTTATTTCATCTCAGCATTCAAATTTACATTATTTTCAACTGTGTGCCAGTCACACAAAACAAGTATACGGGTTAATGAACTCTGCAAGTAAGAAGACTCACCTGGCCCAAAAAATAACCTTACTGAGGACATTATAGGTGGCTTTCTGAGTATTTTATTGAAAACACATATTTAATCCCACTAACATAAACACAGATCAATGATTTAAATGTTGTAAAAATATTTAAATGAAAATAGGAGAAAACCAAAGTATCAAATCAGTAGGTAGAAAGAATAGTTTATAACTTAAAAAGCAAACAAAGAATTATGAGGATTTATAAGTTTTGTCTATATAAAAACTATAAGCTTAGATCACAGAAAAGTATTCAGAGCAAATATAGTAAGATATTTAATGTACAAAATCAGTTAGACTATAAAGAGTTCACATAAATCTTCAGAAAAATAATCCAATCCCAGTAAGTAAATAGGCAAAAAATGAACACACAACTCACCAAACTAAAAATAGAGCTGGGTAATATACATGGAAAACATTAAACTGCACTAATTATCAAAGAAAAGCAAATTAAAACAATGAGGGATCAATTATAAAATTATCCCATATGGGTCTCAATGATGCTGAGTATTAACAGCACATGTGGCAGACAGGAAGAGTATAAGCCATGTGTAAAAATGACCTAAGAATGCACAATTATTTTCCAAAAGCTCTAGATAACATTCATTCACTGAAAGAAGCTTTTATTGAGCACCTGATCTACATTCAATTAAAAAAAATCTCTAGTAAACTAGTATGAACCAAGGTGAGAGCAATTAATTTGTAAAGGGAAAAGGAGTGGCATTCAAATTGGGCTTTGAATTAAAAAAAAAAAGTAGTTCACTGTCCAGAAAAAGAAAAAACTACCAATAGAGTAATTCAAATAATTAACTGAAGAGTACAAATATAACAGTTAGGAATTGTACTCAGAAATCAAGTAAAGCTCATTTTTCTTTAAAGTAAGAAAAATGATAGAAATGATGGGCCAAATTTCAGCCTCCTGAGTGCCAAAATGCAGGTAAATCTTATCAGATTTGGAGAAATAAATATTTACCTGGTCTCTCTGAAATATCAATAGTTTTAAATGAACTTCATATAAAAGTAGTATCTATATCAACATTTAAGCCGCCCTACAAGTATTTTGTATGACAAATGGAGAAGAATGAAAAAGGAAGGAGAAAGGAATTTGTATTGGACAGGACACAGGCCTTGATCTAGATATTTATTTCATATCTTTTAGACACTTTTTTGTTTTAAAGAAAGGAGGGGAGGAAGGAAGGGAGCAAAGTTTGTTTGTGTAGACAGCTGACCATCATTTTCCTAAATATAGTTTTATTTCTCAAACAACCTTTTAATGTTTTTAAAAATTCATTTACATATAAACACCACCATTTACCAAAAGTGGTTTGATTTCTATTTTACAATAGAAAGAGCTGCTTATACCCAATAGTATATAAAATTTAAAGGAGTATCTTTTTCATTTCTATAATTAAGACTTTTCATCACTTTAGATAGATCCATATCCAACCATATCAAAATGGTCAAGTTTATACTGAAAACATTTAGGGGAGAAAAAAACACAGGAAAGAGGCTCTCCTTTACATAGAAGGAGGCAATGTAAGTTTTCAGTTCTACGATGAAAAACTAGATCCATTCTCAACCCACAGCTAACACTTCCTTTAATGATATCTATCAAGAATCCTTTCCAATGAAAACTTTTAACAAAGTATTTCATTTGTGTATTTAATTCGGTTGTCTTCAATACATTACAGGTTTCACTTCTTTCACTGTGCAAATAGGGTAATGTCATTTTAAAATCATTTTACAGTCTTAACAAAATAAATAAATAAGTAAAAGAGGGTGGGAAAGAGATAATAAACCATGAATGAAACACTCAGTAATCAGGGGTAAAAATGAGACTTTATAGCTGAGCTAATATATTAGAAGACGGAAATCTACATCTGGTTCCAATACTGGTATGAATTCATTGGCAAATTTAAAAAGAATCTCATTGTACAAAAACAAAAAGACGGTTTTGATAGGCTCTAGTCCTCTGGTTGCTTTTGTCTCTAGAGTCAGATGATTAGTATAATAATATGATACATTTAATATGTCTCTATGTATATGGTTTTGATCAAAATGGACCCACCAACTTGTCTCAAGGGCACATGCACAAGCTATTTTAAAATACACACACTGCCCTGCCTGATGTTCTTATGTCAGTGAAAACAAATTGGTGTTTTTAAGTTCATACAAAATTAAAAACTTTCACTTTCTAAAAATGAATGTTTGACAATCTTAGCTAAACTTAGCTTTTGACATTATTTCTGTAATTTGATGCATTAAGTAATTCTATGCATAGTATCTATTATATATTAAAGAAACAAACAAAGTGAGGCATATTTCACCTCTTCAAGTGCCAGAGACAGAGAACTATGGGTATTTCATTATAAAATTTTAAGTTTCAACTTTCACAATGACTTTTCACAGTCTTGAAAACCATTTAATTAAAATTCACTAATACAATCCTTACACAGTCTTTTAAGGCCTAGATAAGATCTTGCTTCTTTCAAGAAATCAATCTGTATGTTCCCCGAGTCAGGATTTACCTATCGGTGATGCTAATGATAACATCAACAACAGCTTAGATTTACTGAGTTTTTACTCTATCAGCCACATTACAGGTATCACTTCATTTAACACCTGAACACAACCGGGGGAAGTAGGCGGTAACAAGAATTTACCAAGGGCTTGTACGCTGCCCTGGCCTTCATGGTGCTCAGAATTGAGCAGAAAGAGAAGGGCACAGGGACAAACATTACAATCCTAAGTGACACCTACAACAACAGGACTAGCCATAGTACACTTCAGGACAGCAGTTCCTAAAGCTGAGTCTGCACCTGAACTAGTAGTCTGAAAATGAAGTTCAAGCCATCTGATGGAACCTCAGGCCTTGGATGATGCAGTTCCTGCCAGCCTTGGCGATCTCCCCCCTCAATTCTCCCCTTCTGTAGGAAGCCTTCACAGAAGAGGTGCCTTTGGAGCTGACTCCTGAAGAATGAACGTTTATCAGGTGACTAAACAGGAAAGAAAATACTAGGCATGTGGAAAGGCAATGGGTATAAAAATGAATGAAATCCAGTACTACTGAATAGTTCTTCGAATATGGGGAAATAGTGCAAAATGTGAAGGTAGATTAGGGCCAAACTCTGCTGCCTATACCTACAAATTCTTAAGTGGAAAGATATGATCCTATCTGAACTTTTAGAGAAAAAACTCTGACAGCAGACTCTCAGCCAGAGACTAGAATTAGGAAGGCCAGTATGGAGGATATAAGAATGAAATCATTTCTAGCAGGAGCAGTAATGGTAATTGTAGTAGCAGAAGCAGCAGCTAGTTGTCATAGCAGCTAACATTTTGTAACTATGCCCAAAATCCCAATGGAGATTGCTGTGGTGGAATTAATAATAAACATCTTAAGCAAAATTAGACAAAATAAGAGAAGATGAAGTAGTCAGAGCATGTAGTGAAGAAGAAAGACACCAAAGGAAATTCCATACTTCTTTCATAATTCAAAGTGAAGTTGCCCCAGCACTAAAAAAACAAACAAAAAACATATGGCTTAGGCCCTCTAATCCAATAATTTTTCACAATCTATGCAATGACCACAACAACATAAGTATGTCAATACATATGCACAAACGTTTTCTGCATTGATTATAAAAACAAAAACTGAAAAGTTGGAATTTATTTTTTCCAAAGTACTGAAAAAATGCATTATGTACACATACAGAGAGACCTGTATATATTGAATGGCAAGATAGCTAAGATATAGCAGAAGTTTTGTTTTTCTTTAAAGGCAAAGAATAGAACACCACGTATAGTATAAATCCCTTGTATAAAACAAGATATGCACACAGAGGTGCTGATAGAAGCCACAGGAAACTGTTAACTAACATTACCCAAAGGAAGTAAATTTAGAAATGAATGGAGACACTAAGTTCCTCTTCCGTACAATTTGGGATTTTTACAATGTGCTCTTATTACTTTTATTTTTCCTTACTTGTGGGTTTTATATATTCTGGTTAAAGTGTACAGAGAATTGTGTGAAATAATTTTCAAAGACTTCCATCTAAAAGTGTTAAAATTGAAGACCTGCCACACCTAAAGAGCTCAATTTCCATTATCTTGAAAATTAACTTACACATATTTCTTAATTTTCTAAGGTTAAACAGGACTTTACTGGATAAAACACAATGATTTTTAATATGTGTTTCTAATACTAGAGAAGATCCACTGTTTCAACATAGATAAAATTCTCAGATCACTACTAATTAAAAACTAAGTACCATCTTTTGAAGGCTTAGTTTTAACAATAACAAAAAGGCAATTCACATTTGTACGGGGTTACAAACTGCTCTGACACTCATCTGTGCTCCTCACAAGAAAACACCGGGGTAGGTAAGGAAAGTAACGCGATATCAGGTCCATTTTAGGATTAGGTCTGCAATTTAGAGGAGGTACACCAGGTGCCCAGGGTCACAGAGCTACTAAGGAACGGCCCAGGAACTGACCGACGCTTGCTCTTCTGGCCCCCGCTTCAGGAGTCTGTCCACGACACCCCGTTGCCCCCGCCGGCCCCCGCCACGGCGCTAAGGCTCAGGCGATGGCAGGCGTCTGCCAGGAGAAGGACACACCATTTGGAAACGCGGTGCGTGCAAGTGGGCGTGGCTGATGGAAAAGTAAGGGGACTGGGAGAGATGCCAAGAAGAACAGCGACTAAGGTGAAGACTGGGCAGCGTCCCAACGAGGGAAGCCAACGAAATGCCTTTGTAAGCTTAATGCACTTAGTTAAGGTAGGAGAAGAGAAAGGCTATGGGGAGGACTGTGTTGTAATGTGAAAAAAATCATAAAGAAAAGTGTGCATAATCCAATCAAAGGATTTAGAAAAGATGTCACGTATTCAGATGTATTTAATCGAAGATTAAGATGTGGCACATGATTGCTATGGGAAACCAGGGGTCTAATCCTACAGCGCATGGTCACGTTAACGATGCGGCCTGGAATGGTCAGAGGCGTGTGAGAAGTATACTCAGAACTCGATCGCACCCTATGGAAAACACACCAAATAAGGAGCAATAACTCCTTTCCACACAGAAGGACTCGTTCTCTTAAGATTCTGGTGGAGCCGGAGCGGTAGCGCCGGCTTAGGCGGAGGAGTCTCTGTAAGAGAAGGGACCAGGGACACCAGGGCAGGCCACCGGGCTCCTAAGGGACGCTGGGTCTTTAATCCTGATGCGCAGGCTTCCCAGGGGATTCCCACAGCAGACATTTACTCCGCACAGAGCACAAACAAGTTCCTTGAGAAGCGTCAACGTCACTGTCCCTTCCTGAAACAGAAAAAAGGACTGAGGACCCAACGGTTCTGACTCCCAGTGTCACTAGGAAACTCTTCCAACACTGTGTGTTCATTTCCAGTTATTGTAGAGATTGCTTTGTGAGTCCTCACCTGAGGATACTTCTTTATTTATATTTTTAAAGAGTAGAAAAAGAGGGGGAAGAGAGAGAGAGAGAGAGAGAGAGAGAGAGAGAGAGAGAGAGAGAGAGAGAAATACATAGATTAGATCCCTCCTGCAGGAATCGAATTCATGACCCTTCAATACACAGGCCAACGCTTCTGGCCCTAAGAAACGTCGGTCAGGGCAAGATTTTTGTTATGTGATTAATTCCTGACATGTTTCGTTTCGATGGCTGGTAAACATACAGAAATACCTGGTACTTTTTGTCAATTTAACATCCATTTGCCTATCTCCTGTTAACATATTCTTTTTGGTTTTCAATTAATTTCAGAGAGAAAGGAAGAGGGAGAAATAGAAACATCAATGATGAGAGGGAATTACTGATTGGCTGCCTCTTCCAACCCGGGCATGTGCCCTTAACCGGAATGGAATCCGGGACCCTTCAGTCTGTTGACGCGCTATCCACTGAGCCAAACTGGCCAGGGCCTGCTAACATGATCTGATTTCCCTTTAGGACAGCACTACTTCCCCATCCTCAGACCACGTGCTTCTATCAGTCAGCTCCATCTTAGCTTCAGGAGAGAGACATGACCTGTGTCAAAGCCAATAATTACCACATCACCACTTCCAATGGTCACACCAATTGGCTCAGAGAAAGGCACACGATCTCCAGAAGCAGTGAGGTACAAGACTGCTGGATTCCAACTTGAAAGGCATGACCCTGATAGCTGCTAGCAGACATGTGAACCCATGAAGCAGGAGTCTGTATGCGAGTGGAGTCAATACAGAGGTTTCAGAAGGACGAGAGGAATTCAAGTAATTTGTTTCAACCTGAGTGTGTGAAACCAGCCCTGCAAAGACTCGTGGTATACGTGGTATACGAGTGAATCAATTCCTTTCTGGCTTAAGCTAGTTTCGGCTGGGCTATTTGTGACATAACAAGAGGATAAACTAATGCAATAAACTTGTTAATACCAAAAAATGGGGAAGTTCCTGGAAATGAGGTTTGTACCAAGCTCAACCCACTGAGCTGACCAACTCTAAAAATGCTAGTAGTTATTCCAGATATTCAACATTAGGAGATCGCTGTAGCTTATTTCTGTTCCCATCCCCCAAACAAAAGGGGAACAGTAACTGGAGGCAAGGAAAGTCTTTTAGAAGAAGCACGCAGACTTTTCTTAAAAGTCTTTTTCCCCCCTACATTTTCCTAGTACTACCTCCCCCAGCTAATAAATATTTACTCCAAATTGTATTTAATATTTCGTTTAGGAATCTCAATTTATAAAATGCCTCCGATGCTTCAGTTTCCATTAGTTTTATGACGCACAATATAATCACACAAACCAACCCTTGGTGAAAATCAATGGTTTAAAGAAACTTGAGGAATTAAGTAGCAATCTCTGAAATACCTAAATCTCAAAAGGAACATGGACGCTTATGTGTAAAACTTTATCTGCACATCCATCAAGCTTCACATTCCAACTTCTTTACAACCACAATTTCTGCCCTTCTTCTTGGGAGAAAGAATTTAACGACGCTCTCGGGCATTTGATATGAGAACAACACTGGGAAAGACTCAGTGACTCCCTTCCACCCCTCACCATTCTAATTCATTCCACCCCAAAAATGAGGCTTGAGAATATGAAGTAGTCAAGGTTTTAAACAATAAAAAAATGTGCGGGGTTCTTCCAGAAAACACAGATTTGCTCCACACAAAGGACATACATTAGGAAGCGTAACTAGAATATTTTAACCATCATTGTATACAAAAGAGCAGAAAGAGGTTGTCTTTCATGAAATCTGGATTGCAGATGTCTAGCAAAAAAAAAAAAAAAAGATTAATAATCTATCAAAAAGTCCCAGAACTACTGATTCAAAATGAAAGCTTTCACTATGTACACCATATGTAAATATACACATATACACGCTGCTTATAATCCCTTGATCTGAAGAGAAAGAGAACTGATACTCTATTGTGAAAATGGTCAGTGGGCAGACATTTGAAAATCCTTTCCCACATGAAAAGATTACTGAAAAAGAGATCAGAAGACAACAAAAAAAGGACTTAATATATATTGAGTTGTAAATCCTGTATGAACTAGGATCTGTTACACAAAGTGAAGAAGAAAGTCAAACATGAATTAGTCCAATATCACAAACGCAAAAGCAAGCCCCAGAAAGCACTTTATGGGACAGAAATACACACACATAAAAAAGCCTATTATTAACAATGAAATAATATCAAACTTTGAGGTTCCAAATAAATCTTAAATTAATAAAAAATCTGTCTTCACCCAAAAAAAAAAAATTCACCTGCTTGAAGTAGTACATAATTAAGATAAAGGCAAAACACATATCTTTAAAATACAACAAATCAAGCTTGTACTAAAAAGGCTATTATGTACAAGGCATTAATTCCAAGGGCACTAAGATAACCTATCCTAGTATATTTTGAGTAATTACTGCCTGATTCTATTAAAGAAACTCTCACCGTACCTATAAATGCAATCTCTGGCTTATGCAGTGTTACCTTTCATTAACAGAGATACTCCAAAGTGCGAACAGTGAAAGCTAGGCTTCTGTCCTTGGTTCCATAGTCCTTTGTGTTATTCTCAAAGTCATCTCATATGTAATGTTCATGACACAAAGACACTCCCATCTACAGAACTGGGATGATAGGCTGACGGTGATAATGCCAACAGCAAATACATACACAGGGCTTTTGTGTGCTGGGTGCTGTTACTAGCACTTAACATATATGTAATCTTTAGAAAACTCAATGAAGTAGGGTAGTCTTCTTATCCCAGTTAGCAGATGAAAAAGAAAAATAAATGAGTCCCAGAGAGGTTAAGAAGCTTGCCCAAGATCACACAGCTCATATGTCAGAACGAGCATTCAAACCAGACAGTATGGCTCCAGATTGTACTCTGAGTCCAATTGTAGCAATTAGCTATAATTTAACCTCTTCTTCCCTTCTAATAGACTTTACTAATCCATGACTCAGTTTCTTATCTTTAAAAAATGGGCCAATAATAGTTCTTCACTCATAAGGTCATGCAATGCTCAAATGAGGATTAAATGCAGTAATATACAGAGTGGCCAGATTATTATGCATTCAGAGATTATAATAATCTGGCCACTCAGTATATATCCTATATAATAAAAGTCTAACATGCAAATTGTCCCCTTGACCAGGAGTTTGACCAGCAGGGATATTGGCCAACTGCGCATGTCTCCTCCACCTGGCCTCAGTATATCCTATATAATAAAAGTCTAACATGCAAATTGTCCCCTTGACCAGGAGTTTGACCAGCAGGGATATTGGCCAACTGCCCATGTCTCCTCCACCTGGCCAGGCTGGCTGGACTCCACCCATGCACGAATTCATGCACCAGGCCTCTAATGCACACATACACACGCGCGCGCACTGAATGGCCAGATTATTACGCTCTCAGAGATAATAATCTGGCCACTCAGTATATGTAATGTGCTTGAGAACAACAGTATCTGGCACAAACCAATACTGTATGAGTAACTGTTCTTACCAAGTCTAACAAATGTCTGTTGCTGGAGTTGAGAATCAGTATCAGTGAGAATTTACCAAGCAGAATGGCCTTAAAGTGTCATTCACAATTCTGTCAAAGTGCTGACTAACTAAAACTTGACTCAAACTGGCTGGTGTGACTCCGTTCGGTCCCCAGTCGGGGCACACACAGGAGGCAACCCACCGATGTTTCGCTTTCACACCACTGTCTCTCTCTCTCTCTCTCTCTCTCTCTCTCTCTCTCTCTCTCTCTCTCTCTCCCCCTCTCCCTCCCTCCCCTCTCTCTCTCTCTCTCTCTCTCTCTCTCTCTCTCTCTCTCTCTCTTTTCCTCCCTCCCTTTTCCCCTCTCTCCCTTCCTCTTTTTAAAAAAACAAAATCAATAAAAAACATGTCCTCAGGTGAGGATTAAAAACAATTTTTTTGTCCCTGACAAGTCACCACCAGCCTTCAGGAAAACACACACACAAAGCAGAGCAAAAGCAGGTTTGCGGTGTGAGTGTGGGGAACCGGGCTCTTGTGTTAACCGTTACATTATCTTCCAAACCACTGCAGCCTCCTCTGGGCCGCCGGGACATGACCCAGGAGCTGCTCTCCTCAGTCTGGAAGGCCCTCCGCATTACCTGTGTTCCCGCACCCCATTCCCAGCCAGTGTTACAGAGCCTGTTTCCTCCTGATGGAAGCAGCTACTGAGAATTTCTCCCCAGTACCAAACTGAAAGTTTATACATGGTTTAAGACCCAAAACCTACTTCATTTCATTTCATTTCATTTCATTTTCATGCCAGTCTCATCAACACAGCTGGGGTGCCCGGTACTCTAAAAGGTCTCAGCCAGAACACTACTCTCGGGGTTTGTCTTCCCCAAAGAGCCTGAAAGAACAGTAGCAGCCCTCTCGTTCAGGCTCTCGTGCTGATTAACATTTAAATTTGCATCTAATTTCCCGTGTGACAGCACCCTTGTGTGAGTAATGTCACTGTATAGCGGTGCTCGGATTTCTCTCGGGGACAGACAGAACTGCTGGATGGGTCCTAGGGTGCACATACCCTTAACTCTACAAGAGATTATCAAATTACTCCTGGGAGTAACTTATACTTTCTAATCATTAATTTATATTCCTAAGAGTATGAAAGTATATATAGTATACGTAAGGCAAGTGGGAGGGGGGGGAGAAATATCACTGATTCAGCTCAAAACCAATCTGAATGTGTAGTCAATCTGCTTAGTTATTTGTCTTTCCTCCCCCTGAAACGCCATTAAACTAATAGAGCATTTTTTAAACAAAATCATCCAGTAACAAAAGAATCAAGAACGTTCTCATGGAGAGAGCCACTGCAAGAGCAGACAAAGAGGGGTCTGCAACAGCGGGGCTCCAAGTGAGAACTCCTGGGAGGGCAGGGCAGGAGTGAGAAGGGGGTGGAAAAGGTTTCTCCAAAGAGGCTGAAAAGAAGAAAATGGAACAGGAATTGGCTCCTCATCCCTACTCTGTCCCTACCCCACCCCTGTGCACGCAGTTTACATGCACCCTGGCATTCAGCCCGAGGCCAAAAAGAAAGAAGAGAAAAGGCAGGAGGGAGGGTGTGGCTCCTCCCTCAGGAAACTGAACCAACTACCTCTGTGGGCCAGTCCCTGAAAGCAAGCGCCCAGCCCATTCATCCGAACAGCACACCTGCCAGTCAAACACCGTCCCAATGTTTCCAGTGAGGTCCACGGGGGGGGGGGGGGGGGGCGGGGAGGGTTTGACATGGGCAAGAGCTGGGTAAACAGAAGAAGTGACACAATAACCCCAGGAGAAATAAAGATGATTCAGAAAACAGAATAACTTTCAAAATCTTATTCTTACAGTGATTAGAAAAGTTTTCGCATCCATGTCTCTGCATCAAGATGTCATGAGAAAGGAATAATCGAAAACAAAAGAGTTCTTGTAAATCAAAATATAACCGCAGAAATTAAAAGTTCAGTTAAGAGTCAGAAGAAGAACTATTTGACATTGAAACTGGGACTCAGAACAGTTGGACATTGAAACTGACACTCAAACTTTTTTTGCTCTTATACGTTTATTTTCAGTATGCAGAGGCAAGATATTTTTGAAGAAAAGAAACAGGGGGAAGTGATTGATATAGAGGCAGGGTGGCCTCGAACAGGCTGTCAAGCTACAGGGGGAAGGCTGGAGTGGAGGGGAGGCGGATGCTGGGGGAGATCAACCGAAGGACTTGTATGCATGCATATAAGCATAACCAATGAGTGAGGGACTCTGGGGTGGGGAGGGGGGTGGGTGGGGGCATGTGCTGGGGGGGGAGGCTGGGGGGAGGATATTGCAGGGGGGAGGAAAACATATGTACTACTATTAAATATAAGTTATATTGTAAATAAAATTTTAAAAAAAAGAGTCAGAAGAAGAAGAAGAAAAGAGATGAAACCACCCTCACCATACTCCTTAAAAGAGAAAGAAAGAAAGAAAAGATAGGGAATTTGGAGAAATAAAAAACAAATGAAATTGAAGATATTCACCAGCCAATGAAGAAAATGGGGAAATTATCAAAGAAATGTTTCCAAAGCCGAAGAAAAACATGAATGTTTATTTGAAAGGAACTACTAGGTGCTAATCATAACTAATCAAATAGGATGTACACCTAGGCATACCTTGTTCCTTCAGCAACATCAGAAACATTAAAATAAAGAGAAAAGTCTAAAAAGTTCCAGAGATGGCGAAGGAAACCCACAAACAAACAAGACTCTTGACAGGCACTCGCTGTACGGTGAGCGCCACTGGGTGGAAGCAGACGATGCAGGGAAATTCTCAGAGCTCTGAGAGAAAGTCTTTTTCTGTAAAAGTCTACATAAGCTAACTATCAAACCAAGTATGAAAGCAAAATAAAGACATTTTCAGGTGTGCAAGGACTCAAGCAGTTGACCTCTGATTCTTACATCATGAAGAGAGTTTAGACAGACCATCGAACAGGGGTGAAAAACTAAGGGACGAGGAAATGGACAAGAAGACAGTGGCACTAACCCAGGAGTCCAGTGAAAAGAAATGCCGAGGACACAGCTGTCCCACAGGCCTACAGAGCAAGGAGCCCACATTAGGAGTCAGGAAGCTCCAGAGAATGTCCTCTCAGAGCAGAATCCCATAAATTCCAGGAAACGGACAAAATTAGTAAGAAGCTAGAGGACATTATTAGCAAAATGATAAAGATGGCATATGCTACTTCTCTCAACATGGAAAAAAAAATAAGAAAAACTCCAGGAAAAAAAAAAACACAAAAAATTATATAACATCATAATCCCAACAAAGACCCAGCAAACTAAAATGTGGCAACAATTCTGAGCAATTGATTAAAGCATGGGAGAAGTAAATCCATTTAAAACAGATGCTGGAACATTCTCCTGTAGGTGACCTAAGAGTGTGTATGACATTGGACTTTTAGAGATGGAACTTTAAGAGATCATTATTCCCCTTTCAAGATGTCCTTTGCCCTCTCTTCTCTGACTCACTCATTCATTCATTCACCCATGTAACAAGTATATAATGAGAATGCCACAGGCCAGGCACTGTCCTAGGAACAGAGATAAAACCGTGAACACAGAAGACAAAAACCCCCCCATCCTGGAGCTTGCATTCTAATAGGAATTGATACCCCCACTTCCAAGACCTGCTAACGGGTTCTCTCTGCCATGGACTCTCTCTGAACTTCCTTGCTAAGTGCTGCACCTATTCTACTCCTAAAGAACTCAGTTCACAGAAGGGAATTTAGCTTTTTACATGCATATCACCATTGCTCAGCTACTGTGCTCGCTTGAATTAAAATAAGTACTCCAATCAATAAATAGGCCAAAAGGGAAGAGAATAACCTTAGGCATTTTCTTAGAACAGACTATTTCTCCCATATGTCAATTATGCGAAGATCATTATGAGAGGCTTTCTAAAGGCCTCATCAGAAATATATCTTTTAAAGCCTCCAATTCAGAGTTGTGTATTTCTACTCTGCAATATATAACATTTGAAATGTGTAAGTGTTTAGATATGTTAATGTCATTAATTTTAAAATACATTGGCTTTTTAACTATTTATTCACAGGATGTGGTTGGCAGTTAGCTAGACAGGGGCCCAGCAAGGACAATGGGCCAGATATAGAAGGTCACCAGGGCAGAGAGCCCCAGGTGCTTTCTGCCCCAATGACCTTCAAGGAGCAAAACTGGTAAAACAAGGACCTCACCCCCAAGGTGACCTTCCTCCCCTAATGTATCACTGGGCATCCTGTTTAGACCCCTTTGTTACCAGAAAGGGGACCTGGCCCTTAGGGGGTCTGCTGTGGGTTTGCCTAGGGCCAGCCAGTAGTGTGTGGGTTCTTGACTTCCTGCAGGAAAAATTTCACAACATGAGTCCAGGTGACTATGAGGAAACATTTACTAAAGCTGAGGACAGTAAAACAAGGGCTTTTGTTTGCTGGGAGTTTTTGCTTTCTGCTTCTATTTCATTAATTGTAATTATCTTTTCAAATTTTCTAATGCTTCCTGATTCAGTTTTGGAAGATTGTATGTTTCTAGGAATTTATACCTTTCACTCTGGTTGCCCAATTTGTTGGAATATGGTTGATTATAGTATTCTCCTACAATTATTTGCATTTCTGTGGTGTCAGTTATTACTTCACCTCTTTCATTTCTGATTTATTTATTTAGGTCCTCTCTCTTTTTTTTTTTTCATCAATGTTTATCTTTCAAAGAACCAGCTCTTGGTTTCATTGCTCTTTTGTATTTTTTTTTAGACTCTATGTCGTTTATTTCCAATCTAACCTTTATTATTTCCTTCCTTTTGCTTACTCTATGCTTTGTTTGTTCTTTTTCTAGTTCTTTTAGGTGTAGGGTTAGACTGTTTAAGACTTTTCTTGCTTCTTAGAGTATGATTATAATGCTACAAACTTCCCTCTCAGGACTGCTTTCACTGTGTCCCGTAGCTTTGGGGTTGTTATGTGTTCATATTCATTTGTTTCCAGGTAACTTGTGATTTCCTCCTTTTATCTCACTGTTAACCCGTTAATTGATTAGTAACATGTTATTTTGCCTCCTAGTCTTTTTGTGTTTTTCAGTTTTTTCTTGTGATTTCTAGTTTCATATGATTATGGACAGAGAAGATCTTGATATGAATTTAATCTTCTTGAATTGATTAAGACTTGTTTTGTGTCATAACATGTGGTCTAACCTAGAAAATGTTCCATATGCACTTGAAAAGAATGTATACCCTGCTGCTTTGGGGTGAAATGTTCTGAAGATAGCAATTAAATCTCTCTGATCCAGTGTGTCATTTAAGGTCGCTATTGCCTTGTTTATTCTTTCTCTAGAAGATCTAACCAATGATGTTACAGTGGTGTTAATATCCCCTACTATGACTGAATTGTTGTTGATTTCTCCCATAATGTCCACCAAGATTTTCTTCATATATTTAAGCACTCCTATCTTATCTAAAAAAGAGTAATATGCAAACTGATTGTACCTCCAATCAAGCCATGCCCACAAGACACACCTACAAGCCAATCAGGAGCAAATAAACCCCAATCAAGATTACTGTGGCCACTGAGAGCAGGAAAAAGGCTTGGGTTTCCCCAGCAATGGAGGAAGCCAAGCTTTCTATCTGCCCTTGCTGGCCTAGGCCTCCACTCAATGCTACAAAGTTTCAATTATAGAAGATATATCCCAACAGAAATGGCGGCAGCCATGGAGCTGGAGAGAGCAGAGGCTAGGGGAAGCCAAGCATCTGAAGCCCTAGCCCCTAAGCCTCTGCTTAAGGCTACAAAGTTTCAATTATAGAATTTAAATAAACCCAACCAGAAATGGCTGTTGCCATGGAGCGAGCAGAAGGCTTGGCTCTGCTCCAGGCTACAAAGTTTCAATTGTAGAGCATAAATTAATCCCAGATCCCAGGGCCTCCGCTTGGGTCACTGGGGGGCCGTGGCCAGCCACCACAGGCCCCTCGCCCAGGCCGTCCCACACCCCAAGGGAACCCCCACCCTGCTCTGAGACACTCTTCAGGGCAAACCAGCTGGCCCCCACCCATGCACCAGGCCTCTAGCCTATCTAATAGAACACTAATTTGCAAATTGGCCATCACTCCAACACACAAGAGGGCTGCCCCCATGTGGTCAAAGATCCTGCCCCCATGTGGACACAAGATGGCCACCACAAGATGGCTAGCAGGGGAGGGCCACTGGGAGGGACCAGGCCAGTTGGGGGTGATTAAGCCTGCAGGGGAGGGCAGTTAGGGCTGACCAGGCCGGCAGAGGAGGAAAGTTGGGGCCAAACAGGCTGGCAGGGAAGCAGTTACACATCAATTAGGCTGACAGGGTAGTGGTTAGGGGGTGATCAGGCTGGCAGGCAGAAGCGGTTAGGGGCAATCAGGGAGGCAGGCAGGGGAGCAGTTTGGAGCCAGCAGTCCTGGATTGTGAGAAGGATGTCCGACTGCCCGTCTAGGCCCAATCCTAGTAGGATCGGGCCTAAACGGGCAGTCGGACAACCCTCGAGTGGTCCCGACTGGAGAGGGTGCAGGCTGGGCTGAGGGACATCTCCCGCCTCCCATGCACGAATTTTGTGCACCAGGCCTCTAGTATGTTTATAAGAGTTATAGCCTCTTGTTAGATCAAATCTTTTAGTATTATGTAGTTACCTTCTTTATCTCTTGGTATGGCTTTTGTTTTGAAGTCTATTTTGTCAGATATAAGTATTGCTACCCCAAGATTTTTTGTTTTTTCATTTTCATTTTGCATAGAAATTGTTTTTTCCATTCCTTCATTTTCATCCTGTGTGGGTCTCTTGTAGACAGCATACATATGGATCATGTTTTCTCATCCATTCAGCTATCCAACTTACACTTAAGGTTATTTTTCATAGGTACTTACTTATTGCCATTTTATTTTTTAGGCATATGTTCCTCTATTTCTTCTCCTTAAAGCAGGCCCTTTTACATTTCTTGTAAATACTGGTTTAGTCATAATGAATTCCTTTAGCTTCTTTTTGTCTGGAATGCTCTTTATTTTGCCTTCAATTTTAAATGATAGTCTTATTGTAGTAGTCTTGGTTGTAGGACCTGGCTTTTTATCACTTTTAATATTTCATGCCAATTTTTCTGAACTGAAATGTTTCGATTGAGAAATCAGCTGACAGCCTATGGGAGCTCCCTTGCAGGCAAGGAACTCTCTTTCTTTTGTTGCTTTTAAGATTCTCTGTGTCTTTAACCTATGCCATTTTAATTACGATGTGTCTTGGTTTAGGTCTTGTAATTCATCTTGATTGGGCTCTCTGCACTTCCTGAATTTGTGTGACTTTTTCCTTCACCAAGTTAGAAAAGTTTTTAGCCATTATTTCTTCAAACAGGTTATCTACCCCTTGCTCACTCTCTTCTCTTTCTGGTACCCCTATGATGTGGAGATTGTTATACTTGATGTTGTCCCAGAGGCCCCTTAAACTTTTGAATTCCCTTTTCTTTTTTGATACTCTGATTGGGTGATTATTGTTATCTTGTCCTCTAAATAGTTTATCCAATCCACTGTTTCATCTAATCTGGTGTTGATTCCTCTAGTGTATTTTTCATTTCAAATATTGTATTCTTCACTTCTGACTGGTTCTTTCTTATGATTTCCATGTCCTTTTTAATGCTTACTACCTCTTTGCTGAAGTTCTCACAAAGATCACCCATTCTTCCCCTAGGACCTTGAGTGGAATCCTTATAACCATTGTTCTAAATTCTGCATCTGGTATTTGGTTGCTTCCATTTCATTTAGTTACTTTTCTAGGATTTCTCTTGTTCTTTCATTTGAGGCATATTTCTTTTTCTCCCCATTCTGCATGCGTATTAAGTAGATCTGTTATGACTCCCAAAATTTTTTTCATGTCTTTTATATTTTTCTATTTTTCTATTAAGGTATTACACACATGTCCATATCCCCTCATTGTCCCCCCCAACCCCCAAAATTATTATTATGGCTTTATGATGTATGTGTCTTGTTGAGCCCAGTGGCACAATCTTCCAGATCACCTGAGCTTGGCCGGAAATGTTTCTGTGGATTATATGCATCCTCCTGCTGTAGCTGTCTCTTGAATGTTCTTGGCCCTTTCATAGGTGGAGTTAACCTTTCAGGCTGGCTGCCTATAATAAGATAAACATCAATCACCTAGTTTGAGTCACTCTGCTTGGACTGCCCCCCAAGGCAAAGTTGTTCACAGCAGTGTCTAGTGCCTTCAGGAATCCCCCTTCGGGTGTCCCGCTTGTGTGACTAGTTGGGTCAAGCTCTGGTGTCGTCTAAAGCCCATCACTGGTTCTGGGTCCACTTGCATGAGGTTCAGGTACAGGTTTATGTCAGCTGTTGTGTGTAACCAACATCCTGAACTACCTGTCTGGAAGTATCACACTATTCACTATTTGTGGCTACATCTACTGGGACTAAGTGTGTATGGGAGGGGCCAATCTATGTACAATGGTCAGCTTCCTCCAGCTTTGAGCTGGGGACAGATCTATAAAAGGTCTAAGGTTCCTTAAGGTCTACCTCCACATGTCAGCTACTCCACTTCCCCTAGTGGTCTGGTCTTTCTCTAGAGCAGTGGTTCTCAACCTAATGCCGCGACCCTTTAATTAAGTTCCTCGTGTTGTGGTGACCCTCACCATAAAATTATTTTCGTTGCTACTTCATAACTGTAATTTTACTACTGTTACGAATCATAATGTAAATATCTGTGTTTTCCGATGGTCTTAGGCAACCCTGCTAGCAGTTCTCAACCTGTTGTTGAGAACCGCTGCTGTAGAGCCACTGGGACTTGGGAAGGCTGATCTAAACAGTCTCCCATTTGGAGTAGGCACTTCTTCCCCTTCCCAGGATAGCACGGGCTGAGCTTGCAGGAGAGATAGGAGTGCTCCACCCGTGATACAGCCACACAACCCAGCACTGGCCTGACTGATTCCCAGACAAAAGCCTCCTCAGGAGATACTCTGCATGTCTCAGCTCTGCATGGCCCTCTAATCCCTCTGCCCAACTGAACTCAGCAGGGTGGGGCATCAGAGTGGCAGGGCAGGCCCAGTGATTCAACAGGTGGTGACTTGTGCACTTAAGGAGGGGAAGAATGGACCCATTTCCAGAGCTACACAATCAATCACTACCTGAGCTTCCACCAAGAGCTTCTCCAGAAAAAGAATACCCAAAAGGTCCCTGGCGGGTGCAGCCAAAAGACGCCTCTGAAGGACATGAGCACAGCAGAGTGGTGCTGCCAACAGCTGGAGGATGGGGCAGTGCAATCTCCAGGCTGGTGCTGTAACAATAGATGCTATGAAGGCTCATCTTTCCATCTCCATTGCTCTGAGTTGGGGATCCCTGCATGGAGTTGAGACCCCACACTCCTGGGGGAAGGGAATTTTGAAGCTGAAATATACTTCCAGCTTCTCTGCTGCCACACATGGGTGCAGTGACCAGCCCTTTTCAGATCTCAGTCCTTCTTACCAGGTTTCTTCTGTAAATCCTTGGTTATAATATTTCAGGTCAGCTAGCCTTCAGCTGGTTATTCAGGCTGACTGCTCTATAATTGAGCTATAAATCTGGTTTGGTACCAGGAGCAGGAAAGTATAGCTTCCACCTACTGTGCAGCCAGCTTAAAATTCCTCAAACTTCAATGTTTTTTTAAAACTATGCAACATAATCAAATTTGGCTTGTTTTCTTTGCCTTTAATCTTCAAGGAAACATTTGATCAAAAATAGCGATCTGCACAGCAAAAGGAACAATCAACAAAACAAGAAAGCTCACTGCATGGGAGAACATATTTGCCAATGTCATATTCGATAAGGGCCTAATCTCCAAAATTTATAGGGAACTCATACACCTTAACAAAAGGAAGATAAACAATCAAATCAAAAAATGGGCAAACGACTTAAACAGACACTTTTTAAAGGTGGACATACAGAAGGCCATGAGACATGAAAACATGCTCAAAGTCACTAATCATCCAAGAGATGCAAATCAAAACAATTCCTAAAGTCATTCCTCTTAAAACAATGCGGTACCATCTTTCACACCTGTCAGAATGGCAATCATCAACAAATCAACAAATGACAAGTGCTGGCAAGGATGCGGAGAAAAAGGAACCCTTGTGCACTGCAGGTGGTAATGCAGACTGGTGCAACCACTGTGGAGAACAGTATGGTGTTTCCTCAAAAAATTAAAAATGGAGCTCCCATTTGGCCCAGTAATCCCACTTCTAAGAATATATACCAAGAAACCAGAATCATGAATCAGAAAGGATATATGCAACGCTATGTTCATAGCAGCACAATTTACCATAGCTAAGATTTGGAAACAACCTAAGTGCCCATCAGCAGATGAGTGGATTAAAAAACTGTGGTACGTCTACACAATGGAATACTATGCTGCTGCAAAAAAGAAAGAACTCTTACCATTCACAACAGTATGGATGGACATGGAGAGCTAAGAGAAATAAGCCAGTCAGAGAAAGATAAATATCACATGATGTCACTCATGTGTGGAATGAACAACATAAGCCAATGAACAAAAAGAGAGCCAGAGACAGAGTAACACTGAACAGCCATCAAACTTCAACGGGAAGGCAGTGGAGGGAGTGGGGGTTAAGAGATCAACCAAAGGATCTGTATGCATGCATATCAGCTTAACCAATGGACACAGACACTAGAGGGGTGAGGCAGTGCTGGGGGGTGGGAGTGGTTGGGGAGAGGTCAAGAGAGGAAAAAGGAGACATATGTAATACTTTAAACAATAAAGATTTTTTTAAAATATATATATCAATTAGTAATTGATCAAGAACACTTCATCCCTAAAGAGATTTCTTTCAAACAGAAGTATAATTCTGCAAAAAGTGGGTTACTTAGGTGGTTTTCCTAAAGTCATTCCTCTTAAAACAAACAAACAAAAAATCTAAAAAAAAAAGTACCAAATTCTTTACTCAGCAAATATACTGTTCAAAAATGAAGTGAAATAACATTTCTATATTTTAAAAATGTGACATCCTATCACCATCATCTTCACACATAAGGAAACACTAAAGGACATTGTTCTTCAAACAACTGAGAAATGCAGAAAATAAAGGGCAATAAGAAGCATAAATACGCCGAGACCGGTTTGGCTCAGTGGATAGAGCGTCGGCCTGCGGACTGAAGGGTCCTGGGTTCGATTCCGGTCGGGGGCATGTGCCTTGGCTGCGGGCACATCCCCAGAAGGGGGCATGCAGGAGGCAGCTGATCGATGTTTCTCTCTCATCGATGTTTCTGACTTTCTATCCCTCTCCCTTCTGCTCTGTAAAAAAATCAATAAAATATATTTTTTTTAAAAAGAAGCATAAATACTTTATATATAAGTAAATATAAACACTGACAATATAAAACAACGAGGACGCCTTATACTATTAAAAATGTACACAGGGCCCAGCCAGTGTTTCCTTGTAGTTACACAGGGACCCATACACCAAGAGGTTACAGGTCAATTCCTGGTCCGGGCACAGGACCCGGTTGCTGGCTCGATGCCCAATAGGGGGCATGTGCTTGCAGGAGACAGCTTATAGAGGATTCTTTCTCATCACTGATGTTCCATCTCTCTCTCCTTTTCCTTTCCTCTCTCAAAAATCAATAAAAACATATATATATTTTAAAAACAAGTTTTAAAAAATGTCTATAGAATTAACAGAAACAACAAAACATACAATAAAACAAAAGACCATAGAAACCTTAAAAAAAAAAAAAAGGTTCTCATACTTTTAGGAAATGATTGATTGTTCTGTGACCATGAAAAAATAACTCTCAGAGTGAGTTTTAAATAGACCAAGGACAACTATTTCACTGGTCACATTTCTGAAAACCAGCCAATCAGTAATAGCCATGACTCTGAAATCAGACAATCAAGGTTATCACTCCAGTGAACATTCCTATGAAACGATCAAATGTTTACAAATGTCAAGGTATTTCTTAAAATGGGGTGATAAATATTCATATATCGCTCACCTTCATAACAATGGTACTCCTTTTAGATAATACATAAATGAAGAAAAAGTAGGATACAAACAATCTTGATATTTAACAGGAGCTATTATTAAGGCAACACCCAGTGACAATATACCTCCAGCTCCTGACCCACAGCATGCAGCTGTGGGTGTTTTTCCACCTCTGGCAGTCAGATCCCTCCATAGCACCCCAAGCCCAAGGATCACTTTCTAGACTATTCCCGATATATGACTCTGCAACATGTTCAGTACCTTGTGTCTTCTAAAAAACAATGCATATCAACTAACATCTTTCCTTTCCTAACTGGTGAAGGAGATTCCCAAGGATAAGGATCCCTTCCATATTCATCTCACACAACTACAGTATACCTTCACAGTATGTAATTATTGACAAGAAATTAAGTACTTGGTTCAAATACTTTCTAGTTATTCAAAATAACATTAATATTTACAATCAAAACAACAGATTTTCCATTTCACATACTTGTACTTCACATTTCTACCTGGTAATTTTAAACACCAAATGAATGAAGTTTATCCCTAAAATGGTTTTAAACCACATCTCTAACTGAAGTATAATTCTTTTCCTTTAAAGCATTGTTCTGCCACTCGAGAGTTACCTGATTTACATAAATGCTAGTTAAGCACCACAGAAATTCTCAAGTATATAACTAGCATGTCACAAATCACTTAATCCATTCTGTCAAAACAGAGATTATTTAAATTTATTTCACTTCTTTCAAAAGAAATCCTATTTATTTTCTCTAACAGCAAAAATATTAGTAGGATAAACTTACAATTTCCATCCCCAACCAAACTTTTAAATGATTCTGGTTAACCACAAATGGACTCAAGTAGTTAAGTATTTTTCTGAATGTATTCCACTAAACATGTCTGGCGATATATAATAATGTCACATAGCAATTGGGGAACTGTTCTACAAAAGGACAAATTATTTCACTGGTGATTATTCTGAATCATTCACAAATAAAAAGGGCACTCTTGTCCTTATAAATTACCTAAGAAAACTAGATGTATTGCTGGCTGAAAGTAAAGCTTTTTGTAAGTAGATAACTTTTACTTAGGGTTAAAATATAACCATCAAAAGCTGTTATTAACAATATCTTTCACTAAACTAAATTCACAAAATTACAGCGCTGTAGTCTAACTCTATTATTTTCAAATATCCTGACAATATTATTTGGAAAAATAAAGACAAGAATTATTTTTCAAAAAATCAGAAATATAAAACTTCAACTGCTTACTAGTCATAGATGATAACATAGAAAACTGAATACCATGAATACTATGAACTTTAAATAAAAGTTAGCCATAATTTATTGAACTCAAATTAATAAATATTGTGTACAATGATTCCAAATGAAAAAGAGGAGAACCATAGTAGGTTCTTGGTGACTTACCAAAACATTAATCTCAATAAATAAATTACACAATCATATGGCTCCTCAGTTTGCCATAAAGATATGTGGCTGGTTCTCCTGCCTTAAACTAGATCCTTCTACACTCTAGAACTTTTTCTTTTTTCCACACTAATATTTTCTGTGTAACAAAACATTACCTAGTCAGATTCTAAATGTGAATCTTTAGAAACGAGATTAACAAAACAATTTAAGAATACTTACTGTCTTGTTTCGTAATCTGATTATATCCGAGACCGAGCCAGCCCCGCAATACTCCATCACAATCCAGAGGTCTGTGTTCTTAAAGTAGCTGCCATAGTACTTCACAACATAGGGGCTGCAGGAGACAGATCAACAGTTCAGCTCCGTTAATGCCCACAGAAAATGACTTCCTAATGCCAAAGCAGAAAAGTATTTCAGCATCTCATAATGTCCCCATAAGTACACTTAACTACTCCAGTTCTATTATACACTGTTTGTCTATATGTAGAGTTCACCAACTGTCTTAATTAGTCTTCAATTGATGGATGAAATTTAAGAGCATTATAAACCAGAGGAGGCCCAAATGTTTTCAGTGATTCCCAAGAAAATAAGGCTTATTTTGGTAAAGAACTACTATTTAACATAGGAACAAATGAAAATATTTTTCTTTAACTAAAGCCTTTTAAATGCAAATCTTCTAAAGGATTTTTCAAATAAAATATTAACACTCAACTTTAAAAGACTTTATATTTCAAGAGGACCAAAAAACTTTTAATTCTCTTTCATTTTTGGCTTTTGAAAATTCTGGAGAAAACAAAATTTTTTTTGTTTTAAATTCAGATCATTAAAATTTTTAACAATTTAAAGTATTTCTGAACAAGGTTTTATGTCTTTCAGAGGAGAATAAACTGTGTTTATAGCCAAGTTGTTTTAGGAAGACTTAACAAAAAGAAAAATGACCATTAAATTTATTAAGGGAATGCTTGCAGAACTCAAAGAGGCACACTATCCATATTCACATAAAAAGATGAAAAATATGAGGCGGCATAAACTAAATAGTACAGATGAAAAGCTCAAAGAGGATGTGGCCGTAAAGGAGCCCTCGGAGAAAACTCTAGAAAAGAAGGGAGCTGACTTATGAAAAAACGGCTAAACTTCAAAATATGGGTAGAAAAGAGACTTAAGGACATTCCAGAAAAGGGAAAGGCCATGAACAAAGGCACATAACCAGAAAGGAAAAAAGTAAGAATGGTGCGTTTAGCGGACAACTTGTTCAATAGATATTTCTGTATAGTAGCAGCTGTCATGAAAAGTGTCATCAGTGTAAGATAAATAAGACACAAGAATTAAGTAAGCAAAAACAACAATAAAAATGGACAGAAATAGAAAAGACTACATAAAGAGACCACCAAAAGAAGTCTGGGACGACTTCTCAGCAGAGTCTTTATAACCAGCTGTCTTGAAGACAGGGTAGAGCAGATTGGTTAGCGCTTAAAAGGCTTCCTAATACCGGTAGCTGCAGGGCCAAAATTTAATTCCATTTCATCCCTATTGCTCCTCTTTATCTCTTGCACTGAATTCCTTCCTAACAGATGTCCTTGTCATAGTTTTCTGCTCCCATAGAGGTGACAAACCCTTTAAATCAAAAGTAAAATAAGCTGATCATATTGCTCTCCCAATTAAGAAAGAAGCTCTAAAAGGAAAACGTCTTAACTGCTTCATATCACATAAAAACCTTTCAAAGTCCACCTCTCTACGTACATCTCTCATTACTCCCTGCCCCACATCTTAAATTTACAAACATACTCAACTTGGCTAGATCCTGGGACTAGAAAGTACATATTAGGAGTTCATAAGTACTCACTGAACCATTTAAGAAAAGTACTTGTTTATAAACAAATGAAACTAATACATAGACCCAGAGCTTCAACTTATGAAAAACACTAAAAAGCTTCCTTACATACTTTCCTATGGAGTGTGAGTCCTGTGTGGAAACCTTAACAGGGAGTACTGCTCTCATACCTGGCCATGCTTCAGAATCACCCTGACCTAGACCCTACATGTTCCAATTCATTACTTCTAGCTCTCTTAAAAGCTTTATAGGTGCCTATGACATAGACCCACAAACTTCACAACACATATTGCGCATCCTTCAAAAAACACTCTTTCAATATTCATTTTCTCATTCAAAATGTTGAAAGGTATTTAAGTACCAGTGAGTTCCAGATTATATTCCCTGAAAAGCACATAAAAAATGTATATGGCCCTAGCCAGTTTGTCTCAATGGACAGAACATGGGCTTGTGGACAGAAGGGTCCCAGGTTTTATTCCAATCAAGGGCATGTACCTTGGTTGTCTCCTCCTTGGACAGGGCCCTGGTTCGAGTTCGTGCATAAGGCAACCAATCAATGTGTTTCTCTCACATTGACATTTTTCTCTGTCTTTCCCTTTCTCCTACACTTTCTCTGAAAATCAATGGAAAAATATCCTTGGTGAAGATTTAAAAAATTTTTGTAAATTACAGAAAATATATATGTATTTTATTTTGCGGTATACACTAAGTAATTGGCAATTCTATGGGTATAAGTGGCAGCTCTTATGAAAATTAGTGACTCTAATGTAGGTAGCTACCTGAAAAGGCAACAGACTCTCTTTAGGTATGAGCCAAAAGAAAACCTTTGGGGCAAGGTAAAATTATCTTCAAAAAATAATTTGTGGCCCATTCTGATACACAATCATAAATGGAGCAAAGATCAATATCACTATAGCACAGTATCATAAAACATGGTCTCAATAATTTTAACTTAGAAAATTATTTAAGCAGATAGAATTCAACAGCCACATTAAAGACTCACATCCAAATATAATTTCTATCATTTACTCAACATTCATTCATTCATTCTACTTAAGCCAGAAATTAGACCAGATAGTGTGAACTAAACAGATACAATCCTGACTCTCATATAACACACATCTACATGAAATACACAGATATGAGAGATGCAAACCCACAAATAAATATAATTACTAACTGTGATAAGAAAAGTGTTATGAGATAAACTAAGAATTTATTTTGCATTCAACACTTCGGTAAACAAAAGTATTCCTAGTTCATATGAAAAAATGAAGTATATCCATATTCCATGGTAGCTCCTAACTTGGAATATATGAAGAAACTTTATTTTATATATATATATATATATATATATATATATATATATATTTACTTATTTATTTATTGATTTCTGAGAGAAAGGGAGAGGGAGAGACAGAAACATCAATGATTACAGAGAATCACTGATCGGCTGCCTCCTGCATGCCCCCTACTAGGGATGGAGCCTGCAACTGGGGTATGTGCCCTTGATCAGAATCAAACCCAGGACCCTTCAGCCTGCAGGCCGAGGCTCTATCCACTGAGCCAAACCAGCTAGGGCATGAAACTTCAAAAGTAGACATGGGTGAGCTATAACAATAAAATATCCTCCCTCACTGAGTGGCTGTGGATTACAAATTAGGTTTGGAAAAGAAAGAAATGCTTAAGGTTTTATGTGTATAGTGGCCTACTCCTGGTATCCTCTGGTAACTTTCACATCAGTACTCTTTTTTTCCTTTAAAGCATTTACAACGTCTTGCAATTACTCTGTCATTAATTTTATCTGCCTCCCCCAGAAGAAAAGAAGCTCTATGAAGATATGTGCCAATCATCTGTCTTACTCTACATTCTTCCTCAGAACCTCCCTTTTTACATGTACAAACAAAATCAGTGAGTGAACAAATGAATAACCACAGGAAAAATAACAGAAGGGACCTAATTTAGGCCTCCCCAGTGGAATAACATTGAGGCTAAGATTCAAAGGGTGACTAGAAGTTAGCCAGATGAAAAGCGTTCAGGAGCCCAGAGCTGTCTGTGTAACAGCTGGAGGAGAGAAAGAGCAGGTCATTTTCAGGAACCAAAAACCAGTTTGCCCAGAATAATGTGAGTGAAGAGTCAGGCAAAACACAATGGAGTTGCAGATGGAAGCAGGAATCCAACAATGAAGGACTTCAAAACCAAGGAAAGGAGATTGGGCTTTACTAGTCATGCAAGATAAGATCAAAGAAGATTCAAGATTTCTCTGCAATGTCAACGCTAGAATGTAGGAAAGCAAACATGAACACAGGTAGACCACTTAGAAGGTTATGGTAGTCAATGCATGCAAGAGTTTTAGTAAGCATACTTTTTTCTGTGTGTGTGATAACTAAGTAAGAAGTGACGATAAAAAAGAAAGAAAGAAAATACCTATCTAGTGGGGGGGAAAATCTGTATTTAAAAAACTTTATATTGAAGAATGTGCCCTGACTATGTAGCTCAGCTGGTTAGAGGATTATCCCAATATGCCAACGTTGCAGGTTCTATCCCTAGTCAGGGCGCATACAAGAATCAACCAATGAATGTGTAATTAAGTGAAACAACAAATTAGTGTTTCTTTCTCTCTCTTTGTTTCTCCGCTCCTTTCTCTCTCTCTAAAAATATCCTCCTCTATAATAAAAGGCTAATATGTAAATTGTCCCCTAATTTCTAACTGGGAGTTCCACCAGGAAGTGGGGCCAGCCGGCCAACTGCCCATGGCCCCACCCCTCGGTCAGTTCCCCCACCCTGATCAGGGGCGGGGTCAGCTGGGCAACCTCCCATGTCCCCTCTCCTCAGCCAGGCCAGCCAGACCCCCGCCCCGTGCACTAACTCATGCACCGGGCCTCTAGTCAATAAAGAAAAAATAAGAATGTGAAAAGAAACCTGAAGTTAAACAGAAATTAAGAGGAAATGTGAACTCTTTAGAGAACCTTGTTATGCAAGAGATATTGTCATGTTTAGCGGTCAACCTATACCCAGGAAATTAGGGATATTCTTTGGCTCACGGGGGAAAATGGATCAGAATCTTGGACTATTTGACTGCCTTTGAAGAAGGGAAACAGCTAGAATACTTGGGTGCAGAAGAATTACCTCCTATCTTGGTCAATCTAGAAAAATCTCATGTTAGTATCTTCACTGTGGATGCGTCAGCAGGAATACGTGACGACAGGCAGGCCAGTAATGTGAAATCTCTGGGTTACCAAAACAGGCACGTTCTCTTACATCCAACGGTGCTTACTTTAATCTGTGGTGTACGTTTAATAACAAGTGATAACCATAGTGGACCCAGGAAGACAAACTTTTGCTTGAGAAGCCACTGAGTCCCACTTTAGCTGAACCACTGCGTGTTGGGCCTTGTAGGCATAACGTGCCCTGCAAACAGACTGCTTTATAACAAGCAAAAGATGAAGACCTGCCCCAGGGAACAGTGTTTCAAAGGCATTCCAGGTCCTCTCTGAAATCCACCTCAACTAAAACAACCTGATTTCTTAGGAGAAAAAGGCAAGAAAAGCAGATCATCATTATGACCTCAACATTTCTAAAGCAGGAAATTGTGTAGATATGTGGAAATGAAGTCCCTGTAATTTGGCCATATATGTGTAAGTGGAAATAAAATTTGATGACACAACCAATAGTCTGGACAGACCATGATGTAAAAGGTGATTATGTATTTAAATGTGAATCTGGCAATCAGTATCAGAAAACAAAGCCGGCCATTTTGCAGTCACTGGTGACCCACTTGACTATGGTAAAACTCAGCCAAGTAAAGAAGATAAAGAAGGTGACTGCAAGCTATCCCCATCCTACTCTTCCCCAGATGGTCATTCAAATTGGTTCACTATTGGATCAAAGACTGATGCTGAGAGGATAGTCAATCCGTTCCAGAAATTGGTGCAGAAGGAAGCCAAGTATCCAATCAAGATGGTGCACAGCACCGGTGGCTCGGCCAGCGTGAGTCAGCTCTCTCCAGGGAAAGGAAGAGCAGCCCGAGACCGGGTCAGTTCAGTCTTCGGTACTGGGAAAGGGAGTAAAACACTGATTTCCACCCATCAAACATCCCTCAGACTGAGCACTTAGTTCATCAAGTAACTATTTTACTCCACAACTTTCTGAAATCTCCAACTCCTCCTCCTGCTTCTAAGCCACCAAGTCCTTCTCAGAAGTCATCTGTGGGTCTCAAGTTAGCGTGCTTTCTCCAGCTTCCCGTCACAGACATGGAAGTTCAAAAAGAAAATACCTCAAGAGCTTTTGGTTTTATTTTTATTTTCTGTTTTTCTTCAAGTTTATAAATTACATACTTCATTCACAACAGATTTTCTATACATTCCACCTTTAAACAGAAGTACACAGCTACTAAAGATGTTGTATTATCAATCAAATACGTACTTTATTACTGTATTTTGAAAATGTGTCAGGATATTAATCCTGTATATTTAGGTGCCCCCCTCAAAAATTGCAAAATACCCAAGTATTAAGCTCCTGATGGACCTGGCATTAGGCTGTGTTCAATCTTCCCTTTTCTGCATCTAATTGTGGGAATCACATTCTTATCAAGTACCAAATAGAAATTCTGGGGAAATTTTCTAATTGTGTTTTTTGATCTGGGGACTGAGGACTGGGGAATATATTATTTTTCTATAACCACTTGAATTTCCTGTTACACAGGCTTAATAGAAAATATGTAACATAATCTAAATATATATTACACACAATAAAGAAAAGCAAAATTAAAAAAAAAAAAGCAAAATTAAACACACCCAAGAACAATGTTCCTCTAACATTATTCAGTCACTTCATGAGCCGAAGAAGTTACAAGGATCTTATGTATTGTTGGAAGAGAAAGTTTTCCCTAGATCTCTTACTAATAAGCCCCCTGTTTTGACCAGGGGTGACAAAGTGTCCAGACTCCCCTAAGTCACTGTTCTAAGTCACTGTGTGCCAATTCTAATAAATAAAACATTAACTAGGGGGTTCTGGGAAAGCCCTTTCCTGCTTTTCCCCTTCCCCCTCCTGCTTGGTATACACACATAGGCTGGAGCTGGGGCGGCCCTCGTATAACCATGAGACAAGAAACTTGAAAGCAAAGGCCACATGCTGAGAACGGCACAACGTAAGAAAAGAAGCCTGAGACAGTAATACTCTGTTGCTGCATACCAGCCCTACCTCTAGACCTTTTGTAAAGGGAAAATAATAAATTTCACTACTTTGATTAAGTAACTATAAGCTAAATATAGTCATCATTTATACACGCATCCTCAGGTTATTTAATAGGCGTACTAAGCCCCTTCATGATCAGCTCCATTTACTTACAAACTCAGATCACACAAATCTCAATCTCCTACTTTCCATTCCAGTCATTTAAACCTTGTCAGAATAGCACATACCAGTGAGCACCTGCCTGTACTCCTCTATGCTCTCTCGCATCCCTCCATTTCTTCTCCAGTTTAACTCTTCCTCGGCATCCAGACTTCTGACTCCTGGCTAAGGTAAGTGCCCTGCCTCCTTGTTCTCACATCACCTCCCATACCAGTCGGTATAGTGACTCGGCTTTGTTATAGCTATTTATTTTAATTAATGTCTTCTCAACTAGATTACCAGCCAGCTCCTCAAAAAGAAAAACAGTGTCTTAGTTCTCTTGGTATTCCTAGGTCCTGGAACAGTACCTGGCCCATTAGGGATGCTCAGCAAATGCTCGGTGAATGAATAAAAGTTACATCAGACTGTTTTTAAAAGAGTAATACAAAAAAAAAGACTATTAAATGATCCCCCCTTAAATAAAAAACTAATTTTCACCCATAAATTCGCCATGAAAATGGGAGAACTGAGCATTTTCTACAACCACCTGTTGCTTTATATCATCATTTCTGCTTAAGAGCTGTAAGTCCTAAAGACAAGGATTTTAGTCTACTTCCAATGAAAGTCAGAAAACTAAACAGATGACCAAATAACACAGCCTATATAATATCCTATATAATAAAAGGCTAAAATGCAAATCAACCGGACAGTGGAATGACCAGTCGCTACGATGCACACTGACCACCAGGGGGCAGACACTCAACGCAGGAGCTGCCCCCTGGTGGTCAGTGTGCTCCCACATGGAAAGTGCCACTCCGCCAAAAGCCGGGCTCACAGCTGGCGAGCGCAGTGGCGGTGGCGGGAGCCGCTTCCACCTCCGTGGCAGCATTAAGGATGTCCGACTGATGGCTTAGGCTCCTTCCTCCGTGGTGAGCGGCCTGCGCCGCCAGTCAGACCTTCCCCGAGGCTCCCAGACCGCGAGAGGACACAGGCTGGGCTGAGGGACACCCCCCCCAAGGGCACGATTGTCATGCACCGGGCCTCCAGTTTTATTATACATTATTAGCAAAACTCACAAAATGAAGGAAAACAAAAAAATTAAAGCTCTTCATACCTGTCACACTGCTGCATTATGGAAATTTCTTTGATTATTTCCTGAAGATCTGACTCAACAGGTACTTGTTTAATTGCCACAACTTGACCAGATTCCTTATGTATTGCTTTAAATACACTTCCATAAGACCTGAAAGAAACCAAGACATTTATTTTTTTCCTTTCAAACATCATAACTATTAGAGAAAAAGAGTCTACAGTTTGTGAACATAGTCTTTCCAAGTTTAAAGCATGATTTTAATGATTACAAATCCAACAAATAAGAAAGGTTAATTATACTTTAGCTTTAATGCTTCAATTATTGACTTAAAAATCTCTTAAAATCATCGTTAATATATAAAGATTTAGTTTTTCTTATGAATAAAATAGACTTACAGCTTATCAACTCAAACAAATGCAGCTTTAAGAAGATAAAAATGGAAATTAAGATAATAAATAGCCCTGACCTGTGTTGCTCAGTGGTTAGAGTGTTGGTCCACGCACCAAAGGGTCATGGGTTTGATTCCCACCCAAGGTCACATTAAGTGGGTGGGGGATTGCTCCCCATCCCTCATTGGGTTGCATGTGGGAAGCAACCAGTCGATGTGTCTTACATCATTGTTTCTCTCTCACTAGCTCACTCTCCTTTCCTTCCTCACACTCTCTTAGAAAAGCAACGGAAAAACTATCCTCAGGTGAAAATTAAAACAAAACCAAAAGAATGAAATACAGCCCTGGCCAGTGTGGCTCAGTGGGTTGGGTGTTGCCCCTTGTACCAAAAGGTTGCTGGTTTGATTCCCAGGCAAGGGCATATGCCAGGGTTGCGGGCTCTATTTTTAAGATAGGAGGAGTGCAGAAAACAGCCAGTCAATACTGCACTTCCACATCAATGTTTCTCTCTCTCTCTCTCCCTCCTCTCTAAAAATCAGTAAACTATTTTTTAAAAAGAATAAAATATAGAATAAAAACCGCCAAAGTCTCAAGTTAGCAGCAAAGGCTAATCTCACCTAAAGCAAAATTATCCCCAAAATAATAAAGTTCCATGCCTATTCAGACTGCTTAAGGGCAACCGAACCCCTCAGTTGGGGACTACATGATACCAAAGTTAGAGAAGCAGGGAATATGTTCCCTCCTAAGTCACAGATCCAAATCACCCTCAAATGCTCCTTGTACCATCATCTCCTCAAGAGAAAGACCCCATACTCACAGCTGTCGGTCTGTTCTCTTGATCTCTGAGTCTGTTTATTTTGTTCGTCAGTTTATTTTGTTCACTAAATTCCACGTATAAGTAAAATCATATGGTATCTGTCTTTCTCTGACTGGCTTATTTCACTTAGCATAATTTCCAGATCCCTCCATGCTGTACCGAAAGGCAAGATTTCCTTTTCATTATGGCCAAGTAGTATTCCATTATGTAAAAAGACCACAGCTTTTTTATCCACTCATCTACTAATGGGCACTTGGGTTGCTTCCAAATCTTGGCTACTGTAAATAACACTGCAATGATCATAGGAGTCTATGTATTCTTTTGAATTAGTGTTTTGGCTTTCTTCATATAAATCCCTGGTAGTGGAATCAATGGGTAGTAAGGCAGGCCCATTTTTAATCTTTTGAGGAAACTCCATTCTGTTTTCCATAGTGGCTGCACCAGTCTGCATTCCACCAACAGTGAACAAGGGTTCTTCCCTTTTCTCCACATCCTGGCCAACACTTGCCATTTACGGATTTATTGATGGTAGTCATTCTGACATACATGAGGTGACACCTCATTATGGTTTTCATTTGCATTTTTCTAACAATTAGTGATGTTGAGCATCTTTTCATATATCTATTGGCCTTCCATATGTCCTCTTTGGAGACGTGTCTATTCAGATTCTCTGCCCATTTTTAACTAGAATGTTTGGTTTTTCCTATTGAGTTGCATGAGTTCTTTATGTCCTTTGGATATGAATCCCTTCTCAGATATATGACTTACAACTATTTTCTCCCATTCCACAAGTTGACTTTTCATTTTATTGATGGTTTCCTTTGCTATGCAGAGCTGCTTAGAATATTGTCTCGCTTGTTTATTTTTCTCTTGTTATCTTTGTAGTTTGGTAGCAAGCCCAAAAGTTCATTGCCAAGACAGATGTCAAGAAGCTCATTTACCTCCTCTTTTCTTCTAGTAGTTTCATGGTTTCAGATCTTACATTCAAGTCTTTTAAGTGAATTTTTATGTATGGTACAAAATAGAGGTCCAGTATCAGTCTTACCCATGTAGCTGTCTGGTTTTCTAAACATCATTTATTAAAGAGACTATCCTTTCCTGGTTGTATATTCTTGGCTCGACTGTCATAAATTGACTACACATAAATGAGCTTATTTCTGGCCTTTCTATTCTGTGTGTCTGTTCTTACACCAATGTCATACTGTTTTGATTATTATAGCTTTATAATATAATTTGAAATCAAAGCACATGATGCCTCCAACTCTGTTCTTTTTTCCCAAGATTGTTTAGACTTTTAGTCATCTTTTATAGTTCCATCTAAATTTTAGAATTCTTTGTTCTATATCTGTGAAAAATGCTATTGGAATATTGATAGATTGTACTGAATCTGTAGATTGCTTTGGACATGTTAACATATTAATTCTCTCAATCAATGAGCACAGAATATTTTTCCATTTATTTGTGTCTTCTTAAATGTTTTTCATCAATGTTTCCAGTGTGCAGATTTTTCACCATCTTAAATTAATTTCTAGGTATTTTATTCTTTTTGATGCAATTGTAAATTGTATTGTCTTCTTAATTTCTCTTTCTGATAGTTATAAAATGCAACTTTTGTATATTAATTTATATTCTAAAACTTTACTAAATCCATTTATTAATTCTAATAGTTTTTTGGTGGAATCTCTATTTAGTGGAGATCTGGATGCTCTATATTTCTTTTTTCTTGCCTAAATGCTCTGGCTAGGACTTCCAGTACTATGTTGAATGAAAGTAGCCAGAGTGGCTATACATGTCTTATTCCTGATTTTAGAAGAAATCTTTCAGCTTTTCACCGATATAACTGTGAGACTGTCATATATGGTCTTTATTATATTGAGGTATGTTCTTTCCATACTATTACTATTCTGCTCAAGCAAATAGAAAAATTTATATTATATAGCATCTTTATAATTGTTTATAAATGAAGCTGTGAGGTCAAGAGACTATGCAAACATACACACACATATAACCGTAAATGGTATTTTCATACATTTTATACTTACCCTTCTCCAAGTTTCTCTAATACATCAAAAACTTCTTCAGGCTGCTTAGTCAAACTGTCTTCACTCAACTTCTTCAGCTTACTGATGACAAAAAGACAAAAAGAAAATATTTAAGACCTTTAATAAAATTTCTAATTTTATTTTAAAGAGGTAATACATTCAAATGGTTCAAAACTCAAATATAAAAATGTATACAATAAGTAGTCTCCTTCCCACCCACTTTTACTTAGCTTCTTGTGAAACTTTTATACAAAATGAATGTTTTTATTTCTCCCCATTTTCAACATAGCATTTTTCCACACGTTCTTTTTTATACATACTGTTGTGCACCTTGTTGTTTTCACTTAACACGTAAGTCATGTTGAAGATCTCTAAAAAGTACATAGAAAGCATCCTCATTTTTTCCCTACATCTACATCCTACTTTATTGCAAAGATATAGCATCTCTTACTCGCCAATTCCTTATTTATAAACACCCAAATTCCCTTTTGCTATTATAAACAACACTGTGTTAAATAAGCTTATGCATAAGTCAACTCACATATGTATTAGAATTCTATAGGATAAATTCCCACATATACACACACAAATACAGAAGTATGTGTATTAATAAATAAGTACATATAAGTATAACCATGTCATAATATATATGTAATAATGTGTATGTGATTAATAAAATCACAATACCTACTATATGTAATTATATATAGTATATAACTTATAACGCAGTAGTTATTAAAATTATTGATTACATTATTTTTATCTACTATGATATTAACAAGTTGTTCTCCAGAATACTGATACCAATTTCTTTTCCTACAAGTAATATATGAGAAAGTTTCTTTTCCCACAGTTTCACCAAGATTAACTAAATATTTGGATTTTAGGCAATGTTAGGTGAAAACTTGTAACTCAGAGTAGATTTAATTTGCATTTCTCTTATTATAAGTGAAGATGAGCGTCTTCCAATATAGTGATGAAACAAAACCATCTAGTCATGTTCTTTGCTCATTTTTCTACTGGGTTTCTGGCCTTTTTTTTTTTAACCTATATACAATATAAATTAGTCTTTGTTTAGGTTGCACAAATTTTCACTTGTATTTTTTTAATCCAGTTTTATTTTGAAAGGATAGTAAAAATGCCACTTGAATTTTGACTTCACTTATGACTTTTTAGATTTATGGTCTAGTTGCATACTGAAATGTCTTTTTGTTTTTTCTTTTGTTTTGTTTTTGCTTTTTTAAAAACATCATCCACATGGATGGCATGTGCAGGTATCTGGAAAAGAAGCGGTCAGAGAGATTATGCACAGTATATTTGACAAACCAAACATAATGCAGCATGAATGAAGCTTCATGCAAAAAGAACCAGAAATGTATCAAGTAAAAATTACCAACATGTATAAGAAGCAGAGTCAGGTTTTTTTTTAAAAAAAGCCTTGTAAACCATGTTAAGGAACTCTGTTTTAAAATGATCACTTCCTCTGAAATGCAGAGGAAGGACATGCAGTGAGCAGCAGTAGAAAAGGGAAACTAGTTAGAAGCTTAATCCATATATGGATGCACAGAATATAATCCTAATAGTAAGAATGGATAGAAGATAAGCTATTCAAGATATTAAAGAGGCATAATCAACGGGTAGTGGTTTGGGTTAAATATGGGGTGATGAGGGAAAGAAAGGAGTTGAGACATCTATCTCTTAAGCCTTTGGTTTAATGTCATTTAAGCTAAGAACGCCAATAGAAAACAGTGTGGAGGGGGGAATATCGTGTGTCTAAGTCAACTCTTCCAAATGTAGATTTCCAGTAAGCAAGAGTATATTAGCATCCCAAAAGAGATATGGGTTGAAAATATCACTTTTTGTGCCACCAGAACACAGATGAGGCCTGAAGACATGAGAAGGGATAAAATCAAGACAATGTCTAAAAAGATATCAGGGTAAGGGAGAAAACAGCTCCTAGAAAAACATCAATATTTAAGAAATGAGGTCATGTAGGACAAGAAGGTAGTGCGTGACCATGTCCAAAGCTTTTGACAGTTCAAACAAAACAAAACCAAAAATTCAGAAGTGTCAATTACAAAATTTCCACTTCTGAACACACAAAAAAATTACTGGATCCAGAATTATCTGTCTGTTGTAAACAATCAGAAAACTCAGCAAATATAGGAAACAACTACTTCCAGACATTAGATATAAGGCATTTCAGAACTGAGATCCCTGAGAAAAGGGGAAGCGGTCAGCCTCATTATCATCAAGGCTTTAGAATCAAGAAGTTGGGGCCGACTGAATCACAGGGAAAGAGGAATCCAAACGGAGCCCAGCATCTTCGCTAAGTTGAAGAAACAAGAGATGGGGGTGTGGAGTGGCAAGGAAAACGAAGTTTGTATTTCTGAATATCTTCAAGAAGAGAGCTATACAGAGAAAGAGGTCTGGCAACCCAGAAGTTTTCTTAACTAATGCCGATCTGTACCTACTTACCAAAAACACTCTACAAAGCTCAGCAAATCAATTCACAAGGGAAAACAATGACCAGGGAACTCTAAAACAACTCCTCCCATTGATCGTACAAAGCTGAGAATCCTTCCCACCAACAAAAGCTGAGAGAACTCTTACAAATATAAAGGTCACTCAGAAACAATACCAGAATGGCCAGTGAGCAAGGGGGAGGGGGGGGCACCAGGCTAGCCAAGGTGGTGCCAGCAGTGGCCTCCCCCCCCCCATTACCCCACCAGTCGCCTCACAAATTGGCCCTGATTGCCAGCCAGGCCTAGGGACCCTACCGTTGCACGAATTCCATGTACCAGGCCTCTAGTGACTCATAAAGAGGAGAAAAATTAATCAATTAAAAAAGACACAGAAACAATGGAATTAACAGAAAAATAGTTAACCCTTGAATAATGTGAGGTTTAGAATCACCAAACACCACATAGTTGAAAATCTGCAAATAACAAGTCAAACCTCCACATATGCAGATTCCCAACTTCTTATTAAAGATACATTGACCCTTGAACAAGGGTTTGAAATGCACAGTACACTTATACACAGAATGAAAAAAAAATTTGCATATAAGTGGACTTACACCATTCAAACCTGTTGTTTAAGGGTCAACTGTTTCTTATAAAAAGCAATTATGAATATATCCCATATACTCACAGATATTAAAAAAAATGGAAGAGAAAAAAGTAAATCAAAATTTTATAGATGATAAAATAAAGTATCAAGTGAAATTTTCACTGCATAGGATTTGAGATTAGACAATGCAGCAAAAGAAGATGAATAACTTGAAAAAAAGGGTTTAAAAAAAAGCCTCAGCCCCACATAAAAATGAAGGATATAGAGATAGATAGAACAATAGATATATGGATAGATTATAAGTAGATAGTCAGATAGGCAGATAAGTGTGAAGAGAGAAGGAGGGAGATAATGACCAAACATTTTCCTACAGGAAACACAAAAAACCTAAAAATACACACACACACACACACACACACACACACAAAGATATATTACAATCAAACTGTTGAACACCAGTACGAAAGAGACTACTAAGTAGTCACAGGAAAAAAACCATCCTATATAATAAAAGGATAAAATGCAAATCGACCAGTCACTATGACGTGCACTGACCATTAGGGGGCAGAGACTCAACACAGAAGCTGCCCTCTGGTGGTCGGTGCACTCCCACAGAGGGAGGGCTGCTCAGCCAGAAGCCAGGGACACCGCTGGCAAGCACAGCGGTGGGAGCGGGAGCCTCTACGGCCTCTGAGGCAATGCTAAGGAGCAGCAAGCGGGCAGGCAGCAAGGAGCGAGGGGTCCCAGACTGCGAGAGGGCTCGTGAATGTGAGAGGGAGCAGGCCAGGCTGAGGGACCCTCCCCCACAGCGCACGAATGTCGTGCACCAGGCCTCTAGTAGATAAATAAATAAAAAATACTTTCCTTCCACTCAACACCACCAGAACATATCTTCTCATGTGCATATGGAATATTATCCAGAAGATACTGCATAATAGGTCCCCACAAAAGTCTTATAATTTTCAGGAGATTGAAATCATATAAAATATCTTCTCCACTCATAATGGAATATAACTAGGAATTAACAGCAGAGAGAAAAACATACACAAATATGTGGAAATTAAATAACATGCTCTTAAACAACCGAAGGTCAAAAAGAAATCCCAAGGCAATTAAGAAAATACCTGGACACAAATGAGAATGAAAACACAACATACCAAAACATATGGGATGTAGTAAAAGCAGTACTAAGAGGTAAGTCTAGAGCAGTAAACCCTTACATTTAAACGTCACACCTCAAGAGACTAGAAAAACAAACTAAACCCAAAGTTAAGAGAGGAAATAAATAATAAAGATTAGGCACAAATATATGAAGTAGACTAGAAAAACAATAGAAAAAATCAACAAACGTGCTATGGTATGAATATCTGTATCCTCCCAAAACATAACTGTTGAAATCCAAACCTCCAAAGATTATGGTATTAAGGGTGTGGGGGTGCTTAAGTCATGGGTAGAGGCCTCATAAAATTGACTCCAGAGAAACACTTAGAATTGTCAGCTAGGAACCAGGAAGAGGGCTTTCATCTGAATGTGGCCATCCTGGCACCTTAATCTTGGACTTCCAAGACTCCAGAACTGTGAGAAATAAATTTCTACTGTTTACACCCAATCTGCGGTGTTTTGTTAGAGCAGCCCAGACTGACTGAACAGAAAACAATGAGCTGGCTTTCTAGAAGACCAACCAAATTGGCAAATCCTTAGCTAGACTAAGAAACAAAGAAGAGTCAACTAACTAAAATTACAAATGAAAGAGGAGATTTTAACACTGATGTCACAGAAATAAAAATGATTATTATAAGAGAGTACTATGAACAATTATACATAAACAAGTCAGGTAACCTAGAAGAAATGGGTAAATTCTTAGACACATATAGACTGCCAAGACTGAATAATGAAGAAATAAAAAATCTGAACAGACCCATAACCAGTGAAGAGATTTAAGGAGTAATAAAAAATCTCTCAACAAAGAAAAGCCAATATTAAATGGCATTAATGGAGAATTCTACTCAACATTTAAAGAAAGAATTAGCAACAATATCTCTCAAACTCTCCCAAAGAATTGAAGAGGAGGAAACATCTCTAAACTCAGCATTACTTTGCTATCAAAACCACAACATGAAAAATATCGACCAATATCCCTAATAAATATTGATGCAAAAAATCCTCAATATAATACTAGCAAACAAAATTCAATAGCATATTAAAAGGATTATACACTATGACCAAATGAAATTTAGACTTGGAATGTAAGACTGTTTCAACACATGAAAATCAATTATTAACAATAAAGGACAAAAACCACATAGTTATTTCAAGTGATGCAGAAAAAGCATTTGACAAAGGCCAACACCCTTCCATGGTAAAAACACTCAACAAAATGAAATAGAAGTAAATTACCTCAATATAATGAAAAGCTTACAACATACTTAACGGTAAAAGACTGAAAGCTTTTCCTCTAAGATCAAAACCAAGAAAAGGATACCCACTACTATTCAACATAGCACATACTCTAAAGCAGTAAGACAAGTAACAAATAAAAGACAAAGAAGAAATGGGGAAAAAATAAAATTGCCTCTGTTCACAGATAACATGATTTCATCTGCAGAAAACAATAGATTCCCAGAAAAAAATAACAAACTGTTGTAGCTAATACATTTCTGCAAAGTTGCAGGACACAAAATCCAGCTGCACTTGCATACATTTGCAATGACCAATACTAAAATGAATTTTTTAAAAAAACGATCCCGTTCATTATGGTAAAAAGAAAGGATAAAGTACTTAGGGATAAAAATTTAACCAAGGAGATGAAAGACACACTAAAACTATAAAACACTGCTTAAAAAGAAAACAAAGATAAAAATAAGTGAAAAGATCTCCTATGCTTATGGATTGGTTGTAAGACTCAATATTATTTAAATGTCCATACTGCTCAAAGCAATATACAGATCCAATTAAATCTTTATCAATATCCCAATAGCATTTATTTTCTTTTTTTTCTTTTTTGCAGAATAGGGAAAAAATTCCTGGTGTGGAATCTCAAAAGCCAAAAAAATCTTGGGAGGGGGAGGGGGGAGTAAATTTAGAGGTCTCACAATTCCTTTGTGCTGTTTTCTCCTGTGTTTTACTTCTATATATGCTATTAACCCCACATGATGTCATTATTTCTGGCCTTGGCATCCCCATACCTCTCACTACATGGCCCCAGGCCCAGCACTAGTGGCAGCCAGCCTTGGTTCACAGCTCGGTCTCTCCTGGGCACTTCCAAGCCCAGTACAAGTAACAGCCACCTGCAGATTGCTTTGTAGCTCATACTGGGTGGCCCTGGGAAGGGCACAAAGTAGAGAGAGAGTTTCAGACCATGTCAAAACACAATCTCCTCCCCACCAGGGACACACTCAGCGGGTGGACTCAGAAGGCACCAGAGCCCCACTGAAGTACTTCCTGCTCTGTGGGGTTGGCCCCTGCACAGCTGTTTCTCCATGGTAGTAGAGCAACAGCCCACACAGGGTTTTGGGGGGAGGGAGCAGGGCCACACCTGGAGTGCCCAGCTCAGGTGTCTGGGGAGGCTGTGCCACTAGACCCTCTTGGACACCTACTTCAAAAGGCCACTCTACCGAGTGCAGGAGACATAGTAGTTCTTCCTAATACATAGAAACAAACACATGGGGTGGGGGGTAGGGGGGCCTGGGCTGCTAAAATGAGAAGACAAAGAAACATGTCCCAAATGGGGGGAAAAAACACACAAACAAAACAAAACAAACAAACAAACAAACAAACAAAAAACAGAGCAAAACTCCAGGAACAGAGCTAAACAAAATGGAGACAACAGTCTACTAGATGCACTTCAAGATGGACTTTTACAAGATGAAGGCAAGATCCTCCACCAGCAAAAAGGATACAAAGGGCTGCACTGCAATACCCACTCTATCGGGGGGTCAGGAACCGAACCTGCAGTATCTCTGAGGCAGGCCTACGTAAGAGACACTGAAGGTCAGAGCACACCAGCAGCTGGCTCAGGCATTTCCCATGCCACCCCATGCGCATTTCCTGAGCACCCCACAATAAAATTCTGTTACTGAAGGTCCTCTGTGTACCTCTCTTCTTTGAGGCCTTAAAGGATCTGAGTAACAGAATAACTAATATAGGAAACAAAGCAGAAGGAAGACACACACCAAATGCAAAGGGAAAAAACACTGGCACCACTAATTAGTAGAAGGTAGATGGAAGGTAAAGATTCAAATTTTAACACAATGCCTTTGAGGAGGTACCAAAGTAATCAAATGTTATTTGGTGGATACTGAATAAGACTGAGTACAAAGATTCCAAAAGTGTGTATTTGTGGGTCAGTTCAATCAAAGTAGAAGCTGTAGATAAACTCACCAAAGAAATACTCACATTTTTAATAAAAGGAAGAAAAAGTAATGTCTTGTTAATTATTAATTGGGAAGAAGAGCACCTAAAATAGAAAACAGAAGTAATAGGAAAATGAGAAAGAGAAAGCTTCAAGAAACAGAGATATGAGAGAGATAAGGTCAGAGAAAAGGTTTCTGATCTTCCCAAGCAATGACTGAGAACCTGCGACCTAACATCAGTTTCATTATATAGACAAGGCCTGAGTTGGAAGGCTGAGACAAAATGAACACTTAAAAACAGATTTTAAAGATTCTAGAATTGGGGAACAAAAATGTCATTGCAGGAGTAAAGTCATAAAAAGTATCAGAAGGGATATGTTCAAAGATCAGATGGAAGGTGAGGGAAAGAGAAAAAATTCCCCTTCTGTGATAGAAGCAAAAGTTATGTAGGAATAATAATGAAAGAAAATTAAGATGAAAGTAAAGTAGACGAAGTCATTTGTGTAAAATTATATATACATGACAGGAAAGGAAAGTGCAAATTCAGGGGACTGCAGCCCCGAAACCAGTCAGGAGTGACAGCTCTTCTGTCAAGTCTGCAAACATCAAAACGCAAATTAGCCCTAGGTAAGAAAAAGCCCAGTTATAAAAGACATAACACTTGATACTTAACTATTTTTCAATTGTATAATTAAATGGCATTAAGTATATTCACACTATTCTGTAACCATCACCACTATCCATCTCCAGACCTTTTCATCATCCCAAACTAAAACTTTATCCATTTGACAACTTCCCCCTTCCTCCTTCTCCCAGGCCTGGAAAACACCATTCTATTTTCTGTCTCTCTGGATTTGAGTATTGTAAGTGCCACATATAAATGGTTTCATACAATATGGGTCCTTCTGGGTCAGGCTTCTTTCGCTTAGCACGTTTTCAAGATTCCCCCAAGTTGTAGCACATCTCACAATGTTATTCCTTTTCCAGTTGTTTCCCTTAGCCGTTCATCCAGCAGTGAAAATCTTGGTTGTTTCCATCTTTTAGCTATTGTGAATAACGTTAAAAATAAAATCTGTCCAAATATCTATTTGAGTCCTTGATATCAATTCTTTTCTGTAAATTTCTAGAAATGAAATTGCTGGATCATATAGTAATTGTATGTTTAATTTTTTAAGGAACCACCACCTTGTTTTCCACAATGACCAAACTATTTTACCATCCCATCAGCAACGCACAAAGGTTCCAACTGTTACATATGCTAGGCAATACTTGTTATCTTCCAGGATATTTAGTTTATTTTTATGACAGCCATCGTAAAGAATATGGTTTTGATTTGCATTTCCCTAATTAGTGATGTTGAGTGTCCTTTCACATGTTTATGATTCACTTGTATGTCTTCTTTGGAAAAATGTCTATTCAAGTCTTGCTCACTTTTCACTTGGTTATTTGTTTTGGCCAAAGATTATTTATAAAGAGAGACACAAAGGAAGGCTTTCTCCACTGCTAGATTCGGTTCCCTATTCAAGAGTAATTAGTATATGCCCTTTAGATCTTTCAGAAACCTAACCATGGAGAAGAGGACCTAACCAGAGTACAGATTCCGTAGAAGAGAAAAGACTATCTTCATGAACAGATTCTTTCTTCACAAAAGACTTTCTATCTCATTTCAGCTCTGTAATTTTCAATGTCTTTTTTTTCTTCTGACAAACTGCCCTATATTTCAGTGATCACATTATTGGTAGTTTTATGTCTACTAACGGGAGCTATTTAATTTCATAGTGTTATAAAAATCATGCTGTTATTATTGCTATGTGCTAATTAAGCACTATGCTTCATCTTACATGTAAAATCTCACTTAAAACTAAGTTCTGGTCTTTAACCCTAAACAGTTTCATCTTGAACACTGTTAGGGACACATGAAAAGTTGTCATCCTTTAGTGCTTCAACAGTTCATTATCAAACAACTAGAAGCCCACTGCATGATATTCGTGCAGGAATAGGCCTTCCTTCCCCTGGCTTCACCCCCAGCTGCTCAGGAGATGGCAAGTCCTCGCTACTGTCTGGAGCACCACTCCGGTAGCTCCCTCCACCGCTGCCCGCCTTCCCCTCTTAGCGAGCTTCCCAGCACTCCTTGCCTGCATATGTAAATTAACCTCCATCTTTGTTGGGTTAATTTGCATACTTACTCTGGCTGTGGGCATAGTGGAGTGATGGTTAATTTGCATGTTTCTCTTTTATAACGTAAGATGTCAAAAAGTCTTAAAGCTAGACTTCAATAATGAATATTTTCTAAATTATACAATGCTGAAATTGATTTTGAGCCCACAAAATCAAACATCTTTTCTTTCAACAACGGGAAGTAATAAATTCAAAGATCATTTTTCTTCTAATAAAATAAAATTCAAAGATCATTTTTCTTCTGCTCCCTTTTGCTTTTTAAAGGACATTTTGTAAATATTTAGTAGATAGTTAGCTTTAAAGTAGTAATACAGATTTTCTTTTCTTTTTCTTTTTTTAACATATGCATCCAAGTGAAAGCTGACCTTTTATCCTCTTGGAAAATTACATGTTTCTTCAAAATGTGTTGACAATGCCAAACACATCTTTAAAACACTTTGGAAACTGTCTTGAGAGACAAATGATTTACAATTACTATTTCATTTAATCTTCACAAAACCCAGAAAAAGGGTACTATTGGCATCTCCATTTTACATGTGAGCATATTGAGACTCAGAAAAGTTAACTGGCCCACTGCTGCACACAGCAAATGGCAGACCTAGAACCTAGGTCTTATCTGACTCGAAAACTCTGGTTCTTAACTGTTTAGCTAATAAGTATCACTTCTAATAATAAAATAAACATACTTTGATGATCTCATAATTTGTTTTATAAAACTGTATCAAAATTGGGGGGGTAATTGATTATTGGCACTACAGCTAGCTGAAATAGATGCTCTACAATGGATAGAAGACTTTTTAAATTAAAAGAAAGCCTTGTTTTCAACTCCATCATTCCATTTCCTCTCAAGTCGGGCTCTTTGCCCAAAAGCACTCTAAAACTCTAATTTCCTTGCACAGAGCTTTAAAGCAAAAGAAGCTGAGATTTTTCTCCATCCTTCACCCTTGAAGCCTTTATTTTTATTAAAGGTCAATCATTACAAGAAAAATAGCCTAAATACTTCATCCATATAAATTTTTTAAAAACCTAAGTAAACGACTATAAAAGTCATGCTACTGTATTTGTACAGGTATAAATACCCTTTGAAGCTCTAATTTTGCTGCTCAAAATCTAAGAAATGATCCAGAATGACAGACATATTTTTAATTTAGGAATTTTATAAGCTTTTTAAGGTGTTTCATGAAGCACCAAAATCACGTTATTTCTTTATGCAAAAAATGGCTATTTTCATATTAAATTTTAGAAATTTAGAAAGTTTGAAATAATTTTTTTCCTCCTTTAACTGCAAAAGATGATTCCAAGATGTACTCTGGGCCCAAAAGAAACGCAAAAATGGACACAAAGAGCACGCACTTTGGAGAGGGAGAGCTACGGCCAGGTCCGAGAATTATTTCCGAGATACGCAGCAGTTCAGAGAAGGATAGAACAATGAGGAATGACACAAACCAATAAAGACAAGATGGGGTGTAAGAAATAAACAGCTACATGGAGCAACAAAGCTTCAAACACATGAAAAGAACACACCTGACCGTTTCTATGAACTAAAACAATGAAGAGTTCTATGAACTGAAATTCATAGAAATAATAAGGAATCAAGAAAGCAAATGATCAGTCTCAGACCACTGCTCACGGGTTTTCATTTTGGAATGATTTCTATCAAAACTAGTTGAGGTTTTTTGTCCTTTGTTTTTTAGTAAGTGTTTATTGACTTCATAGAGGAAAGGAAAGGGAGCAAGAGGTAGAAACATCAATGATGATAACCACTGATCGGCTGCCTCCTACACACCACCCACCGGGAGCAGGCACACAACCCCGGCACGTGCCCTGCCCCGGAATCGAACTATGGCCTCCTGATTCATCAGACACCGTTCAGCCACTGAAACACATCAGTTGGGCAAAAACTATTTGTTTTAAAAGTGTTTTTTAAATGTTTTAAAAGTATACTTCATTTATTTAGAAAATCCATTATATGGTATATCATACTTCCCAATGATACTAAATATCTTTAAATTTTTCACCGTATCACTAATTTGGCATGTTTTTCACAACATGAGTTTTATGAATATTAATTAAAGCTGACTAATCAAGTGCTGAGAGTGTTTTATGGGGGAAAATTCCATTTTCTAATCATTGACCTGGAACTTGAATTCTGTTCTATCAGAAAAAAATAGAGGGGAAAAAAAATCTTGAAAGTCTATAAAAATAAAGAGCATAGAAAGAAACCTCAATCAACCAGAAAAAGAAAAATCACCAAAATACTTTCTTCTGAAAAGTTAATTATTATATATACTAGAGGCCCAGTGCACAAAATTCAAGCACGGGGGTGGAGGGGTATCCCTCAGCCCAGCCTGCACCCTCTCCAATCTGGAACCCTTCAAGGGATCTCCAACTGCCTGTTTAGGCCCAATTCCGGTAGGATTGGGCCTAAACAGGCAGTTGAACATCCCTGTCACAATCCAGGACTGCTGGATTCCAACTGCTTGCCTGCCTGCCTTCCTGATTGCCCCTAACCACTTCTGCCTGCCAGCCTGATCACCCCTTAACCATTACCCTGCCAGCCTGATTAATGTCTAACTGCTCCCCTGCCAGCCTGTTTGCCCCCAACTGCCCTCCTCTGTTGGTATGGGCACCCTTAACTGCCCTCCCCTGCAGGCTTGATTGCCCCCAACTGCCCTCTCTTGCAGGCCTGGTCCCTCCCAATGGCTCTCCCCTGCTGGCCTGACTGCCCACAACTACCCTTCCTTGCAGACCTGGTCCCACCCAACTGCCCTCTCCTGCTGGCCATCTTGCGGTGGCCACCTTGTGTCCACATGGGGGCAGGATCTTTGACCACATGGGGGCAGCCACCTTGTGTGTTGGAGTGATGGTCAATCTGCATATTACTCTTTTATTAGATAGAATAGAAGCCTAGTGCATGGATGGGGGCCAGCTGGTTTGCCCTGGAGGGTGACCTGGATCAGGGTGGGGGTTCCCTTGGGGCTGGGGCGGCCTGGATGAGAGGCCTGTAGTGGTTTGCAGGCCGGCCACGCCTCCTGATGACCCAAGCAGAGGCCCTGGTATCTGGGATTTATTTATGTTCTACAATTGAAACTTTGTAGCCTGGAGCGGAGCCAAGCCTTCTGCTACCTCCTGGTGGAAGCCATTTTTGTTGGGATTTATTTATCTTCTATAATTAAAACTTTGTAGCCTTAAGAGGAGGCCTAGGTCCTCCAGGCTGTGCACCCTCCATTGCCAGGGAAACGTAAGCCTCCCTCATGCTCTCTCCATGGCCGCAGCCATCTTGGTTGAGGTTAATTTGCATACTCGCTCCTGATTGGCTTGTGGGCATGGCTTGTGGGTGTGGCAGAGTGATGGTTAATTTGCATATTACTCTTTTATTATATAGGACTAGAGGCCTGTTGCATGAAGATTCATGCAATAGGCTTTCCTTCACCTGGCTGCCAGGACCAGTTTTCCTCTAGAACCTGGGACCCAGGCCTTCCCTCTAGCTGTTGCCTTCCATTTTTGCTTTGACCGGCTGAAGGCTTCACTCCAGCTGGAGCCTTCAGTCTTCTCTGTTCTGGCCTCCACCTCGTCTCCGCCTCTGGGGGTGGGTGCTAGCTGCTGCTTCATCTCCGCCCCTGGGGCCGGGCGCTCCTGATTGGCTGGTAGTGTAGCAAAGGTACAGTGAAATTTGCATGTTTTTCTTTTATTATATAGGATTTTTAATTTCCACTGTTTGACCCTTGTTTCTTATAATTCTTAGGAAGTACATAAACCACAAATTTTATTCAGGGAAATCATTACCCTCTAAACTCTTTGATCAGATTTCGCTGACTATAAAAATACTAGAGGCCTGGTGCACGAAATTCACGCACTTGGTGGCTGGGGGGAGGATCCCTCAGCCCAGCCTGCACCTTCTCACAGTCCGGGAGCCCTCTGGGGATGTCCAAATGCTACAGAGGCGGGAGGCTCCCACCACTGCAGCTGTACTCATCAGCAGGGAACCCAGCTCAGGGCTTCTGGCTGAGGCGTGTTCCCCCAATGGGAGCACACTGACCACCAGGGGCAGCTCTGACTCTGAGCGTTTCCCCCTGGTGGTCAGTAAGTGTCATAGCAACCAGTCATTCCACTGTTCAATGGATTTGCATTTTAGCCTTTTATTATATAGGATTAGAATAATCAGAAAATGATTACTATTTAATTGCAAAATGACAGACTAAATTTATAAGTGCAACTTAATGTCTTTTCATATAGTAGGTAATTACATCAAAACTAATTCTAGAAATAAAAGTTATGTGACACACTGAAAATGTAAATAACCAATTGATATCACTGAGACAAATACCTCATTTTATTTATTTATTTAAAGCACAATAAAACTTAATAAGAGGGGCTAATATAAACACTAAAAAGCTTTAGCACATGGTATTTAATATCTGAATGTGCTTCATTTTGCAATTTATCACACTGAGTCAAAGTTAAATTTATAAAGCAGCCTCAAAATGCCCCCTGAATTTTGTTTGTTTGTCTGCAAATACATTTTTATGTATGCAAGACTAGGCAGGTTAAGTGTTCTACCTTAAAAAATAAGGCCTGAAATCTGATCTTATCATTAGTGGTGTCATTTGCCTTGGATTCTTTTGTTTTCTACATCTTTTTCATTTAGGAAAAGAAGAAACTGGGTCAACTGAAACATTCAGCGGTGAGAGTGAGGCTGGATGTTAGGATAACAGGGCAGCCAGAGTAAGTGAGGGAGAGCATGAGGATAACAGTCCACTCTAAACAGTCTCTGCCACAGAATTTGTCCAGACTTGCCCAATTTCTGAGTCAAACTTAAAATAAAAAATTTATGTAAAGATATTACCCAGGGAAAGAATCTCAAAACTGCCAATGCCATAGTCTGGAAGAGAGTCGGTTCTCCTATCTCTGAATAAAACGCTATTTAATACCACTGCTCACTGGAAGAAAGAGGGCTTCGTAGAGAAATGGTTGGGTCAGATCTGGGGCAGAAAATGGAGATGAGCCCTGCCTGTCTTTTTACAACAGACAGCGAGGAAGCTGCCAGCAGAGCCACACTGTCTCCGCAAGAGCCTCCCACTCCCCAAGGATGGGCCACTCTGAACTTCAACAGTAGTACCCGCAATGGGCTAAACATCCGTCCATGTGTTTAACCCAACAGCTCATGATGACATTTTTGAAAAATAAAGAATTGGTCCCCTTTGGAGAAAAATAGGGAACTAATTCATTTTAATAATCTGCTTAAAACTTTGCTTAAAACTCTAATGACAGCACACTGCCCTCTGATTTAAAACCAATGGCCTGCACCACTGAATCCCTGCCCATCTCTCTGACCTCGTCTCCAGCACTTTCTCCCATTCCATAACCCCCCAATGGCCTCATGTTGATTCTTCCATACACTAACCCTCTCTGCACCTCTTGGTCTATTACAGCTTTCACCTGTACCTGGAATACGCTTTCCGGCTACTCGCACGGATAACCTCCCAAATGTCAGGACACAGCTTAAATATTCCCTTTTCAGAGAAGCTTCCATCAACTGTCCTACTGAGCAGGCTTCACCATTTTTCTCCGTCAACACATGCTACTTCTGCTTCCTAGCTCACGCTCCAACTAGACTGTATGTTCTCTGAGGGCAAAGATCCCATCTATGTCATTCAGCAGTGTTCCCAGCACTGGCATTTGAAAGGCAGTTAATTGTTAATTACTGAGGATATGAATAAATGAGCAAAATGAATGAACTCAAGGCTGACAGTCGATTTCTGCCATGAACAAGGATCGGTGAGTAAAGTCAGTTTTTAGAAAGAAACAGGAGAACGGGGCAACCCTGCAAAGACAGGAGAAATCCTGTGGCTCAAGAGAGTCAAGGAAATTAGCTGCCTACTATCTTTCATTTATGCTTTCCTCAAATATAAAAAAGTGCACCGTACTGGCCAGTGTTGCTCAGTAGTTAGAGCAGTGGTCAGCAAATTCATTCGTTAACAAAGCCAAATATCAACAGTACAACGATTGAAATTTCTTTTGACAGCCGAAAACCGACTTCTGCGCATGGGCCACAAAGTTCCAATCGTACTGTACGTGCGCGCCTGCCAGGGGCCAAAGAGCCGCCTGTGGCTCTTGAGCAGCAGTTTGCCGACCACTGGGTTAGAGCGTTGGCCTACTCACCAAAGGGTTCACCAGGTTCGATTCCCAGTCGAGGGCATGTATGTGGGTTGAAGGTTCGATCTACAGCCCTGGTCAGGATGCATGCACAATCAATCAATGTTTCTCTCTCATCTCTCTCCTCTCTCTCTCTCTCTCTCTCTCTCTCTCTCTCTCTCTCTCTCTCTCTCCCCCCCCTTCCCCCCTTTTCCCCCCCACCTCTCTAAAAAATATCAATGGAAAAAATATCCTCGGGTGAGGATTAACAACAGCAAAAAGTTTACCCAAACTACAAAAAAATAACTTTAACTTGCATTTCTTTCCAATTATAGAACTCTAGGTTCCACAACAGCAGAAAACCAAACATCCTAAAAATGAAAAGATGATCTGGACAGAAAATAACATTCTATATTTTTAATATAGAAACTACCTTATTCTTGGAATCACTCAATAATTTTCCCATTTGTATACATGTGTGTGGATCAAGATACTAATAGTTACATCAAAATATCTGAAATACCTGAAAAATTGTATTCAATGTCACCTCTTTAACCAAAATGTCTGGTATCATATTAACAGCTTTCTATAATTCTCACTTTGCTACAGAATCATTTGACATTCAAGGTCATCTGCAGCTAATAAGCAAACAATAAATTTATTTTTAATGTTCATATATGTCTGTGTATATATTTGTTAGTTTTATTTATTTAACCTGAGACTCTATATTTAAAAAGCAGTTGTAATAAGATATCTCAAATATAGAATCTTCCTTTCAAGAGATAAAAGCTTTTTAAGATTAGAATAATCCTAACATATGCGGCAATTCAAATAAAATCACAACAAAAAAAAGAAGCTTGGGACAAATAAAGAAAGTTCCTATCATATAATATAAATGTTCTCTTTGGAAGAAAATCTAAAGACCTTCAGCAGTTAGAGAGGGTGGAGTTGGGAGGGAGTCAGAAGCTGAGGTCATCATAATTACAGTTGGATGTTTCCAGGGTGTGGGGTCATTCTACACCAGAAAGAAAATGTGCTTTTGCCTCATAATAATCTTTTCTTTTGTAAACTTTGTCAGACATCATAACTAATCATTTTTCATTTTTCCAAACTTTAATTGACATATGTAGTTCAAAATACAGTAGCTTTGATATGATGTTTCCCCAGCCCCTTCACCTCCTCCCCTTTTAGAATCTTAAAGAATATCTCTAGTGTATGTGCAGGTTGTTACAATTACACCACTCTGGATTCCTTTGGCAATGCCATCATCAAGCTTCCAATATTAAGTATCAGGATGGAGTTGGAAATGAAATCCATTTCCTGACTATCCCTACTACACACACGAGTGTTTTTCTCAAACTGCAACCACAGCCCATTAATAGATCACGCCGATAATTTGGTAGATCATGACCAGCGTTTCTCAATGAAACAGACAGAAAATAGAAAAATATCAGAAACCACGCACACAGTACATTTTATGAAACTTCTATATAAAACTATATATATATATATCTGTACTGGGTCTCATTATCAATCTTTTTTAATTTTTGAAAGCCATACATATATGATAGCCTGAAGAGACAGTATCTCTAGTTCAACAGATGACTTTGAAAAGAGAAATTTAAAATTCTCAGCACTTTTCCCCCTCACATCCCAAACAAGAAGCACTCAATTTAAAACCTTTATTATTAAAGCTTTACTGATACATTTCTGGAATAGAGCATTTAGATTACAACAGAAAAGCAAATTTCAATCTAGCTGTCTACAATAATAAAAGCATAATATGCTAATTAGACCAGACGTCCTTCCGGATGATCTTCCAGATAAAGCCAAGGCTGGGAGAGAAGCCAGTGCCGGCAGCCGGGGAAGGAAGGCCTGCTCATGCACGAATTTCATGCATCAGGCCTCTAGTGTTTAAAAATGTTTACCTTTTTCTTTATATTTCTTCAGTACTAATATATGCCAAATCTCAGCCCCTTAAAGAACAGTGGATAAATTAATCATTGCCTTTGATTGACTGAAAACTACGTTTATCTACTGTCTTCATTGTAACTGAAGTTTGCTCACCAGGAACTGCTCCAAATGTTATTGTCTGTCACACACTCTCTCTAACAAGGAAGGGCCAATTGACTATTCCCACCTACGGGGTCTAAATAAACTCCAGTGGAGGTGTGCAAACCCACATTAACCAAGAAAAGCCAGAGGGAGCCCATGGTTTAGGGACCAAGTTGTTAATATTAGCAGAAAGATGCACCTGTCTGTGCAGTTCTTCTCCCTTGGACCACTCGGAACACCTCTTCGCCTCGCCTGCCTCTGCAGTGGGGGCTGACCCAGGGCCTCCTGCCTTCACCTTCCTAACAGTTCTTAGCGTTCACCTCTTGAGAATCTCTGATAATAAGCACACAAGAATTTCACTAACGTTCCAAGGACACCTGAATTTAGAATGTAGACATAATATTAAGCCCACCCCTCTTCCCACTGCAATGTCTTCCTGGTTTTGCTGGGGCCCTACTTCTCCTTATCTGATTTATTGCTTTGTCCCACTCAATTGAATTCCTGAGAGCAGGGAATTCCCTGCTGACTGTTTATCTCTTTCCTAATTTCTGGCCTAGGATTAGGGCCACTGATTAGGGCTACAGGCTGATGTGGATATGAATACTGAGGAGAATATGAATACTGTCCACTTTATCCTTCTATATCTTCATCCTTTTATCATTGCTTTTTCATTTCATAACAATCTATCTTGTGGATAATAATCCATTCATTCCTAGCAACACTTTCCCTTATGAAATGATTGATTTCCTAACTTCACTTTTCATTTTTGGGAATGTACTTTGTAATCCTAATATTTTGATTTTAACTTTCAATTTTACTTCCTCTAAACTAACTTCTCACACTTGAAAAAAAATTTGCCACAAAATCTAACCACAGCTTAAATCAAAGAACTCTTCTCACCTGTCGAGATAACCCTTAGTAACTTACTCTCTTATTGTTTATTATTCTTCCAGGTTTTTTTCACTGTTTCACACCAACTTCTCTTCCAAATATATCTTAAAATCAATGAATTTTAAATAACTAATAATCCTGTAATCTGAGGAACAAGTACATCTTGCTCTAATAAAGTATATCTCTCCAGCAATGACATTCTGTCCTCTCTTTGACAATACTGTATATAACTACCAACCATCCAGCAACCAGAGTTCTCAACACTGCCCACCAATCTATCACAGACATCCATTTCCTTTTCTATGATGTTCTACTTGGTAAAGAGCCCATGTTTTGCTCACTGCCCTTTCTACCTATCAAAACTTACCTATTCTGTGGTCATTTTTTTACCACAACCAGAGGTTCCCTACAAAGGACTCTGATAAACTCAACTTACATAATGCTAATAATTAATAGCCATTTCATGGATTTACCTTTCCAAAAGGGCTTCATTTTAATAAGGACTTCTGAAGAACTCTGTGAGAGACCTGATAAGGAAATCTGAGAAATCTAAAAGCCATTCTGGTACCCAAAGTCAACGACATGAGGGACCACATCTATTGTATATTTAACTCAAGCCTTGCTGGGAAAACCAAATCACTAATGTGAGGGTCAAAGGGGCCTTACAGATCACCTAGTCATGATTCTCGATCTGGATGCACATTGGAATATCTACCTCCAAACAAGAATGACATACAGAGAAGAAAATGTCAAAGTCAGTGCAAAGCTGGCCCTAACACCAGGTGCATAGGAATAACATGTTAAAACTATAAAGACACACGGGGAAGACAAATCCAATTCAGGGCAGTAACAACCTTTTGGAGGATGGTGAGGAACGCAATTGAGAACAAATATAGAGGGCCTCAATTGTATTGGTAATATGTGTCTCCCAGTCATAAGTGAACCTGAGGGGGGATGGCGAAGGATTAGAAAAGACAGACAAGAGAATAAAGCTAGGGCTAGGTGGGGCGCTGCCCTCTGATTAGAGAGACAGTGCCACAACCTGCAAGCAGAGTCTTTATTTTATGGCCAGATTCCATGAGGCAAAGTAAGGGTGTGGTCCATATGTTACAGTGTTCTTCTGGTTTCCAGTCTACTCAATTACATGCACCTGAACTCCATCAAGCTTTGTTTTGGCAGCTCATATCACTGAGCCAGGTGGGACCACAGGGTCAGACAATAAGGTCAAGCTTACAACCACAGCCTTTGGCTGTAATTGTGCTGGGAGTAGAGCACAACTTAAAAGTGGTTTTGCCATGAGAGGATCATACCCTCTCCTTAGTCCCAGGCTTGAACCTGTCCAAACACCGTAGCTGCTCTCCACTGTAATATTTTATTTCCAATGCTAGGCAGTGATTCGTGAGTGTTTATTAAATTAGTGTCCATTATCTTTGGGATGTCTAAAAATTTATAATTAAACACACACACACACACACACACACACACTCACAATATGACAATGGCAAATATATTTAAATGGAGGTCATATTAGGAATACAGAGAAATATCTTAGGTGAGAAAGTATTCAGATAGTTTAGAAAGCAGGCCTTGAAGGAAGACTAAAACATAAACGACTGCTGAAACCAGTTTGGCTCAGTGGATAGAGCGTCGGCCTGCAGACTGAAAGGTCCCAGGTTCGATTCCGGTCAAGGGCATGTACCATGGCTGCGGGCACATCCCCAGCAGGGGGTGTGCAAGAGGCAGCTGATCAATGTTTCTCTCTCATCGATGTTTCTGACTTTCTATCCCTCTTCCTTCCTCTCTGTGAAAAATCAATAAAATATATTATAAAAAAATAAATAAACTACTGGCAAAAATAACAAATTTTTCTAAAGAAAAGAACAACTCTAAAGAAAGAACAACCGGGAAACATCCTCCAAATTCATCTTGGAGAAAAAGCAATAGATGACTGGGGATTAAGATTGAATTTGAGTGAAGGGAGCCCTGGGAACTAAAATGAGTAGTGTGCCCTAACCACCCCCCCCCAAAAAAAGGAACATGATTGAAGTGCTGTTTTACCAAAGTAAATCAGAACCCATGCCAGGATGCACTAAAGCAAACGAGGATCATTATGAGATTCTGTAGGACAGCAAAAGGAGAACAGAGTGTTCAGATGCTGGTGCCCTGCTCTACTCCCAACAGAGCCCTTCTGCTGGTCACAGTGTTTGCAAACCACTGGACTACGGTGCCCAGAGTGGGGAGGCGCTGCTGCCAATCAAGTGTGAGGATAATAAAACCCTGAAATAGGGGAGTAGTATGGGGCATCAAAAGGGGGGAGGGAATGAATCCACAGACTTTTTGAGGGAAAATTTGATAGGCTCTAGTGACCAACTGGATGGATAATGAAAGTGTGCATCTACATGAAGAAATTAAAAATACTGAGCAGCAGCTGCTGGTCACACAGACCTCAGCATCAGCAACATCAATGTGGCCATGCATGTTAAAATGTCTGAGCCTAAGGAAGTGCTACACAGGGGAGAAAAGCAAAGTGGCGCTTTTACCAGGATTAAGGGAAAAAACAAGCAAGGGAGACCAGAAAATTCAGGAAAGAGATGGCCACTACATCATGGAATGCTAAGAAAGCAAGAAACAGTTTCAAAAAGAGGCAGCATTGTACAAAATAAAAGGATACACAGCTTTTGCAGCCAATCAGACCCCAAGTTTCTGCTACCTCCCCTACTTGACCAAGCTATTTAACCTCCCTGAGCTTCATTTAATAAGAATAATGTTAGCTGTTTGTTTTCCCATTTAATAAAGAAAATATAAACAGCTAACATTATTGAACACATTATAGAGCACTGTGCTAAGTGCTTCCTTCACATATAACCACACGACACAGTTTACAGATGAAGAAATTAAATTTAGAACTAGCATAGTAAATTGCAGAACCAAGATTCTTACTTCTTAAGACAATCAAATAAAGGAATGTATATAAAGTTCCTGGCAAACAGTATGACCTCAAAAAAAGGGTAGCTATAGTGCATTATTAGAAGGTAATGATTAATAGGGACAAAACTGAAACTCACTATCAGTTATTCCTATCATAGCCTTCCCATGAGGCAAACTCTCTTAGTGTCCACATCTATAAAACAGAATTAATGTCTGTATTCTAAGGCATTCAATAGGGTTGCTATAAGGATTAAATGGTATTATAAAAATAAAAATGCTATGGAAACAAATTTTAACAGTTATTCAAATATATGGGATTGTCTTTAGAAGTGCCTTCTGGATTAACATGTCTCTCTAAAGAGAGCTAAAAATAAGTCTGTTAAATGGACAACCACTATATTAAAAAGTGTGTCACCGTGGAATGGTGATATATATGCCCCCATACCAAGCTCTGACCCCTGGTTTCTCCAATATCCCTGCAGGCAGGGGCTCTTTCATCTGCAACAAAATTCTGATACTTTAAAGCAGTGGTCGGCAAACTGCGGCTCGTGAGCCACAGGCGGCCCTTTGGCCCCTTGAGTGTGGCTCTTCCACAAAATACCACGTGCGGGCGCGCACGCACAGCGCGATTGAAACTTCGTGGCCCATGCACAGGAGTTGATTTTCGGCTCTCATAAGAAATTTCAATCGTTGTGCTGTTGATACCTGGCTCTGTTGACTAAATGAGTTTGCCGACCACTGCTTTCAAGTCTAGCTAGTCAGTAGAGAGGGCTACCACTCCAATCCAGAGTTGTTCAAGTTGGTCTTATGGTACTGGCTCATTCCTTCCAAGACAAAACAAGGAAAAAGAAAAAAAGAAGGCTTCCAATTTCCTTCCACAGCATTAAAACTAAGTGCCCAATCAATACCAGAATTTAGATTCTTTACAAAATGTCAGAAAAGAGTTTATCAAGGGCTCTGTCTGATCGGAGGTCTCTTCTGGAAAGCCGTCCACCACCCCTTTTCACACCTGAACAGAGGGTTTCCCCGCCCCCAGGCTCAGATGTCCACACCCCCTCTTCACACCGGCTCACCAAGTCCCAACCTTTTAATTATTTCATGCTCTTCATCACACCGTCTCCCATCTAAAGATCGCCAGGTATCAAAACACTCAAACCCTTTCATCTTCACAACACTACCTAGGAGAGAAATTGGTGGCCTTGTTTTATAGACTAAAAGCAAAAGACGTTAAGTGAAATGTTTTATCCAACATCAGTTAGTTGACGGATTCCTTCTGGGGGGGGGGGGGGGGAAGGGGGTCCACATTATGAATGTAAATCAATGGATAACCTTGATTTAGCTTCCTAAGGTCATTTCAAATATGAGTTCAAACTACGGTGTACTCTCACACTTTCGACATAGCCAAGATTAAGTAGGAACTAACAGTAAATACCGAAGCATCATTATTTTTACATGCTAACAACAACAAAAAAAACTACATGGGGGAGGGGTCCTAACTTAAGATGAGTCTTGCATCCATAAATACTTTTGAACTTGAGGGGTCGGGGGCGAACACCTGTCAGTGCAGCACGTCCACGCTAAGTTTCACAAAGTGTGTGGCTATTAATAGGTAACCCCTTGAACTGTAAATAAACCACCCGCTCCCCCAAAAGAGGCGATACTGTGAGAGAGATCTGACAGGGAAGCCTACAAGACCGAAAGAGCCAGCCATTTCCTAGTTGTGCGTCTCCCCGGCTTGGTGAATCTGCCACGAGGAAAACTCTGCGCGCCCCGGGAGCCTGGCCGCGGGGAGCCCGGCGCTGCCCACCTCCCGTCCAGGAGCCAGGCCCGGCCGGCCCGGGACCCAGAGGCTCCCCTTCCCCCGCCCCGACCCCCCGAGCCCCGCGGACAGACCAGGCCCGGCATCGGCCCCCCGCCCCCCTCTCCACCGCCAGCGCGTCCGGCTCCCCGCCCCGCGGTCGGGGAGGGTGTCACGGAGCGGCCGGGCCTAGCTGGCCCCCGCCCCGCGCCCACGGCGCCGCCTCCCTCCAGCTCCCCGCTCCCCGCATTCGTTACCTCTTGGGCGCCGGCGGCTGCTCCATGGCGGCCCGGGACACGAGGAGGGACCTGGTGGGCGGCGAAGGCCGGAGGGAGGAAAGGAGTCGGGGCACCCGCTGGCCGAGGCCGGGGAACCGCGGAGGGAAACTCCAGGAACTCGGAACAACTTTCCCGTAACTCCACGGCGGATCCCCCTCCCGCCCCGGAGCGTGGCTCCTCCCGCCCCGCCCGCCCCTCGGCCGCCGCGGTCCAGGGAGGGTGGGCGGAGCCTACCGCGGTCCAGGGAGGGTGGGCGGAGCCGGCCGCTGTCCAGGGAGGGTGGGCGGAGCCGGCCGCTGTCCAGGGAGGGTGGGCGGAGCCTGCCGCGGTCCAGGATTGGTGGGCGGAGCCTGCCGCGGTCCAGGATTGGTGGGCGGAGCCTGCCAGGGTCCAGGATTGGTGGGCGGAGTCTCCCGCAGTCAAGCCAAGCTGAGCAAAGCCAAGCATTGCAAAGGGTAGGCGAGTGGGGGGGGGGGTGGGGGTTGGGGGGGGGAGGTCAAGGCGGGGGTCGACGGTGGGGGGAAATAGGAGAAGAAGGAGAGGACAAGGCCTAAGTCAGGACCTAGAGCCTCTCTATGATAAGGGTGCTTTCCTTTGAGCTGGCGCTCCTCATTTGCCTTCCTTTTTTTTTTTTTTTTTTGCCCCAATACAATTTGATCCATTTCTCTGGATTTTCCAAGGATACATCCCAAGCATCTTGTGCATTCGTTTGAAGTACTAGAACTGCCCACGCTTCCCTCTCTAGTTCTGTTTATAATTATTGGTTATGTTTTCTCCCAGCCATTTGACATTTGTAGCTACGGTACTAGGGAATGCTTCTGGAAATTCTTGTTTGATTTGATTGTGGATAAGCTCCTCATTACATTTCACGATAATTATGTCTAATTGCACAGAAAATAATGACTGCAGTGCGCAGGATTCAGTGCACTGTGGTCTTGCTCAACAGGGTACCCTGGTAAAGTAGACGATTGTGCGGAAAAAAGTATTCAAGAAACGTTTGTTTCCTTCTCTCTTGCCACCCCCTCTCTCCAACCTGTTCCATTGTCATTGGACCACTTCATCCATCCCTATTGTGTGTATACCATTACCTTAAATTCTGTCTACAGATATCTTCCTTATAACCATATGTCGCTGCTATGTAACAACTTTAGTTTTGACAGAAATTGTCAAGCTGTATTGTCATGTAGTTTTTGGAGACTAGAACAGCCTCGTTTGGAACTGGAATTGGCCATGTGCTGATTAGTAATGTGTAAGCATAAATGTTTGTGGCATTTCTTGAGAATCTTCCTTAAGAAACAACTGATAAGTTTTATTAGCTAATTCTCAATAGCGTAAAGCAGCAATTATTTCATTCTCATGTGTCTCTGGAGGTTGCTGTGTTCTACAGTCATTCATCTGGAGCCAGGATGAAGCAAATGTGGAACTCAATTGTTTTCCAAATTAGATCTACATGGCTAAAAAGTCCTTAAACAATTTTTGGATCTCTAGTCTCCTGTTTCATTGCCTCTGCTTTCTCCATTGTATTTCCCTGGCCAATTCCCCTCTACTAGATAAAACAAACTTTCCCACTTTTCTATACAGAGAAATTTGTTTCTCTCTAATTCAAACTCCTAAATTCAAGCTTTGGTGTCACTTTAACTATCTAACCAAACTGACCAAAAAAATCTACCCCCCTCCAAAAAAAATCATTTGATGTACTTTAGACAGATTTGCTGTAATAAAAACTCAAAATCTCCAAAGCTTCCAAACATGCATTTATTTATTGTTCATGGTATCTGTGAGTGGTTGCAACTCTGCTCTCTGAGTCTTACTCCGGGGACCAGACGAAGGAGTAGCTGCCATGAGGAACATGAGTTTCTCCTGGTTGAGGAAAAAGCAAACAAGTTAGCAAAAATCAGCATTGCCTCTTAGAGCTTCTGCTTAAAACTAACACAGTGTCACTTCTCATCTTCCACTGACCCAAATGTCTTCTCTTCTTCCATTGACCCAAATGTCAGGGCTAACTCAGAAAATGGGATGGAAAACTCTCTTCAACTACTCTTTATAGAGAAAAGAATAGCTGGAAACATTAACACAATCCATTACAATTTAAGAAGAGTCACTTTTCTTATAATTAACTAGTGGCCCAGTGCATGAAATTCGTGCACATTAAAGGGGAATTAATTAGAGGAAATATTTTAATATTGTTATTTGCCCTTTCTCTATAATAGAAGTGTCAGAGATGAAAGAAAATTTGTAAAATGTATGTGAAAATCTCCCTCCTGTCAGAGTCTGGGATGTGCCGTGGGACTCAGAGTCAAGTCCCTGGCTACCAGCGTGCGCCTCGAAATCACACTAGACCGAGACCCTGCCATCAAGCCCCGGGGAGGGGCGGGCGGGGCACAGGCTTGGCCTCAGATCCTCTGTCAAGTCCCACCAGGCCATGGGGCACAGCCTCAGGTCCCCCATCAAGCCCTACTGGGCAGGGGGAATGGCTTCTGGTCCACCAGCCTGGTGCCTGGGCAGGGGTTGCAGCCTCAAGTTCCCTGTGCCAGCCCAGCACCACACAGCCTCAGGTCCCTGCTGATCAGTCATTAAGGCATCATGGCATAATGACCATTTGCATATTAGCCTTTTATTATGATGACTGTAAACAGCAACTTCATTCCTTCCCTTATCCTATATCATGATCAAGATGGGTGGATAGCCAAGTATCTGGTAGTAATGAGTTGTGAGTGTGGGAGGGTGTGTATTTAAAAAATCTGGAACCCCAGATGGGTGGCTCAGTTTGTTGGAGCATCATCCTATACACCAAGAGGTTGCAGGTTCAATTTCTGGTCAGAGCACATACCTAGGTTGAGCATTTGATTCCTGGTTAGGATATATTCAGGAGGCAACCAATCGCTGCTTCTCTCTCCCATTGATATTTTTCTCTCCCTTTCTTTTTCTAAAATCAGTAAATACACGCTTGGATGAAGATTTTTTTTTAATCTAGAAGTTTTTCTTTAATATGTATGATCTCTCTACCCTAACCCCCCACCATCTTCTAACTTGTCCCTGGGTGTAGGGGCAGCTGTGTACATTTTGCAAAGGATCGTCAAGTAATTTCAATACTTCCTACCCTTGACCCTTTTGAGACTGTTAGAAAATGGGTTTGGGGGAATGCTCTTATCATATTTTGTCCCTACCATTCCTGGCATTTTAAGTACAGTGAGCCCTCCAATTCTTCACGTTGCAATGAGCACATAAAAGACATACACAGGCAATAACATTGGCCTCAGATATTTGGCCAGAGCTCTTTTTTTGTTAAGACAAGGTTATTACATCGCAACGGTTGCAGTATTTGTTACTTTAAATAAAGAAGAAACTATTGCTGAAATCTCTGTGGGACTATATTTTGAAAGCACTCAACCAAGAAGAGTGGACATAATTTTAGATTGGGCTGTATTTGTCAATGCGTTGATGCACTTACCAGAAGTGTTGCATTCAGACTGTTGGCTGAAGAAGCAGTTGGGTGTTTAACTGGGTTGGATAAGGCAAATCAGGCCCCCAACACTGGCTCTCATTAAAGAAAGTGAAGATGCCAAAAATCCCTTGGCATACATACAGGAGGGAAATAAAGACTCCTTGAGATAGGAATGCTGGAAGAGATCCATTGTGAGTATCCTGCTTGTATACCCATAACTTGCCCCAAGAAGGACTGGAATGACTATCCCTTCTTCAAGGCCTTTAGACCCGGACTGCTGAGGAAAATTCCAGCATCTAAAAAAAAAAAAAAAAGCTTTCACTATTTTCTAAGTGTTGGAAATTGTTGGTGGGAAATGTTGCAATTAAAATGTGTTCCCTAGTTTAAATTAGCAAAGGAGAATCTTGGGATCACAGGGGTGAGAAAGCCTCCCTGGACAACCAAAGACAAATTGTGTATCATAAGGGGCAAGAACGCCAGTTTGGTAATAAGATGATCTCACTCTAAGAAATCTCTGGCTATGCCTCTCTGAACATGGGGTTCCCACTAAAGTCTTACTTGGTTTGTAGGACCGAAATGCCCTAAGGGCGATGAACTGCCTGAGCTGAGTCAAGACAATAGACAGTCATGACACCTCCTCCTGTTTCCCCAGTTGAACCTATAGATCCACAGCATCCTGCTTAAAAGGAAGACTGGGTACCATGTTACAACAGTATTTACTATTATTTTTTACTCTTGTTACTAAATGGTTCCTTTTTTTTTTTTTTCACTATTATGCCTAGATGATCCTAAAGGTCATTTAATAGGATAACTGGGTCCTGGAATGAGTTAACTAATAAAGGCTTTTTGGAAACCTTTGGGTACTAGTTCTGAGCTAATAGTAATTTCTGGCATAAAGAAATCCACTGAGACCTACCTATCGGAGCAAGAGCTTAGTTCAGTCAGGTACAATAAAGTTTGGCCCAGTCCACCTGTAAATCCATTCTTCCTGTATGTGTGTGTTGTTGTTGTTGTTGTTGTTGTTGTTGTTGTTGTTTTTCCAGTTCCTGTGTTGAATGGGATATTTTCAACAGCTGGAGAATTCCCAGTTTTTTCTCCAACTGGTACGGTAGGAAGACACTGGCGTTCCCTCTCCCTATTAAAGTAGTAAATCAGAGGCAAGGCTACATCCCTAGGGGAATGTCAGATATTAAGGCCACTGTCGGGGCCTCCCCAAAAGCTGTTTTTATTTGCTCAATACAACACTTTTTTTTTTAATTTACTTACTTTAAAGTTGTAAGACAACCACATGCCTCAAGGCATCTGAACTTGTCCCCAGTACCCAAGGGTGAATGTTACTTAGGCTAAGCCCAAATCTAAAGAACGTTCTTCTCACATTCATTGGTTTAGAAAGGGAAATACTAGTATGAGGCCATTGTGGGCAATGAATGATATGTGAGGGAAAGCCTGCAGGGGGTAAAGGGGACGAGGGGGGGGGGGGGGGGGACGGGGGAGGGGGACGGGGAGGGACGGTGGGAAAGTATCCCACCCAGTCTTGAAGAATGACTGTGCACTGCTGCTTACACGATCACACTGTGACTCCAGTTGCGACGCTGGGCAGCATATGCATGGGACAACACCCTGCTGCCTCCGGTGCCAGTGTACTGCTGTGGAGCCAGGAAATGCTGCTGGCTGCACTCCAATAAGCAGAGTCCGCGGTCGGCACACTGCGGCTCTCGAGCCACATGCGGCTCTTTGGCCCCTGGAGGGTGGCTCTTCCACAAAATACCACGGCCCGGGCGAGTCTGTTTTGCAGAAGTGGCATTGGGAGAAGTTTAAGTTTAAAAAATGTGGCTCTCCAAAGAAATGTCAGTCGTTGTCCTGTTGATATTTGGCTCTGTGGACTCATGAGTTTGCCGACCACAGGGCAGAGTCAATCAGAAGCGCTGTGCCTTCTTTCACCCGAGGAAAGCAGAGCGTCCAATGACTTGAGATTATTGACTAATTCCTCCTGGATTTCTGGACTTGCCCTGGTTCCTGTCCTTTCTCAGACTTGGTTCTTTAGTTTTTATTTTTATTGTGTGGCTACCCCATAACCTTCAGATAAATCCCTTTCTTTGCTTAAATTGGCTTCCTTTCTGTTAGTGACAAAGAACTCTAATAGATATACCTTCCTATAAAACCCCCACATACTTCTTTCACGATTGCTTTTGTTTTAAATACAGTTTTATGTATTTTATGTATAAAATATTTATACATTTTATTTTTATATGTGTACCTGGTTTTGTTTTATGTCAGCAGTTTTTTTTTTTCCTGTACAAATTTCCAATTTTTTAAAATTCTCTAGTTTGGGCAAATTTCTCAATGCAATAGAGCCCCTCTTGAAAAAATTTTCCAACAGGACCTATAGATGGTCTGATTGTGAAGTTTTTTATATCTGAGAATGCCATTCTTTTGACATTACACATAAGTGGCAGTATCCACCCTCAGGTTGTATAGATATCGTTAGATTATTTTACGGTATTTGGTGTTGCACAGCCGTCTGAAGCCAGCCTGATATTTTCCACTAAAAGTACCATTTCTCTACATGCATATCCTGGGGGATTTTTCTCGTGGTTTAATGATTTCTGCTCCTTTGTTGTTTTCACCATCAGGATTTCTACACGGTTTGTCTGGACTCTTGCAGTTGCTACAGAAAATCAATTTAAATTGGTTATCATGGCCAGAGTTCACTGGCCAACAACAGAATTCACTGTAGCCAGTTTCAGCAGAGAGCTGCTAAAGAGTATTAACTTACTAGAGAAGGATCGAAAGGCTTGTAGCTGCTGGACTTTCAGAGCCACTCCTGAAGCCACAACTACCATCTGCCTGCAGGGAAGCTGCTGATTTAAATAAAGGCCGTGTTGCCCCTGCCGTGCTCACACAAGCTGCGGGGCCAGGAAATTGCTGGTCACACAGAGCTGGGGGCTGACGAGACATGAGGCCTTCTGCCATGGCTGCTGCAGAAGGACCACAATGGCCCTGCTGCTGTGCTGCCAGAACAGCCCCTCCACAGTGCCCATGACCCCTTCCCAGCCTTATTCTGATGCATCTGTTTAGTGGACGCCATACCACATGCAGAAATCCTCCCTGCAAAGGCACCTGGGTAATGTGGACTTGTGTTTTCCAGCTTCTGGTGTTCACTGGAGTCTTACCGAACCAGCCAATTTACAATATCTGCTATTCCAGCTCACATAAAGGGAATTCATGGACTAATGTACTTGGGACATCCAAGCGGGCAGGGCTGGCTCTAGACATGTTAGCACCCAACTTCAAACCAGGTCACCAGCATTCTCTGTCTTCCTGTTGTACAGTTCTGTTTTTATTCATTTATCACACGTTTATTGAATGCCTACAATGTGCCAAGAACTAACTGTTCTTAGTGCTGGGGATGCCATCGTGAACACAATACACAGAAATCTTTTCTTTCTTGGTGCTAGCTTACTTCTGTGTCAGCTTTGTTCTTCAGCACTTTTCTGAAAATGGCAGAGAAAATAGCTCCCAGTAGCTGCAAGCTTGTAGATTACTTTGAGATATCTCAAGAAGACAGGGCTTTTCTCCCCAGAACCCATATAAATTTACCCCCCAAAATGATTCTAATATGATCAATCAGAGACTGGAGGACCATTTGCCATTTGTCCACCAGATGCTGCTCAGGCTATTCCCAAACAGAAAAGGTCCATTCCATTCCTAAACTACCAGCAGCACCCCCCCCCCCACACACACACACACACTTCTGTACATTCATTTTAAAAAGTGTTCCTCCTTATGACAATACAAATTTCTCTTGAAGAAATGCCAAAACTCACCCACTTACCTCTTTGTACTCTAAAGTTCAGAAGTTCAGGCCCACAATGACTCATTATCTAGCAACGTATTGATAAATGAGAAATATAGCTTCCTCCAACGTGTTCGATTATTTCAATACATGAAGTAAAATTCGCATTTGGAAATGGGAAACCAGCTTCCAGTGACTAATACTCCGTGGCACATACCAACCTGCTGGGGAGAAAAGAAAACAGCTGCTCTGGCCACAGAGATGCCAACTCCATGGGCTGGTAACCGAAGCCAAAGACTGGCAGGTTGTGATTCTTGAATTGAAACCCCATTCCAGTGGCTTTTTCTCTTTGCCACCGACTTCGATATTCTGTCTATCACCCCAGTCCTTGGGTTAACTGTATTCCTCCCAGTCCCTGTCCCTAAATGTGACCAAGCACCCCAAAACTCACAATCATTCTCTGGACTGCTGAGAAATACAAGCAACTACAATCCAGTGGGTGTCTGTTACCAGTAGAATTACTCATTACTCTTACCTTTGTCAGGCCAAGACGTAACCACAGGTGTCTGGGTGAGGCTGAAGGGTCAGGCTTCTACCCTTGTCAGTCTTATCTTCCACTGCACTTCCCGTCCCCCACTCTTTAATGTTAGTTTCAGGTTCAAGTAGACAATACTAGTCTTAGACTTCTCCAAAAGTACATCATTAGCTGTCTCTTGAGTATCTTAGATTTTGCTAGTGATAGGCAGAAAGGGCCTTCAGCAAAGCCTTACGTCATTCCCTTTCCGCTTTCTGTTTAAGCTAGAGTCTGCATTTTTTAAAGATCCGTGTTATTGAGATATAACTTTCATGCCATATAATTCATCATTATAAAGTGTACAAATCAGTGGCTCGCAGGGTATCGGTCACCATAATCAACTTTAGAACATTTTCATTACTCCAGAAAGCAACTCTAATGTCCTTAGACCTCACGTCCCAATCCTCCCATTCCTTCCAGCCATTGGCAACTACTTATTTACTTTTTGTCTCTGCACATTTCCTATAAACGGAATCAAATATTACATAACCCTTTATGATTGGCTCCTTTCACTTAGTATAATGTCTTCAAGGTACATCATGCTGTAGCATGTATTAGTACCTTCATGTCATTTTATTGTCAAATAATAGACCACATTTTTTTATCCACTCATCTGTTGATGAACATTTAGGTATTCCCACCTCTTGGCTATTACGAATAATGTAACTATAAACATTCATGGGCGAGTTTTTATGTGGATGAATGTTTTTATTTATTTTAAAATATCCAAGAGTACAATTGCTGCACAATATCCTAACTCCATTTAACTGTTTGATAAAATCTGTATTTTTCTTGATATTTTTAAAAGGATCAAAATGTCATTAATTTATTCCAATATCTTGACATTTTTCTACAAGCTGTTCAATCACTAGCTACATGAGGCACATAATCAGGTTTCCAAAATATGACAGATGGCTGTCTAACTTTGCCTACCCTATAATCCAGATGTCCAGTTCTCAGGTAGGGACAGAAAAATCCTTATTACTTTTATCATACCTCAACTCATTCTACATGTCAGAGACTGATACTTGCTATATTCTACTTCCAGTTACCAATGTTTATCTTAGGATTGCAGATAAAGAAAAATTAGGTCTCACATACTTGGGAAGTTTAATTGTGAGGTCTGATCTCAAATACAACTGGATGCAAGTGTTCAAAATACACAAGCCAGATGCCATCTCTCTACTTCAGCAAGCTTTTCCACTTCGGCTTAATTCTCAGATGGGCCTCCTCCACTGGACCGCAGCAGTGCCATTAAAAGCTCAGCATTCAGCCGAGACCGGTTTGGCTCAGTGGATAGAGCGTCAGACTGTGGACTGGAGGGTCCCGGGTTTGATTCCGGCAAGGGCATGTACCTTGGCTGCGGGCACATCCCCAGTAGGGGGCGTGCAAGAGGCAGCTGATCAATGTCTCTCTCTCTCATCGATGTTTCTGACTTTCTATCCCTCTCCCTTCCGCTCCGTAAAAAATCAATAAAATATATTTTAAAAAAAGCTCAGCATTCAAGATTCTAAAAGGGATCCAAATCAGGCCCTTTGTAAGAATGTCAATTGGCCCTGCTGGGCTGGGGAGCATTCATATTCCTGGTTCAATCTCCAGATCCAAGAAATAGGGAAGTCAATCTGTGTTACATGCCCATTCCTATGGCAGGAATGGAGCAGTCAAGTGACTGATATTCACACTAGATGTGGCACCAGAGGTTTCAAACAGGAAAGGTATACCTGGAATGCATAAAAGAAATACCTGCTCAACACACTTTCTGTATCTATTATATTCAACCTTATCATTTGCTTTTTTTAAATTTCTCTATCACTTTTTTTCTGTTTCCTAGCACATGGTTTTCAAATTTGTCCCATGCATCATTTATTTTGTTTTCTGAAGGGTTTAGTCTGTAATTTTCCTCCTGCACTTCAGTTTCTGAGTAATTTTAAAGTATTATTTATGCATTTTAAACATTTATCATGTGTCTATTCTGTCCTGGATATTATGCTAGGACAGGACCCTGTCTTCAGAAAGACTACTGTCTAGTAGGGGAGGATGCAAATTAGCAGAGATTTATAATAAAATTATATGATGAGGGTAAGCTCAGGTGTCTTAGAAGAGCATAGTACAAGCATCCAGCCCAACCTGGAGGATTTCAGAGATTTCCTAAAGGAGACGGTATCTTTAAAGAATGGATATTTATTGCACAGAGAATGGGGACCAAAGAAGGAAGAGGATTTCGGTAAAGGCACAGTATGAAGATGTAAAAGAGCATGTCATGAGGGAGGAACAACAATTAGTTCAGTGTGGCTGGTACATGCAGCACAAGGTGAGGGATAAGAACGAAGCTGGTGAGGTTACATAGGAGCCAAGTCATAAATAACACTGCAGCTGTGTTCCTGGGATAGTGGTCGGCAAACTCTAAATTAGTCAACAGAGCCAAACATCAACAGTACAACGATTGAAATTTCTTTTGAGAGCCAAATTTTTTAAACTTAAACTTCTTCTAACGCCACTTCTTCAAAATAGACTCGCCCAGGCCGTGGTATTTTGTGGAAGAGCCACACTCAAGGGGCCAAAGAGCTGCATGAGGCTCACGAGCCGCAGTTTGCCGACCACTGGCCTAGGAGGTTGGATTTTATCCTGGGAGCCACAGAAGTGTTCAAACAGGAGAGAGTGTCATGATCAGAGTTCCATTTTATATAGGGAGTTCTAATGGCAATGTAATGGGGCCTTTAGAATACAAGAAGATTTTTCAAGAGGCTGCTGCAGCCACAGTGGTGAGAGATGGTGAGGGCCTCAATTAGGAACCTGTGGCAAGTGTATGACCTTCACATGCCCAGTTCTTTCTTTGATTAAGGCAGAAGTTAGGTCATCTGGCACTTCCTCAAAAATTTCCTGTGCTCTCCTAGGAAGGGAACTTAATATGTCTAAATCCTCCTCATCTTTAAAGTAGTGGCCCTGATAGCACCTTCTCAGAGAGAACGATATCTACGGAAGCAACACCCCAAACACGCATAACTATTCAACAGTAATTTCCATGAGGGCAAGGACCACAGCTGTCTTACTGACCTTTGTACCGCGAGGCCGCACATAGGAGCTTGAGAACATGTGTGCAGTGAATGAACTGAAGCCATTCTTACGCTCAGGCAATGTGTAGAAGACCCTCAGACCCAGGCCAGGGGGGAGAAAAACTCTTATATGCTGAGATCATGATTGAAAAGACAGAAGTCACAGTTAGAGGAGTCTTCATGGGTGGCTTTTCTCTGGGCCCTTATCTTGCCTTCCATATTACTACAGTGCTACCTTTAACTCTTTAATGTAATCCAGGAACAATTAACACTAAGGAGTATGAAAACCCATTTCTGTCAGAGGTTAGTTTCTTTACCTACATGGAAGAATTTATCTATAGAATGAAGCAACTTGGGGGAAAAGAAGAAGAGGAGGAGGGGACGAAATCAAGAAGGACAGGAGCCGAAACTGGTTTAGCTCAGTGGATAGAGCGTCGGCCTGCGGACTGAAGGGTCCCAGGTTCAATTCCAGTTAAAGGCATGTATGTTGGCTGCGGGCATGTCCCCAGTGGGGGTGTGCAAGAGACAGCTGATCATGTTTCTATCTCATCAATGTTCCTAACTCTCTATCCCTCTCTCTTCCTCTCTATAAAAAATCAATAAAATATTTTTTTTTAAAAAAAAAAGGACAGGAAAGGGAGGAGAAAGATAGGAAAAGAAGGAAGAAAAAGCAGAACCAAGAGATAGAAAGATTAGAAAGAGGAAGAGTGACATGGATGACATGCATCTATATTTCATCCCTTAGACTTTGCAACTATGTGAACTAAGCACTTACTATTAAAGTTAAGCCCATTTGTGTTATGTGTGTGTGTGTGTATATATATATATATATATTTTTATTTTTTTTATTTTTTTACTTTCTAATGAAAGAGTCCTTGCCCTAGCTGGTTTGGCTCAGTGGATAGGGTGTTGGCCTGTGGACTAAAGAGTCCCAGGTTTGATTCCAGTCAAGGGTACAGGCCCAGGTTGTGGGCTCGATCCCCAATGTGGGGCGTGCAGGAGGTGGTCAATTAATGATTTTATCTTACCAGTGACGTTTCTCTCTCTTCCCTCTCCCTTCCTCTCTGAAATCAATAAAAATGTATTTTTTTTAAAAAAGAAAGAGTCCTGCTTCAGTTAATACACATTTTATCATCAGTCTATCTATTAATATATTATTTACTTCAAGGAAAAAGTTCACAAATACACTTGACCAATTCTGTTCTTTATCTTTGCCTACTCTTTTAGAAGTTCTCATCCTTTCCTTCAAATTTTAAAAGAAACAGAGGGTGGAAAAAAAACTTTGTAGGGGTGATTCTCACAGTTTATTTTTGTTGTGTTTCTCTCAAATATCCTTACATGTTTATGTTAGATATTACTGTGGGTCTCATGTTATCCACAGAATCTTAAAAGGGATTATTAGCATAGCTGTGGCTTGCTCCCTTTAAAATAAACCCCATCTTACTTGGAATTTGTATTCCTCAAGGGATCATCTTTTTCCAGATACACAATACTAAATATTTTAATCAAATATGTGATCAAAAATATTTTCCATTTTACTTCTTTTATTTATTTAATGGAATCATATTACCCATGCTTTTTGGATGAGAATTAATTTGGAATAAAGAAAGGCTGAGTTTTTATATTCCAAAATATGAGAAAATCATATCTTGTTTCTGGGACATATAAAATGTCCATCTAATTGTATATTATTTGATATAGTCATGAATAGTTCAAGAATGGATTTTAAATTATATACACTAGTGTTAAATGACATTAATTGTTCTCTTAAGGAAATCTCTTTCATGGTTAAGGGGTCTGTTTAGGGTATGCTCTGAGCTGGTTATATAGATCCTTTTAGGATTCTCCCACTATTTTAATTCTCCTCTCCTCTCATTCCTCAGCGTGGTCAGCTGGTCCCACATGTCTGAGTCTTTAAATCCCAGGGCACAAAGCAAAGGTTACTGCTTTCACCACAAGTTCATGAAAGCTTCTGGGTTGAAACAAAGGTTGATTAAATAGCACACATTCAATACCACAGCTCTGTTCTCACTGCTGGTCTCTGACATTTCTGCCTAAACCTTAATCTGCCTTCTTCTTCCCCTTCCTCCTCTTTCTTCTCTTCCTTCTCCTCCTCCTCCTCCTTCTTTTCCTCCTCCTCTTCCTCTCCCTCCTCCTCTTTCTTCTCTTCCTTCTCCTCCTCCTCTTCCTCCTCTTCCTCCTCCTCCTTCTTCCTCTTCTTCTTTGTTTTCTTTCCTGTTTTCCCTTTCCAGATTTGCACGCTTCCTAGATCTTCCTCTCCCTGGGGTCCGCCTCCCACCGGCTCTATTTCATGGCTGGTCCTGACTGCCCTGCTAATGATGCACATTCTGGATTCCACCGATTCACTGACTGCTAACCCCTGGCTGATATTTATTTCTTCCAAGTCTTGCAGCCAGCCACAATCATTTGTGGCCCACAGTCCTGCTTCAGATTCATCCCATCTGCCGCCAACACTTACAGACAATCAAGTGGGGAAGCTCAGACAGAGAATCAGGAACCAAGAGAAAAACGCACGCTACTAAAACTACCTCAAAATTAGAACAGGACCATAACAAATGAGGAGATTGGATCAGTAATTTAAAAGAGAAATGCCCACAAAGAAGGACCCAGGTCCCAGTGGCTTCACTATTGAATGTTAATAAACATTCAATGAAGAATCAATGCCAACTGTTCACAAGCTCGTCCAAAAACAAATAGACAAAAACAGAGAAGGACACTTGCCAAATCATTCTACGAAAACAGTTTTACCCTGATGCCAAACGCAGACAAACATCACAAGAAAACCATAGAACACCACCTCTTATTAATATGGATGACACTAGACAAGAAAAATAAATAAAAGTCATCCAGATTGGAAAGGAAGAAGTAAAACTATATTTACAGATAACATAATCTTGTATGTAGAAAATCCTAAGGAATCCACTAAAAACCAATTAGGGCCCTGGCCAGGTAGCTCAGTCGTTTAGAGAATCATTTGGATACACCAAGGTTGCAGGTTCAATCCCCAGTCAAGGTACATACAAAAATTGACCAATGAATGCATAAATAAGTGAAACAACAAGTATTTCTCTCTCTCTCTCTCTCTCAAGTCAATAAACAGAAATTTAAAAAACGATTAGAAGTAATGAGTTCATCAAAATTGTAGGATATAAGATCATATATAAAAATCAACTGTATTCCTAATTTTTAAATGATCAGTACAAAAATGAATTTAAGAAAGCAACCCCGTTAGGATAGTATCAAGAATAACATACTTATGACCCCAACTGGCTTGGCTCAGTGGTTGAGCATCGACTTATGAACCAGGAGTTCAAAGTTTGATTCCTGGTCACGGCATATGCCCAGGTTGTGGGGTCAATCCCCAGTGTGGAGTGTAGGAGGCAGCCAATCAATGATTTTCTCTCATTATTGATGTTTCTAACTCTCTCTCTCTCTCTCTTCTTTCCTCTCTGCAATCAATAAAATATATTTTTAAAAGAATAATATACTTAGAAATAATTTAATAAAACAGGGCAATATTAAAACTAAAAATAATTCTGAAAGAAATTAAAGGTCTAAATAAATAGAAAAAAACATTCCTATACTCAGAGATCAGAAAACTTAACATTGTTAAGATGTAAATAATTTCCAAATTGATCTATAGATTCAATGTAATTGGTGTCAGAATTCCAGGTGACTAATTTGCACAAATCAATAAACTGATTCTAAAAATCGTATGGAATCGCAAGGGACCCTGAATAGTCAAAACAATTGTGAAAAGAAAAAATAAAGTAGGAGGACTCACATTCTCAATTTCAAAATGTACTGCAAAGCAGCAGCAGTCAATATATTGTAATATGGGCATAAGTATAGACATAGATTAATGGAATAGAATTGAATCAGTAATTTAAAAGGCACCCATCTGTGGTCAACTGATTTCAACAAGGCTGCCAGGACATTCAGTGGGGAAAGAACAGTCCTTCCAACAAATGATTGTGGGACAATTGGATAGCCACATGAAAGAGAAAAAATTTGGAGCCTTACTTTACACCACATACAAAAATTAACTCAAGATGGATTAAAAATATAAATGTAAAAGCAAAAATTAAAAGCTCTTAGCAGAAAACATATTGGCATATATTCATAACCTCAGGTTCAGCCAAGGTTTCTTAGATATGACACCAAAAGCAAGAGCAACCAAAAAAACCAAAAAACAGTAAGTTGCATATCACCAAAATTAAACTTTTATACAGATACATGAATAGATAGATCATACAACTTAATAATTTAAAAAACATAACTCAGTTAAAATTGGGCAAAGAATTTGCATATGCATTTATGCAACATTGGCAAAAAATAGAGTCCAAATTAAAGAAATCTTATAGAAACAAAAATAGATCAGTTTTTGCTTAAGGTAGGAGGTGGGAGTGGTGTGAGGGTGGAGTGGCGATGGAGGGTGAGGGGGTGATAGTAAAGAAGAGAGAGTTTCTTCTTGATGTGATGAAAATGTTCTAAAATTGACTGTGGTGATGGTTGCACATGTCTGTGAGTATACTAAAACCCATTGAACTGCATGCTTCAAAGAGCAAATTGAGTGGTATTTAAATAATATCTCAATAAACTCTTTAAGAAAAACAATAATCAGATCCACTTAAGGGTTATATTTGATGACTTTTCAAAACATTAAAAGCTTTGAACATCTAGTACAGATCCTTGAAGGTTTAGCTTCATGGATCTGTTTATTTTGCAATTACTGAAGGTTACAGGAGCATTCTCAAAAATTGTTACTTGGGATCTTAGAATTTCTAGTTGTGACTTAAGCATAAGTTCAGCAGCCATCATGTCTTTCAAAGGAAGATTTATTAGCCTTATAAACAAATCAAGAGTACTGAGTTTCTGTCTAAGAGAGCAGAATAATGGGAAAAGATTAAATGTTTTATTTGCTCAGATTATTGAGAGAAGTATGCTAGAGAATAATAGAGGGGTTCATACTTCTTTAAGAGTTACTAGCATTTCAAGTCTTTAAAAAGGGAATAATGCATTAAAGTCCATTTAAAACTTTCAAGAGTGACATCAATGACCATAAAGTAGAAACTGAAGGAGTATTTCAAGTTAAAATTCATTACTAAGCCAACTACTGGCTATCAGCAATAAAACTAAATACAGAGTTACTGAGTTAGAGATAAAAGGGAGAAATATATAAAGCCTGAGGAAGGAGCTGTAACAATAACTTGGCTGGAGATGACAACAGAATTAATTAGCAGCAAAACTAGAGAAAACAGAAAAGAAAAAGAAAACGTAAAATATTTAAATGGGTGTTGAAAAATATGATGACTTTGATCAGATCATTTCTACTAATTTTTCCTACCTGCTTACCAATAGCTGAATAAGACAATGATTTTTATTATATAATAAAATATTTATAAAATAAGGCAGATCTGGTAATTTTTTTTAAAAAAAATCTGTCTTGTCAGGTATAGTCACAGAGGGGCCAACAGGAGAGAACTAAAAGAGGTGGGGCACAGACCCTCACCCACTAACCTTGCAGGGGCCTGAACTCTCACCCCTCCTGAGGAAGGTCTCCTGCCCCCATAGCTGCTTCGCCTCCCACTCACAGCTCAGATCGGGACCCAGGTTGCAGAAAGAGACTCGACCAGCAATGGCTGCTCTATATCTAATTCAATTTAGTACCAGGAATGCTCAGGGCCTACTCAAAAATGCAAATAATCCACTAATATTTACAGGGTAAACTAAGATTTTTGCTTGAGTATTAAAATTGACAGTAAAATAGTAATCAAGTTTTCAGTTTAATTTAAATTGGCCAAGTGAAATAAGTGAATACTCAAGAAAATTTAAGTGTACTGGACAAAAAGCTATTCCTAAAACATTAACTAAAATATCTATTAATAGTTCATCTCACTGTAAAATTGCCTAACATCCAAAGAACCTAAAGCAGTCATATTTGTGTGAAAAAATTAAAATTTAAAATTACCAAGACTGCAATCTAAAATTTCCAAAAGCCCCCATTAATAAAAAAAAAAGGAGGGGGGGATAGTGTGGTGACATCATGTAAGGAAAAATATCCTGTAAGTGAAATACATCTAGAAAATTCTTACTCCAGAAAAGTAATTTCCATTTGTAATGCCAACAGCAGGACACCCATGAAAAACACATATGGTGTCAAAATAAGCCAAAGGAAAATCATTTGGGCAAAAATAAAAAGAATCCCAAGTCTAATTTGCAGAGAGGATCCCTTTGTTAACTTTTGGTCGAGAATGTGTTTGTGTGTTTTCAGAGAAAAACTCCAAGACCATGTGGGTTCCTGCGACAGTGAGGATCTGACGGGTCTGTTCTAGCCACGAGGACGGTCCAGAGATGGGGGACACTGATGACACCTTGCCATGCTAGCAGTCGGCAGCTGTGTGATGCTGTAGGCGGCCCAGGACCAAATCAGAGAGGATGGAACTTGCATTGCCACGATGTGTCCACCATCTGGATACCATTGCTGACATGTACACATAAAGAACTATTTGACATTGAAACTGAGACTCAAACATTTTTTGTTCTTATACATTTATTTCTAGTATGCAGATGCGAGATATTTTTGAAGAAAAGAAACAGGGAAGAGTGATTGATATAGAGGCAGGGAGGCATTGACCAGGCTGTCAAGCTACAGGGGGAAGGCTGGAGAGGGTGGGGGGCGGGTGCTGTGGGAGATTAACCGAAGGACTTGTATGCATGCATGTGAGCATAACCAGTGGATGCAAGACACTGGGATGGGGTGGGGGAGGAGGAGCAGATGGGGACATGTGCTGGGGGGTAAGGGAGGCTGAGGGGAGGACAATGGGGGAAAAAAGGGAAAACATATGTACTACTATTAAATCTAAGGTATACCACACACACACACACACACACACACACACACACACACACACACACACACTTGGCCAATTTAAATTAATCTGTCTTGTGCCTGCTTCCTATATTAGCAAAGAAAGGCTGAAATTGAGGTCCTAATCTTAATCATTATGTGCCTAATCTGAAGGGATAGTGGGAGAATCAAGCCTTTAAAAGGGAGATGTCTACACATTAGTGAAAATGTGAATGAAAATTAGAATTATTTAGTATTTTTCAATTAGAGGAAAGCCAATATGTTTCTGTAAGAAGAAATCATGCTTAACTAACCTATGAAATTCTTTCAAAAGGAAAGTAGATTTGTGGAGAAAAGAGAAATTATAAATGTATTTTATTTTTGAAAAAAATCTTTTAAAATGTTTATACCAATTGTTCTGTCTGAACTGAGTTAGCTTAGGATTAGGCAGTGGGTTTTTATCATGTATAAAGAATTAATATCAAGGCAATAGGGGAAAAACATTATTAAGGGGAGAAATGTAAATTGTGGCATTTTCCAACAAACTAATATAGGCCAATCTGATTTAATGGCTTATTATATTTTGGACAAGAGAGGGCTCAGTAAAATCTCTAAATTGGAAAAATGATACTGAACTTTTATAGGGAGCAATACGCCAAAATGTCAGGGATAAAGTATGCAAAGTGAAAGATGAATTTTGGCCTACATATAAGTCAATAAACACATTAGCAGGCAAATGCCAGTAATTCCCAGCTCTGATTGCTAAGTCACGACGGAGCACAGGGATCCCGGCGTCACTGAAGCTGTTCTTTAAAACTATCCTGATGTGCTATTGAGATTCAAAGGTCAATGCCAGGTTAGTGTAAACAAGACCAAGGGCATCACTGATTATTCTGTCCATGAGCAAACTACTATGGTAACTGCTCCCGGGAGATCTGGTTCAGAGACAGACCCAGAAGTGGGGATAGAGGGAGCTGGCCGTGCAGGGCGTGCTTTCCACCCTGTGCGATACTGATCATGTGGCAGTAATATACCCATGAAGACAGAACACCAGATCGATGGCAGCATTGGTAAGAACCCAAATGGCACTTCTTGGGCTCTGTTAAATATTTTTTTAAAAAGGAAGGAGAAACTCAGACATTCACTACTAAGAAACTATAATGTGAAAGATACTTTCAGGGGTGCTAGGTAAAACACACAGATGACTTTTCCACAGGGTCCCTGCCGCTTTGAGTGTCAAGTCTACCCAGAGAAATAAGACAACTGCAACAAGAAGGAGATGGCAATTCGGCCGTCTGAAAACCATGTGTGTGGGTGTGCAGAGGAAGGAGAAATCAAACACAGGCATTTATTCATCCATTCAGCTAACATTTATTGAGTACTATTCTTCATTCGTAGATAGCAGTGAACAGACTAGGCTCCTATTCTCATAAAATTAAATTAGTTTGTTGTTGTTAAGAGATGAACATAAACCTCATAACATCAGATAGGAAAGTGTTATGAGGACAACAAAGCAAATGAAGGTGATGGAGTGGCTGGAGGTGAGTGGCTTCTTGATATGGGGTGTGGTGTCAAAAGAAGTCTCCGGAGAAGTGGCCACTGGAGTGAGACCTGCCAGTGAGAAGGAGCCTGGCACCTGGACATGTAAAGGAAGAACTTTCTAGGTAGAAGGAATGGCAAGGGCAGATGTCCTGAGGTGAGAAGGAACTTGATGTGTCTGAGAGACAGAACAAAAGGACAGTTACGGCTCAGCAACCCTGAAAGAGTTAGGCAGGCTGGCTGGAGAAAGACCTGGTTCTTGCCTTTGACAATCTCTCCCAGCCCCCTGGGAAAAAGAGAACAGTAAGCATGATAACCAGAGGAGTGCACAGATGGATGAGAGGCATTGATTTTATTTTACAAGTGAAACAGGAATTAAAGATAACAGGTTATCAACCCTGCTGACCACTTGACGTTGGACTTCCAAACTCCAGAACTGTGGGAAAACACATTGCTGTCTCTGAAGTCACTCAGTCTGTGGTCCAGTAGCCCTAGCAAACTAATAACTGACTGTATCCAGAAGGAGGAGGAAGTTGGGATATTTGTGAAGAGCTTGAGGACCATCATGAGGTCTTTATTTCTGCCTAAACCTTAGTCTGCCTTCTTCTCCTTGTCCTCCTTCTCCTCCTCCTTCTCCTCAAGTCCTTTATGTATATAAAATATACTTAATTTTACTAGTTGTTAATCCAAGTTTATAGAAAAATTCCTTCACTTAACATTATCTAACATGTCTTTGTGGGTTTTTTTATACTGACATCTCATTTTCATTATTAAATTGCTGCATTGCGTAGTCTAATGTCTTTAATTGACTATTTTTGTGCTAAAAATATTAAAGTATTAATTACAAAATCAAACATTTAAAAAGACTATGAAATTTTCAGTTAACATCAATCCCCCCCCCAAAAAAAATCAGTAACTATGAGGTACCTAAAGGGGACATGCAAAAAAATACAAAAATAAAGATGATAGATTATGAATTATATTTTCATAAAGAGCTAGGAACATAAAGCCGAGGAAGAGGGACTCTGAGCAAGGACACTATAAACAAAAGTCCAGACCTGAGGCCGAGATCAGGCTATCCTGCAGGGGCAGAAGCAGCAGCAACTGTCCAGGCCTGGGAGCCTAAGCCTTTTATACAATAGCATTTGAATGACCTCTGAAAACTCAATCAAGGTCACCCCTCTTTTCCACTGGACACCTCTCAGGACCACTGAGATATCCGTTTTATTTATTTGACTTAAGCTTTTGCCCAATTAAAATGCAGAGAACCCTGGGAGAAGAAGTATTACGCTTAATGATGGGGCAGTGTATTGTTAGTGCTCCATTTCTTAGGGTATTTAATCTTCAAGAGAAGTCTCGTTAAGAGGGAGTCGCAGCACCTTGGTGTGAATCTGTGTGGGAGATTCTTCTGGCTTTCGAGTGAGGCAGGGGATAGGAATGAGGCATGGGCATTCTCAGGATCAGAATAAGTTGATATTTTAGGGAAACTGCGGAGAGGGCCTTATGAACGGAAGTTCACAGTCTAAGGACTAGCTTCACTGTAGGACCTGGAGAAAATGACTTAATTATTTGGAGTCCTAGGCGCCTTATCTGAAAGAATGCCATCCCAAGAGATTTGCTGTGGCGATTTCATTGGATAATTAGAGTGAAAGTGCCTGCCACATTTATAAACAACTAATGGCTCTTCTTTTCTACGAAAGCCTTTTTTGCCCCAATTCAGGGCCACGGTTAGGTATTTGGGGTAAACAGTCTGGGTGGGGGACAGGGTATCCATAGACTCTGAGGCAAAAGGGAGAACAAGGCAGGGTCACTAGAAGAATCTAGAACTTCTTACTAGGCAACATAGAGAAAATATATAAAAAATGAAATTTAGCCAAAACCAGTTTGGCACAGTGGATAGAGCGTCAGCCTGAGGACTGAAAGGTCCCAGGTTCAATTCCGGTCAAGGGCATATGCCTTGGTTGTGGGCACATCCCCAGTGGGAGGTGTGCAGGAGGCAGCTGATTGATATTTCTCTCTCATCGACATTTCTGACTCTCTATCCCTCTCCCTTCCTCTCTATAAAAAGTTATTAAAATATATTTTTAAAAATGAAATTAACTTTGTGCCCAAAGGGATTCTGAGTAGAAAAGCTATGGAGCCCCTGGAGTAATGGATTTTCTCCTTTCTTAATGCAGGAAGCTAACACAGACATTGGTTTCAAGGGTGTTAAAACATAACAGGGCTGAAATAATTTATTGCCAGGATTTTTATTAGAAAATCCAAACCTAAGAACCACCAACCCCGCTTGCCAGAATTTAAACCAAGTAACCTCAAATCGATCCAATGTCCATCCAATGAGGGATTTACAGAAATGTTTACACTGCCTGATCAGGGGTTACCGCAAACGAACGTTAGTGATGTAAATTCCTAGGCCTCTTTAATACCACATTAGTCTAGGCTCACATCAATTGCTTCCTGCCAGGAAAATGGGTTTTTAAATGGGTTTCCATTTGGAGATGGCTCAATGCCAGACTGAATAGGGCTTTTTGGAGGCACTGAAACACTCAAATGTCACCGGTTGTAGTCAAAGCAACTTCAGCTCATGCAGTTCTATTTAATGCAATTATTTAAAGAAACAAGAAGGCAGAAATAAGGATACCGGTATCAGAGGGGCCGCAGAATCCATTGAAATGGCATCTACTGAAGGAGTCAGGTGACCTATGTGAGGCTCTCAGTTCTATTAATAAACTAAATGTAGGACTTAATTGGATGAAGTGACAGATGTCTAATATTTTTCATTCTTATGTACACGGAACAGGTTCAAACCAGCCTCACATAGATTCAGGCACTCACCCTCTAGATTGGCCAATTTATTTTGAGGCCAAGAGGCACTCCCGCACATACCAGACTCCTTGGAACTATGTTAAGTGGTATTGATGATGGCCAAGCTGCCGAGGGTGTCAAATGCATTTAAAAGTGAGCAGAGCCCAGGCCCGATGCCCCCTGGGTGGGGACACAGAGGATTTCTGGAGAGTGTGGCCCCCAGCCAAGGATCTCATCCAACACAATGCATAGCAAGATGATACGAAGGATTTTGGAGTTGCAGCTCTTGTCTTTGTAAAGTTAGTGAGAATGTTGCTGTTGTTATCAGCAGCATCTGACTGCTCTTTAAAAAATTTTTTTCATTGACTTCAGAGAGGGAGAGAGAGAGAGAGAGAGAGAGAGAGAGAGAGAGAGAGAGAGAGAGAGAGAGAGAAAGAAAGAGAGAGAGAGAGAGAGAGACATCAATGATAAGGAAGAACCCTTGATCGGCTGCCTCCTGCATGCCCCACACCAGGGACTAAGCCTGCAACCCAGGCATGTGCCCTGACTGGGATTTGAACCGTGACATCCTAGTTCATAGGTTGATGTTCAACCACTGAGCCATGCCAACCAGACTTGGTTTCTCCTTTTATTCTCTTTGTTTAACTCCGTTTGAGGGACAATGCAGCATTGAGATGAGAGCCACACTCTCATCTAGATTCCCTGGCTTTGAACATTGGCTCTACCACTTATCAAATGGGTAACTCTAGGCAAGCCACTCCCCCCCCAATGCCTTAGTTTCCCCATCTATATAATGGAGATAACAGTAACACCTACCTCAAAGATTTGCTATGAGGAATAAATAAAATATAGACTATATAGAATAGGTCTAGCATGTAATAGATAATCAATAAAGTAGCTATTATTATTTTTCTGTCTGCGTGATTAGAAAAATAACACGTTTACTATAATTAGCACACAAAAAAATTTTTTTAATGAAAACTATCCATTATCATCCATGTTCCCACTATCCATAATAGTCTGAACATTTTGGAAAGGAAGTAGAGGGTAATAATGGTAAAGACAAGTATTTGCCTATACATTATTTATTCTTTCCTTCTTCCTTAATAACTACACCCTGGTTTTGTTGTGGGTTTTTAAAAAAAACTGTTATTTCCTAGCCTTCTTTGCCAAGAAGAGTCATCATGTGATTAATTCATGGCCAATGAGATGTAAACGCCCATTAATAGTAGAATGAATAAATAAGTCATGGAATTGAGTGATGATAATGGAAAAGCTCTAACTCAACAACATGAATGAATCCTACAAATATAATGTTGAGCAAAAGAAGACAGACACTACTGAGTACACCTTGTATGATTCGATTTATATAAAGAACAAAAAACGGGCAAATAGTGTATGTTTTTAGAAATCATGATAGTGGTTACTTTTGGAGGGGTAGTAGCTTTGGATGGGAGATATGGGGGAGGCTTCTGGGACACGGTAATTTTGTTTCTTTTTAAATTAAATTTATTGGGGTAACTGGTTAATAACATAAATTCAGGTGTACAACTTCATAATATGATATTGTGTTTTCAATTCCCTGCTTCTTAATTTGAGTAATGACTATATGAGCACGTTCAGTTTGTGGAAAATCATTGACCCACACACTCATTATATACAGAGCCAAAATATCAACAGTATAATGATAGAAATTTCTTTTGAGAGCCAAATTTTTTAAACTTAAACTTCTTCTAACACCACTTCTTCAAAATAGACTCGCCCAGGCTGTGGTATTTTGTGGAAGAGTCACACGTAAGGGGCCAAAGAGCCGCATGTGGCTTGCAAGCTGCAGTTTGCCAACCACGTGCTTAGGTCCTTGCTCAGGCATACCCTATCTAATAAAAGAGTAATATGCAAATTTGACTATATCTTCGCTATGCTACCAGCCAATCAGGAGCAGGGGGCGGGGCCGAGTGGTGTGTGGCCTCAGCCTGGGGAGTGGACGCTGTGCTGGCAGTCCTGGCCAGCTTGCAGTGCCTGTTCTGTTCCTCCAGCAGGCCATCCGGCCCCCTCGCAGCCCACGGCGAAGGCTGGCCATGCAGGCACTTAGCCATGGGCGCCTGGGGTCCCAGATTGCAGCCCAGCCCCAGAGGACAAAGCCATGGTGGCAGGGCCAAGGCAGAGGCCCTTAGGGGTGATCAGGCCAGGAGGGGAGAGCAGTTGAGGGTGATCAGGCTGGTGGTGGGGGGCAGTTGGGGCCAAGCAGGCTGGCAGAGGGGACCAGTTGGGGCAATCTGGCCAGCAAGCAGAGTGGTTAGGGGTGATCAAGCAGTCAGGCAGGTGAGCAGTTAGGAGCGGATTTCGAGGGGGTTGTCCAAGTGCCAGTTTAGGCCTGATCCCACAGGGGTCTCAGATTGGAGAGGATGCAGGCCGGGCTGGAGAGACAACCCCGCTAACCCCCGCGTGCACAAATTTCGTACACTGGACCACTAGTGCCCTAATAAAGGCATACCACGATGCCTTTAAAACAGCTGAAGGCCAGCACCTGTGCTTTTCTAGAGATCAAAATCCATCTTCACATTCCCTTGCCATGCAGTGGCCTACCAAGGCCCACTGTGGTGCTGTTACTTACTATCCCTGCAGTGACCATCCTGAGGGGCAGCCCACTAGCTTTCCTTCAAGGCCCAGAGCCCGCCCCCAGGACAATGCACAGGGCTGCCTCCCACTGTTTCTCCCTCCTGGCCACACAGTCCCCCAGCCTTGGGTGGAGGCAAGGTTCCAGGGTGCAGAATGGTGTGTCCCCCAGCTGTGTGTTGCTGCTGCTCCCTGCTCTATGCATACTCTGTAGTTTTTAGATTGTGATGCTCAGATTCGTCAGGTATGTTGTTGCTGGTGCAGAAATTCCAAAAGTGGTGACGTTCTCAACGTGCTTACAGTTGAGACAGTGTCTGTGTCTGGTTTTTTAATTCCATGTATTTGTGAAAACTGGGAGTCCATTCTTCAGCAGCCTCACATCATCAACAACAAGCTTTCACTGAACGCCTTTTGTGTCTGGCGTCATGAGCAGCTACTTGTGTGGGTCTCCTCTAGAATCATGCTCCCCTTGACGATTTAACGGCGTCTAGGAGGTTATACGCCCCCATCCAGGTGAAAAGAGACACTGACTCACAACAGCTTTTAACACGGTGATCCTCCGTGTCAGTGAGAAGTGAGACTGCCAAGTGTTGAGGCCGTCAGAGGCACAACAAGCTCTCAGGTGGTGAGGCATTGCTGTCCGATGTACGTGCAGCAAGTAGAAACCCTGGGAAGGACTTATTCAATGTGCATGGTGTGCCAGACATTGCGCCAACATTACCTGTGGTAGGGCAGGCTCCCCAGGAAACAGACTCCGGGATGTAAGTTCACTGGGACGTGATCGCTGAGCGGGAAGAAGGAAGCAGGATCAAGTGGAGGGAGAAGTGGCGTGGTGATGAGGTGGTGAGGGAAGCCTCTGGAGCTGGGTGGTCTCTTTTGTCCTCATTTGAGGTGAGGGGGAAGGCCTCTGTGGCTCCCCATAGGCATTGGTGTGTCAGCGGGGGCCAGCTGACCCTGGGGAAGGGGATGATTTGAGCGGACTGACTGCTTTCAGCTGAAGGTAGTTTCTGGAAGAGGATCAGCAGCCAACAGGTCATGTCTGGGCAGCAGGGGAGGAAGCAGAAGGGGAAGGAAGGGGAAGTGCCTTCGTCCTAAAGGGTGATGGGGCAGCATATCGCCACAGCTTATATTGTTATTGTTATTAATCCTCATCTAAAGATATATTTTCCATTGATCTTTAGAGAGAGAATAGAAAGGAGGAAAGAGAAGAGATGGGAGAGAGAGAGAGTAAGAGAGAAAGAGAGATGTGAGAGAGACTCATCAACAAGTTGCCTCCTGCACATGCCCTGGCCTGGGCCAGGGATTGAACCTGCAATGGAGACAGACACGTACCCTTGAGTGGGAATCAAACCCGAGACCCTTTGGTGCTTGGGCCGGCACTTTAACCACTGAGCAACACTGACCAGGGTGCATCTTATATCATTTAATCCACTGACAATCCTACGAAGTGGTTATTATAATCATCATTCTCAAGTGAGGAAATCTGAGGCTCAGAGAGGTCATCTAGCTTATCCAAGACCACGTAGCCAGGATGTGAGCCCAGGTCAGGTTGCCTGCAACATCCAGATGGCTCCTAGGGCACCACCTGCACCGAAAGGGAGCGACAGGAAAAGCAGAGTGAGGATGGAGGAATGCTGGAGATAATAGCCCCACCGACTTCATAATTTTGTCAGAAGTAGATTAGGAGAGGCAGGTAAAGTGATTAGGAGAAGAGTTTAAAGTTATCTGGCTGGCCAACACCGGTTTGGCTCAGTGGATAGAGCATCAGCCTGTGGACTGAAAGGTCCCGGGTTCGATTCCAGTCAAGGGCATGTACCTTGGTTATGGCCACATCCCCAGTAGGGAGGGTGTGCAGGTGGCAGCTGATCGATGTTTCTCTCTCATCAATGTTTCTGGCTTTCTATCCCTCTCCCTTCCTCTCTGTAAAAATTCAATAAAATATGTTTTTGAAAAGAAAGGTAGCTGGCTGGCTTTCAATGTCAGCTGTACTCCTTACCACTTACCTTCTCAGTTTCCTTATTTGTGAAATGAAGAAAAATAATAGTTTGTGCCTTGAGGATTATGATCAAGTTTAAGTGAAATAATAAGTGTAATGCATGCCATGGGCCTGGTACTGTGCTGGGCCCATACTGAGTACCTGCTAAACATTAACTGTTATTATAACATTAGTGGCTCGGTGCACCAAATTTGTGCATGGGGCGGGGGATTCCCTCAGCCCAGCCTGCACCCTCTCCAATCTGGGATCCCTTGAGGGATGATCAACAGTCCAACATCCCTCTCATAATCCAGGACTGCTGGCTCCTAACTGCTCACCTGCCTGCCTGCCTGATTGCCCCTAACCACTCTACCTGCTGGCCCACTCACCCTTAATTGCCTCCTCCACCAGCCTGCTCACCCCAACTGCCCCCCCGTGCCATTCTGCTCACCCCCAACTGCCCACCACCAGCCTGATCACCCACAACTACCCTCCTCTCTTGGCCCCTAACTGCCTCTATCTTGGCCAGAATGAGACCACAGTCTCCCAGTCTAATTAGCACATTACTCTTTTATCGATATAGATTCCCATGCAGGTAACGCTTTGAAAGTGCAGGTACTCTTCTCTGTAGGGCTCTGCTGAGTCTTGCCTGCCGTGTGCAAAGAATGACGCCTCTCCTTGAGCACCATACGTGGCCTCATCATCAGTGAAGACTCTCGGTGCTACAGGGACCTGGATCGTTTAAGAATCCAGTTTTCAGCCAAAACTGGTTTGGCTCAGTGGCTAGAGCCTCGGCCTTTGGACTGAAGGGTCCCAGGTTCGATTCTAGTTAAGGACATGTGCCTTGGTTATGGGCACATCCCCAGTGGGGGGTGTGCAGGAGGCAGCTGATCAATGTTTCTCTCTCATCGACGTTTCTAGCTCTCTCTCCCTCTCCCTTCCTCTCTGTAAAAAATAAATTTAAATAAATTATATTCAATAAAATATATTTTTTTTAAAAAGAATCCCGTTTTCAGATGGTCAGGGGAACTCCAGAAATTTGGAAAGGAACCAAGAGCCAACCACACCTCACTCTTCAATGCATAATCTTGGAGGTAGAATAAATAAAAGAGAACTGTTAAAATAGCTCTTTCTCGTCTGCCAAACAAAATACCTTTTATGGAAGTCGGTCTTTTAGAAATCTTGGACAGTGCGTGAGTGGAGGCTGCTCGGCCCTCAAAGAAGCCTCCGTTGAGTTTGTAATCCTTATCCCACAGGCTCGGGCGAGGAGTCCTTAGCTTTGTTCCTGCAGTTTTCCCACCACCTCCTCTGGAAAGCTAAGCACAGTGCGCTAAGCCCTCAGTGCATGTTTCTTAGGTGTGTGGCCAGTGCTTTATTACCGCATACCCCCTGGAGCCACTCAGTAACTCCAAGTGAGTTCTGCCTTCAACTCAGTCCTGCCCACCACATGCTCAAATTAAAAACAAACCAAAACAAAGAAACTTCCAGAAAGCTGTCAACCACTCTTTTTAAACATCATTATTTTTAGGGAGAATAGGATTTATTCAAGTGTAATGGGTTACCTGGTGGCCCCCAGAATATATCCACCTGGACCCTGTAAATGGGACTTGCCGTAGAAAAGGAGTCTCTGCAGATGCAATTAAGTTAAGGATCTCAAGCGGAGATCATCCTGAATTATCTGCGTGGGCCTTGAATCCAAAGGCAGGGATCCTCAGAAGAGAATGGCAGGGGGAGCTCTGGGATGCACAGAGATGGCCAGTGAGGGTGGTAGAGATGGGGGTTAAGCATCCACAGCCAAGACACCCCTGTAGCCAGAAGCTGGAAGAGGCAAGGGAGGATGTACCCCCTTCCCCACTTCCCCCAGAGCAGTGGTTCTCAACCTTCCTAATGCCGCGGCCCTTTAATACAGCTCCTCATGTGGTGGTGACCCCCAACCATAAAATTATTTTCCTTGCTACTTCATAACTGTAATTCTGCTACTGTTATAAATCGTAATGCAAATATCTGTGTTTTCCGATGGTCTTAGGCTCTACAGCAGCGGTTCTCTCACGACCCCACGGGTTGAGAACTGCTAGCAGGGTCCCCTAAGACCATCAGAAAACACAGATGTTTACATTACAATTCATAACAGTAGCAAAATTTACAGTTATGAAGTAGCAATGACAATAGCTTTATGGTTGGGGGTCACCTCAACACGAGGAACCGTATTAAAGGGTACTGTTTCAGAGGGAGTGAAGCCATGCCAATATCTTGATTTTGAACTCTGGCCTCCAGAACTATAAAAGAATGAAATTCTGTTGTTTTAAGCCACCACGTCGGTGGCAATTTATTACAAAAGCCAGAGGAACCTAATCTCGATAGTTTCCTGTTTAACTAATGAGTATATCTGTACTATCCAGCAAGATGTTTATAATTCTTCTACATATTCAGTAAATAAAAAGTACCTGTTTTAGACACTATGATCCAACTTTCATTTAAAACAATGCGTGGCAATTATCCATTGCCTAATGAGTGTTTGCTCTACATATTTTTTTTTCTTCAGAATGAGAACTTAGAAAGCCTTGTACCCAAACATGCACCTGTGAAAAGCCCCTGTCCTCTTGTCTGGATTTGAGGGAGTCACTGCTGGGACAGGGCTCTCAATGGTCTGGAGTCTACTTTTCCCCTCTCAACAGATAAAAAATTCCAAAGTCCTCAGAAGCCAGGCAAGTATATTCTTCAATGACATTGGCTCATAGACAACATTCAGGCATATTGGTTCCTATGGCAACACAGGCAGAGCAGCATTGTCTCAAGTTGTCTCCTTGTTGCCACAGAGGAGTTAGGCTGAATGTTACCAGATCCCTTGTTTTGTTTTTTTTAAGAGACACTGGAAATTTGGATTTTTTTTTTTTACATAAAATCTTGTTCTTTTAAATGTGGGCATCTAAATCAAATTCTCTTAAAACATTTTTTCAAGCCAAATAAAATATGGAAGCTCAGATCTCTAGGTCTCCACGTATGGTTTAGAAAACCTTTATAAATAAGAGCCATTCGACTCCAGAGAGTAAAGGAAACCCAGGCTTCGGCACATAAGGCCTGGGCTCCTGGGCTGGAGGAGATACGGAACAATCCTCTCATTCGTTGCTGATGATCCTACAGCCTTGAACGCAGATACAGTTAATTTTGTATTATTCTGCCACATGAAATTTTCATAAATTGCCCTGCTGGGTAAGCACTGTGCCAGGCCTATGGTAAATGTCCAGTGAATGGTAGTTACCGTCTTTGGTATGATAGGCATACATTTTCTCCTCCTTCTTTGGATAGTACAAGAGTTGGGATGGGGCTGAAACCGGTATGGCTCAGTGGATGAAGCGTTGGTTTGTGGACTGAAGGGTCCCAGGTTCGATTCCGGTCAGGGGCATGTACCTTGGTTGTGAGCACATTCCCAGTCGGGGGTGTGCAGGAGGCAGCTGGTCGATGTTTCTAACGCTCTATCCCTCTCCCTTCCTCTCTGTGAAAAATCAATAAAATATATATATATATATTTTAAAAAGAGTTGGGATGGGGTTGAATAAGCAGTTCCCAGAAAGGGATGGACGAGCCTCTACTCTTCAGCCATCTTTGTGGTAAATAGTCATTGCCCAAGTCCACAGAATGTGTTCAAAGACAATGGCCCTATTTCCTCCATTGCTCTCAGTGTCAAGCTGAGCAATAGGAAACGTCGATTGCAGCACCAAAGGCAACAGTTCCTAGTGTTCACGTTGGTCCCCAGCACTACTGCTCCCCATCCCCATCAGATGTCCAGTCCTGCCGAAACTGGTTTGGCTCAGTGGCTAGAGCATCAGCCTGTGGACTTGAAGGTCCCAGGTTTGATTCTGGTCAAGGGCATGTACCCTGGTTGCGGGCACATCCCCAGTGGGGGGTGTGCAGGAGGCAGCTGATCGATCGATGTTTCTCTCTCATCGATGTTTCTAGCTCTTTCTCCCTCTCCCTTCCTCTCTGTAAAAAAATCAATGAAATGTATTTTACAAAAAAATAAAAATAAAAAGTCCAGTCCTGCCCTAGCTGGTTTGCCTCAGTGGTTTGATTCTGGTCAAGGGCATGTACCTCGGTTGCAGGTTCCTTCCCACCTAGGCCCTGGTCGGGGTTCATGCAGGAGGCAATGTCTCTCTCACATTGATATTTCTCTCTGTCTTTTCCTCTCCCACGCTCTCTAAAAATCAATGGAAAAAATAGCCTCGGGTAAGGATTTAAAAAAATTTAAAAAGCAAGTTCAGTCCTCCTGCGGAATAACATGGAAGCATCTGGTCCACTTTGACCTTTCTGCCCTTGGGGGCCCTCTGCCTATTGGACAATCCAGCTCCAACACCTCTAGGAGCCTAGGGGTTAGGGTTAGATGAGGAAAAGGCTTTTAAATCCCCCCAGGGAACTAAAGCAGGGCAGCTACCCAGGCTGCTTGAAGGAGTGGGTCTAGTTTCATGAGAAATGAACTCCTTTCCCCGCTTTCTTTTCCATTACTGCAGGCAACAACAAATTAATCTCAATGGATCAAGTTATTACGTTAATATTCGGGAGAAAAACTCCTTAAATCCAGATTTTGGAGTGTGTGCAGGAATCAGACATCACTGATCTTTGGCTCCCATTAGAAAAGCTAACAAGCCAAGCCGTGCCCAGGAAGGTCAACAGTAGACCAAAGGCATAGGCAAGAGCAGCAGAGAGGCCCTAACCGGTTTGACTCAGTGGACAGAGCATCGGCCTGTGGCACGAAAGGTCCCAGGTTCGATTCTGGTCAGGGGCATGTACCTCGGTTATGGGCATATCCCCAGTGCAGGGTGCAGGAGGCAGCTGATTGATGTTTCTCTCTCATCCATGTTTCTAACTCTCCCTCTTACTTCCTCTCTGTAAAAAAGTCAATAAAATATATATTTTTTAAAAAGAGCAGCAGGGAGGTATTTATTTGGGGAAAGGACTATGAAAACAGTCTCATTGGGCTCTTCAAAATCTCTCAGGTTTAGCGGAAAGTTTTGGAGGGTAGGGGTGGGGGGAACGCCATGATATATAGCTTCCAGGCCTAGCAATGACTTGCTCTCAGGAGGGGTCAGTCAAGTTCATTGCTCAAACACCTCCAAGAAGCTGTGTGAATGAGAGAAAGCCCTGCTCTCTCTGTGTCCCAGCTGCTTCTCTAAACTATGACTAACATCAGCACGCAGTCTGTTGCAGAGAACTATTGTTCGGATCAAAAGAGAAAAATACTTGTATTTCTTAATGTAGGCAATATGCTTAAAAATTTGCATTTTGGAAAGTTAGAAATGCCCTTGAGGAACCTGCCAACTCCTCACAGAACAGATAAACTTTTATTCTCCTCGGAACAATGAGAGCCTAGCTATTCCGTTAAAACGCTAACACAGCCTTGAGTGTTATCTAAGAATTTGTTACACATTTCGTAAACGTTGTTAACTAGGATGACTGGTTAGATAGGTTACTGTGATTTAGGATCATGGTATTTATCCCGAAAAGTTTTTGAAACAGCAGGAATTACCATATATCATATTAGAGCGTTAAAGTGAACAGTTCTTTCAAAGTTTATAAAGGCTACGCAATGATAATGCATTTTGATAACAAAGCAGTATTAGGTCAGCACTTAACAGCACAATTGTAATTCTTTCAACTGTGAGTGTGACATTTAACCTAATGCCCAGGCTGATATCCTCCATACCGACTCAGTTTTAGCTCAAGAAACAGTATAGTCTGCCTCTCAAATTTCAGAACTTTCATGTTAGAACAGTGTATTCAAGTAATTTTTTTTAGACTTTTGATTCTTAGGCTCACTTTTAAAAATTAACAATAATACTATGCTAATAAATTCACTTATTACATGTTTTATAGAGAAAATAACTTGAAAAGATATTAGAATGATTACTTTTATTTGTGTTTTCCAGACACAATAATAAAACAAAAGAACTATAGAATTTGAGGGGACCTAAGAGAACTAATGGATTCTCTAATTTAACAGATAAAGAAACCAGGCCCAGCGGTCTGGGTGAATTGATCTGCCCAAACTGATGTTACTAAATTATACATAGTCAAACTTATTGCCTATTGATAATTATTTCAGAAAGACAGGCATTATAAATTAGTCTATTTGTGCAAGTACACCCCTCCCCTTACTGTGGATGGGTTATTGTCAGAGGATTTGCATAATATAATATATGACTTGATACATTCTGAACTTACAATAATTGAACTTGAAGGTCTGCTCTCTGGGTGTATAAAGTGAAACAAGGGAACTTAATTTGAATGGGCCAATGTGGAATATTCCAGATGTGGGTAGAGCTGACCTAAGACTCAGCGTGTGGTCACCCATATCAGAATCACCAAGAACAGTGGAATTCAAGGTTGTGTTGTTTGTTTTTTTGCTCAAAACACCCTAAAATAATTTTTATCACAAGTTTATGACATAACAGATATATCATTTCTTACATGATATAAATATAGACATTCTAAAATAAAATCGTCATATAAAATTCAAATGTATCTAAAATTATATCAACATCACAATGATTATAATTATACATTAAAAACAAAACAAGTCCTAACTGGTTTGGCTCAGTGGGTAGAGCATCTGCCTTTGGACTGAAGGGTCCCAGGTTCGATTCCAGTCAAGGGCATGTACCTTGGTTGCTGGCACATCCCCAGTAGGAGGTGTGCAGGAGGCAGTTGATCAATGTTTCTCTCTCATCGATGTTTCTAACTCTATCTCTCTCCTTTCCTCTCTGTTAAAAAAATCAATAAAATATATTAAAAACAACAACAACAACAAAACAAAAAAACGTTGGAACCATCCCTTCTTTAACATTTGAAATTTTTACATCATTTCTCTCCTCCTAATTCTTCCATAAAATGGGACAACCACAGAACCGTCCCAAAGACCCAGTAACTCAGTTCTGGTAGAACGCTGACAATGAGCCTCACTGAAAATGTGGGAGGGGAGATGGGTCCAGGGCAAGGAGCTGTAGGCAGGGCGACTCCATTCTGCAGAAGGGCGCTAAGAAGAGCATCAAATTAGGTGGGCTTGGAGAAAGCACCATGAAGCAAAGCAGCTATGGAGAGCTTATGGCTCAAGAGGCCTCCTATGACCTCTGAGTCTTTGAGGGAGGCAATCTGATAGATGCCAACCAAAACAAAAAGTGCAGTGCAGTGCGGACCCAGGTCCTGCCCGCTGACCCTGCTCCCTCCCTCCCAGGCCTCCTGATGCTCCCACAACCAGATGTCGCAGCAAAGAGGCTCTCAAATGCAGTCATCCTTTCTCTAGTGAGAGGTTAGGTTTGAATCTCAATTTGAAGTGTACACACTAACTAGAATGTCTCAGGTCTTCCTTGCATGGAATCCAAAAAGGGAAACGTTGAATTAGCACACCAATAGTCATTTCAGTGTCAGTCTGCTCTCTAGCAAGTTCCCTATGGTCCCTGTAAGTAGCTGGTTAAACCTTCTCCTCAGGTCAGACAGCTAAACTTGAGGTGGGGGAGGTTTAGCCTAAACACATGAACCAATTAATTCAGAGTTTACTGTCCAAAGAGAAAAATCTGCCAGCATCTTGCACTCATCCATGTAAGGCTCCCAAGAGCAGCTCAGCCCTCATCTCCTCTCACTAGAAATACACCCAGGAGAGAGGCCCAACCTCATACAACTTCAAACAGAGCCACCACGCAGCCCTCGCAGACAAATTACACCAAAACAAGTCAAAGCAAAACACAACCGTCTTTACTAGTTTTATACGGAACTGCTTGGGAACCATTCCTTTTCAGACCTAATTATAGAGTCAGTTTTGAATTACAGAGCAAGATGGTACGAGAGTCGGTGCTCAGCGAGCAGAACAAACAAACACGCCGAGATAAAATGCAGCGGGCTTTCCCCGAGGGCTGCTGCCAGCGACAGCCCAAATGGTTCTCTTTCACCAAGTCTGAGGTGCCCTGGCACACTTCATGCCTCTCCCAGGAGACAGTTCCCCCCAACTCCCCCTTTGCAAAGCGCTCCTGTCATAAAGAAACAAACTACATTACCCAGAATCCTCTTTGTTCAGACCTAGGGCTACATTTTAAACCACTCTGTAATTGTAAAAAGAAAGAAAGAAATGTTTAAATGTGACAACCTTTTGAAATACAGAGTTGACTCAGCTCCTATCAAACTTCAGTTTATCACCAGTGCCCATGGGCATGTTTTTAAAGATAAAAATACTAGCTCTAACTGGTTTGGCTCAGTGGCTAGAGCATCGGCCTGCAGAATGAAAGGTCCCAGGTTCGATTCCGGTCAAGGGCACGTACCTTGGTTGCAAGGCACATCCCCAGTGGGGCATGTGCAGGAGGCAGCTGATCGATGTCTCATTGATGTTTCTAACTCTCTATCCCTCTCCTTTCCTCTCTGCAAAAAAATCAATAATACACACACACACACACACACACACACACACACACACACACACATATATATATATATATATTAAAGATAAAAATACTAAACTATTAGATTATGGCAGGATTGGCAAAGCATAACAGAGCAACAACCCAATGCTTTTTACATTCAATGTATACATTATACTTCACTCCCAACATTAGTATGTGTCAAAGCACCTGGAAGGCTTGCTAACACACAGATTGCTGGACTCCAACCCCCAATCTCGGATTCTGCGTGTCCGATTCGGCAGGCCTAGAATGAGCATTTCTAACAGGTTCCCATGCTGCTGGTCCCGATCACATTTGAAGACCCGCTAATTTAGACAATCCACATGGCCTCTTCCAAATCTGCAGGCAAAGCAGGCCCACAGTGACTGGTTTCTGCAAGCTTTGATCTAGCAGGATCTGAGGAAAGGAAGACCCCAGCCTTCCGTAGCAGTGTGTTGGGAAGGCTGAAAGGCAAAGCAACGAGGTCAGGAAGAGCCAAAAACAGACACTGTGTGGTTCAACGTCATGTTCCCAGGGAGGAAATTGATGCTTAGAGAGAACCCATCTGCGCAAAGCCTCCCAGTGACTCTGTGATTGAACCGGGGCAAGAAACCAGATGTCGTGGCTCTTGCCAACACTGGAATGAAATGGGACCAGCAGAGCTGGCAAGAAATAGGGAAGCCAACACGATTCTGAGTCATACGGATTTCTCCGTTGGCTCCTACCTTGGCATTTTCCCTGCACTGGCAGAGGTATAATTCTTCTGCTCAAGTCACCAGCCCAGGAATTCCTTCCCTCCCTTCCTCTTTTATTTAGCTCCTTTATAGCCTAAGACAGGCAGGCAAAGTTGGGCAGCCAAGTAGCCACAGCATCCTTTAGTTACAGTGTGAGGAGGGTGAGTTAACGGATGTAGAGCCATCTGTTTTACTTTTCTGTCTACCTCATCTATACGATAGCAAGCAACAAGAGGATCCTTGGAAACACCCACCAGACCCTAAGCATCAAACTGCTACTCTGTTATCTATAAAGCAATTTATAAGAAAAAAAAATAGTTTAGGCACACTAGTCACTCCCACCAGCCACCAGGGGTCACAGAAGTAGAAGTTCTCACTAGGCCTTGCTAATTCATAAACCTACCCTCTTCCTCCACAGGCCCTGGTTACAACACATAATTCAGCAACTGGAATCCCTTGAAAAAGAAAAGAAAACACCTATAAAACTAGTCTTTTTCTAATTCCAGAGACATGAGCCCCGTTAGGAGTTCAGGCCAGGGTTCACAACCATCCATTATCTGAAAACATAGATATGCAGATAAACCATCACTTTGGTAAAGATACATCTTCCAAACACCACTCAGTGGGCATTGCGTTTGTCCTTGAATTGAAGAATGGCCATGTTTCATTGTTTTAGCCTTGAGCATGGTTATCATTGCCAGTAACTGAAAAGCTTAATTTGAAAGATGGCCATGTTGCCTAACTTGCAAATGCCTTTTCATTCAGTTAGCCGGGGCTGCTGAAAGCACTGTTACAAGCGAAAATTCGGACTTCCCAGCAGCCTCTCAGGTGCCAGCTAACTGCCTGTGCAGGTCAGCCTGCAGGGCTGGGGCAAAACCACAGCTACGTGCGGACTTTTGCAGCTCAGCACCGCCTGCTGCAGCTGTTGCACTGGCCAAAGAAAGTGCTGGCAGCTCCAGGGGAAACACAGATTTAATTCACTTACACGAACTTTCCAGAAAGAGTGTTTTAAAAAGCATGTAAGGCAGACCAGGTGCACTTATTTTCTTTTTAAATCTCATTGCTCTGTCAGGTATTCCCAACTATGGTTTTAATACTCTTCATGTGCAGCATTAACCATCCCTTGTTGCATTATACATTATAATGTATTAGAGGCCCGGTGCATGAATTCATGCATGGGTGGGGTCCAACCAGCTGGGGGATGTGGGAGGGGCAGGACACGGGGCGGGGGGGTTGGCAGGCTGGACTTGCCCCGATGGGGGATCTATCAGAGGTCGGGCTGGCTGGGAGGAGGGGCCCCGGGCAGTTGGCCCACCAGCCCCACCCCTTTGGTCAAACTCCTGGTGGAAGGGACAATTTGCATATTAGCCTTTTATTATATAGGGTAAGTATGCTTTAAAACATACTTAATGTGTGTTATTTTTATAACTTGTTTATCATTTCTATAAATCCTTGCTTGTCATCCACTCATTAAAAAAGTAACCTTTTCTTCTGGAAAAAAAAAACATACTTAATGATAATTAATGATTTCTTGGTAGATTTCTTTAGATGTATGACATCTAAATATCTATGTTGCAATCTATGCTACATAAAGTACTCTTGAGATAAATATATATATATATCATGAGTTGCTATTTAGGTTGCATGGAGTTTTATTAGAAGTTTTTAGGCCATGGATACTTCCTTTAAATAAAACCATTTATTTGTGTGTGTATGAGAGAGAGAGAGACACTGCTCAGATATAAACAGAGGAGAAAGCGGATTCAATTCAGTATGCCATGGTGTTAAAAGACTTGCAGCAGGGTAGGGGGACTGGATGAAAGAATGTGAAGGGATTAGCCAAAAAGCATATCTATACATTTATAATGCATAGACACTGACAGCAGTGTAGCGATGGCCAGAGGGGAAAGGGGGTGCCAGGTGGAGGTGGGCAGAGAAGGGGGAAACGGGGACCAAAAGACACTTTGCTTGGGGCAGTTGGCACATGACGCAGTGTGCAGATGGTGTTTTATTGAGTTGCACACTTGAAACCTGTCTGGTTTGTGAACCAATGTCACCCCAATAAATTCAATTAAAAATAAATAAACATTTTTTAAAAGACTTCTAGCAGTCAGCTATTTCTACCACAAGCAGGAGGTGCAATGCAACTTCATAATGGGAGAGGGGATGTCGGACTCAAGTTATCACGGGGTGAAAATTGCCAGCACCCTGAATAATTCTGGGAAATATTCTCTGTGGTCCTTCACTGAGCTTTGAAAGCATTCAGGCCGCAAGTCCTCCAGCCCCAGCACGACAAAAGGCCTCCTTATGCCAGCAAGTAAAAACGAGTGCCAGAGCCATCCTTAAAGGTAAATATTTGGGGAGGCAGCTGTTTGCATAATGTGATTTTAAGTGTGACAAGCACCGCACCCACAAAACAGCTATGCTACAGGCCGGGTCACGGATGCCTGCAATTCTGCCATGAAGGAGTGTTTCCATCCCAGTCAGAAACGTAGGAATCGTCCTTGACTCCTCTCCCTCCTTCTCTGACCCCATTTAATCCATCACAAATTCCTCTGACAGAGCTCTTGACTCTGTCCCTTTATCTTCATTCCTCTGACAGTGTGCCAGTTCAGGTCACCGGTCAGCCACTGCCAGGGTGCCTGCCTTGGCTCCTGACCCGTCTCGGTGCCTTCAGCCTGTTCTCCGCACTGCAACGAATGCGATCTTTTTAAGATGCAAATCTGATTATGACAATCCGGGCTTAAAACCACTAGCTGGCTGCGCACAGCCGTCAGGATGAGGTCCAGGTTCCTTCACGGGGTTTACCAGGTCCTCACAGTCTGGCCGCCGTTGACTGCTTCAACCTCGTTTCTTGCCACCGCCTCCCGTCAGCACACTCACCTCTTCTTGATCTCTCATTCTGGCTTCCAGGGCTTGGTACACATCATTCTTTTGCTTAGAACACGCCCTCCCACTTTCTACTCTTGTCCCCAACATCTACATAACCCTAAATTTATCCCTACTTAGCACTTATTTTTACTATGTAAGCTTTACCCATACGACTGCCTAATTTCCCCCCAATTAGACTATGTGTTTCATGTACAACACACTGTCACTAATTCACAACTGTATTTCTAGGACCTACTGCAGTGGTCGGCAAACTCCTTAGTCAGCAGAGCCAAACAGCAACAGTACGACGATTGAAATTTCTTTGGAGAGCCACATTTTTTAAACTGAAGCTTCTTCTAACGCCACTTCTTCAAAATGGACTCGCCCAGTCCGTGGCATTTTGTGAAAGAGCCACACTCAAGGGGCCAAAGAGCCGCATGTGGCTCGTGAGCCACAGTTTGCCCAACCACTGACCTAGTATAATGCTTGTCACAGAATAGTCACTCAATAAATATTTATTGACTAGATAAGCAAATGGATTTTAATAAAAGTATTCTGTCCTATTAAGATAATGATGTTGAGAATTCACACTTGAGTGTGAATTAGTCCTGAAGAACCAGTGAACAACATAAAGGCAGTGATTAGCCAACAGAGAAAAGCCCTGGGAAGGAATGGAAGAGCAGATACTATTGGAGAGGTTAGGATGGTCCTTCAAGGGTATAAAGAAAATAGCAACCAAAACTCTAGTTTCATCCCTGACCTCATCTCTGAGAACACCACTAATGAAAGGTCCATTCCGTGGCATGGTTTGAAATCAAGGTTCCTGCACTGGGACCAGTGGCCTCACCAAGACTGGCCAGGTGCCCGTGCCCTAACCCCAGGCCTATATCAGACAGAAGTTGCAAGGGCAAGACAAAGACAGAGAGATTGTGTCATCCTGGCCAGTCTGACTGAACTCGTCTCAACATAGATGGCTGTGACTCACGTTTTGCTTATCACAACCTTTCAGAGAATTAAAATTTCACCAGCCCATATATTTCCCTCTCCAACTAAGCTCTTTTTATCTCTGATCAGTGTAGAAGAAGGGTAACACTGCACGCCAAATTAGTTTGTTTTTTTTATTTGACTACTGGCCTCAATCACTCACTCAGTGATGTTTCTGAGCAAGGGAAAGAAATAGCTTCTTCCTCCCACCTTAAAATCAGCCACATTCTCCAAGGTTCGGCCAGGCAGTGTCTGGATTTTTTTCCTCTCTGGATTATTTTCTTGGTGAACCAGTTCCGTATCATGGCTCTCACTTTTAGATTTAGGTACCATACTAATGATTCCTAAATCTAAAACATCCACCCTTGCTCTGACCAGTTTGGCTCAGTGGACAGAGCATCGGGCCTGCGGACTGAAGGGTCCCAGGTTTGATTTCAGTCAAGGGCATGTACCTTGGCTGTGGGCACATCCCCAGTAGGGAGTGTGCAAGAGGCAGCTGATTGATGTTTCTCTTTCATCAATCTTTCTAACTCTCTATCCTCTCCCTTTCTCTCTGTAAAAAATCAATAAGATGTGTTAATAAAGAAATAAATAAAACATCCACACTGATATTACAAGCAGACTCTAAGCTCACATTTTTCATGGTCTATTGGATTTTTCCTTTGAATATCTCACCAAGACCCCGACTCAACAAGTTCATACTAACTCAATATCTTGCCCCCTCAAAAGGGCACTGACCATGAGCTGTCCTTTCTGTGGTACCACCATTCTCCCAGTCACATGTCAAAATACTTCAGTTTTTCCACTAGGACATAATCTGCCACCTCCTCAATGAGGTCCACCTTGACTACTCCATATAAAGTCACAACTCCATGGCCCAGCATTCTTGACCCCCCCCCCATCTGCTTTGTTAATTTCATAGCACCCCACTAGAATGCAAGCACCACTGGAAATAAGGGTCTATGTCTGTTTTTATTCACTGATATCATCTAGTGCCTCGTACAAGGCCTAACACACAATACTGCTCAATAAATATTTGTTAAATCAATTAATTCACACAAGTCTATATAACAAAGAATATATCTTGAAATACCTCTCTCCTCTAACTAGAACTTACATTCCATTAAGTAGAAGACTTGGTTTTATTCATTGTTATGTCCCCAGAATCTAGAATAGTGCCAAGTATTGTAGGTATTCAATTAAAAAAAAAAAGGCTGAATGAATGAATGGATAGGAACTCATTGAATTCCTTTTAGTATCAAGTACTTAAACAACTAACTATAATGCACTGAATGAAGACAGATGCTAGAGCTAGGAATAAAACGCCATGGGAGCTCAGGAGTGACAGCAATTCTCACCCGCGTCTTGAAGTTCATGGGCTCCATGTGCCAGGAAAAAGCCCATGAAGGGACTAAAGTGTATGGTAAAGGGCGTGACTCCTCAGGTGTCACTCGCACGTGATCGCCTGGGCCTCTTGCTAAAAGATATTCCGGAGCAGAGGAGCTGAGGTGAGTGAGCGCTGAGATTTGTCGTGTCTAACTACGTCCCAGAGGCTGCTGGTCCTCAGACCTTGCATTGAGTAAGTCCTCAACTCACCACCCCTATTCCTTCATTTTCTTTAATAGATGCCAATTTTGTTCATGTTTCTAATGCTCCTCCCCCCAGTCCTCAAGCCCAGCCCCAGCCACAGGGTTAGACTAGGATGGGGCTCAAAGCCAATCAGTAGAAGGCATTCTTCCGGCTGATGGCTGGAGAGCATGGGGTTGGGGACCAAGGATGGATAGTCTATGTTTAGGAGAAAGGTTTCTCTCTCCCTTCTGCTGTTCTTTCACAAGGAAGCATGTGGCTTGATACCAGGCAGCCATCCTCCAACACGAGGAGCAGAGATGGTAAGGGAAAGCCAATGTCAAGGGCGCTGAGTGAGGAGAGAAAGAGAAGCGGCATCCTTAATGGTCTCTCTTGGCTGCTGACCACACTGCGCCTGGAGCAAACTCTACCTCTGATCTGATCAAATAAATGTACTTATTGTCTAAGTCAATTCTTAAAAATATATGTTATTGATTTTTTACAGAGAGGAAGGGAGAGGGATAGAAAGTCAGAAACACTGATGAAAGTGAGACATCGATCAGCTGCCTCCTGCACACTCCCCACTGGGGATGTGCCCGCAACCAAGGTACATGCCCTTGACTGGAATCAAACCTGGGACCCTTCAGTCCACAGGCTCTATCCACCAAGCCAAACCTGCTTTGGCTGCCCCCATTCTTAATTCACATTGGTCAGTTTTCCCACAGCCCTTCAAACACACACGCTCTTTCTCAAGTCCTTGCCCAGGCTCTTTCTTGTATCAGGAATGTTGTGTGTCCACCTCTTTGTAAAAGTGAGCCACCTTCACAGACACCCAGCCCAGCACACACGCTCCCTGCACCTCAGAGCAGGCGTTACCTAGCCATCCCAGTCCACCGGGCACTGTTTCCTCTGATCCCAGCAGCCTCACAAGTTTTCTCCATGCATCAAATCAGCCACCCACTATCAACCCACAAGAGCAAACATTTAAAGTTTTCATGAAAAGAATTTTTAATTAAAAATTATTTTTAAAAAGAAATGTCTTCCAACTCCCTGTAGTAAATATTGCTCTCATCCTGTCGTTCAATAAACTCTTATTATCACTTAACTATAAAAACGTGTTATGTGTGGTTCCCCACTTAAACTATAAAAAGCTGGAGAGTAAGGCCTATATTTTCTTTTTCTTTTCCTTGAATTTCTAGCTTAGTTCTAGCCACCTAGTAGTTACTAAGTAAATACACATTAGAGGAATGAATAAAGTAAATATTAATTTGTGCTTCTAAAGCGTACTTAGCTGAAACCGGTTTGGCTCAGTGGATAGAGTGTTGGCCTGTGAACTGAAGAGTCCTAGGTTCAATTCCGGTCAAGGGCATGTACCTTGGTTGCGGGCACATCCCCAGTGTGTGTGTGGGGGCGGGGGGGTGCAGGAGGCGGTTGATTGATGTTTCTCTCTCATCGATGTTTCTGGCTTTCTGTCCCTCTCCCTTCCTCTCTGTAAAAAGTCAATAAAATATATTTTTTTAAAAATAAAAAAAAATAAAGCATGCTTAGCTGACCACCTCAGATGATTAAGGCATGAGGCAGCCCAGCAGCCGGAAGAAGGGCATTCGGCATGGAGAACATGAGCTTCTCTCCCATGAGCACTTGTGGCCATTCTGTCTTCTGGGCCTCAGATTTTCCTCATCTGTAAGAAGGGACTTGATCATATTATTTCTGAGGGATGACGTTAGGGTGGTCTTAGAGTTTGCTGGGAGAAGAAACAATCAGATGACCAGGTGGCCTTGTGGAACAGGGGCCCATGGGAAGGATGTAGGGCATTCTCCATGTCCCCGCTGTCTTCTGGGTCCCTGACCTTCCAGGCCACAGCCATGTGGCAGGCCTCATGGAGAACCCGAACAACAGCTACTGACAGGGAGCCGGATGGACTGCCCTTCATCAGTCTACATCCCTATCGCCAGCTGCCGAGCTCCCCAGCAAACGCTGTCGAAGGCAGGTAACTGCCCCCTGCTCAGCCTACGCGTGATTGGCTTGGACACCAATTCTTGGTCTAACCAGCTGGGCCAAGCTCTCAGGGTTGCTCTCACACAGGGGAATAGTCTAGCAATTTTATATAGGAAGGAGCTGGTGTGGGCCACTGTTGCCAGAAAAGGGGGCTGCAGGCCTGGCACAAGCCTAGTGCTCCATAAACTCTTCTCCTCTCCCAAGATGTTTAATGTGATTTAACCAAATAATGCCAATCCTCATTTTTTTAAAAAGTATTTAGTAATGTGCATTACGAACGAAAGATTACATTATCCACTTAGTAACTTAATTTTTCTGCACAGTTAGAAAGTATAGAGAAAGTAGAACTAGAGAGGAGGATACTGCACAAATGCATAAAAACCAACTCCCTGAAGGCTTTCTGGGACCCAAAAACCTTAAACATAATACAGTATTGCTTCGGTATTAAAAAAAAAAACAAAACACAACCACGTTTTAAAAGGACATAGAGTATGAAAGTGTTTATGACCTCATTGTGTCCCTCATTCAAATACAGCCTGCCATGTATGCTGATACAGAGAGATGAAACATTTTTCTCCCCACCTCATTGCAAGGGTGGGTTAGGCAACATGGTGATGAAAAGTTTGGACTCCGTATGAGAGAAACCTGGCATAGAACCCTCAGTTTTGCCATTTTTTATTGCCACGTGACTTTAAGAAACTTTCTTAACTCTATACGGCACCATTTATTTATTTGAAAAAAAAAATGGGGATCGTGAGTCCCACGTCATAGAGTTATTGTGAGGAGCGAGTGAGATGATACATAAATAAAGCCGCTGTGCTTTTCTTAGTCACCATAAGCTTTTATTATGAACTAAAGCTATTCGTAATTCTAAGCTTCCTCTCCTTCCCTATCCAAACAGCACTACTTCCCAGTCTCAGTGCATCAACGGCTTTGCAGAAATATGCTTAGAGATTATGTAGGTTTAAGAGAGAAAGAGGAGAGATGGGAAAGAGAGAGGAGAGGAGCGAGCATGGTTGCTGGGAGGCACTGTCAGCCAGCCTCGGCCTCTCTGCGGGAGCAGCAGGGGTCCCCAGGCTGACATTCCATTCCCAGGTAGCTCACAGGGCAGATCTGGTCACCACAGGGATGTGTAGGCTGTGCCCACCTGCTGCCTCGCGCAGCCCCATTCCAGGCTGGCTCCCTCGGGATGCCCGAGCCCCTGTGGCTGGGATGGAGGCAGCTGGGGAGGGCAGAGCAGCGTGACGTGTTCTGTAAGAGCTTCTCGATTTCCGAAATCCTCAGCTTTTCAAAGCAGGGCTGATCTCCACAGAGAAATGTGACACTGCTATGAGTCAAATAAATCACTCACGGGCGAGCTGGGAAAGGGTGGGCGGGGAAGGGGACAAAGGGTCAACCCAAGGCTTTCTCCAAAGGATTGGCTCCACATGTGCTCTCCACGTCTCTGTGGTGTTCACCCTTCAGCTCACAGGGTTGTTGCTCTTCCAAGGAAGCGCCTGGGGCTGTGCCAGGAAGGCTGCAGTAGCATTCCACCCAGTTGAGCTATTGGAGTTCCGCTGGTTCTTGAAACTCTATTCTCTTGGCTGCTATGACATCACCCTCTCCTGGGCTTTCTCCTCCTTCTCCATCTCGCTCTCCTTTGTCAGCCGTTTCTCTTCTACTTGACCTTTAAACGTCACAGTTCCTTGGGCATGGCTCTAAGACCTGTCCTCTTTCTGAGCTTTCCTTCTCTCTAGGTCACCTCATCCATGTTCATGATTTGAAATATCATCTGCATCCTGGTGACTCAGAAGTTTTGATCTCCAGCTCAGATTGCTCTTCTGAGCTCTACACGTCTGTATCCACTCTACCCTGGACGTCATCAGGAACACTCTGGGTCCCAGACACAAAGAGCCGCTTATGAAAGGGTTCCATTTGTGTGAAAGTCCAGAACAGAGAGGTCTATGGAACAGGAAATAAATTAGCAGTTGCTTAGGGTTGGGGAGGAGGTGGTGGCATAGAAGGTTATGGATTTCCTTTTGAGGTGATAAAAATGTTCTAAATTAGTGAATATACTACAAACCATTGGGCGGCACACTTTTTGAAAATCCTCATCCGAGGATATGGTTTTATTTATTTATTTATTTATTTATTAGAGAGAGGGAGAGAGAAAAAAAAAACAAAAACATTGATGTGAGAGAGAAACATCAATGAGTTGCCTCTTGGACATGCCCTGACCAGGGATTGAACCCAAAACCTAGGTATGAGCCCTGACCATAAATCGAACCCCAACATTTTAGTGTATGGGATGACATTCCAACCAACTGAGCCACTCGGTCAGGGCTGGGTGGCACACTTGTTATTGCTGAATTGCATATGAAAATTCAAGCTCAAAAAGCAAGTGCACAAAAGGATTCAATATGTCCTCTTAATAAAACATATCTACTGAAAGAAGTCAATTGTCCTAATAATTTATTATTGGCTATTTGTACCTTGTAATAAATCTTCAGGGCCAATGGCCCATATGGAATTTTTTTAAAAAAGTATCACAAATAAGACAAATCTAAGCTAAGTGACACACATAAACCTCATAGATTAAATGGATGCTAGGGAACCTACTCTTGATTCTGAAAACGAATATAGAAAAAAGAGTCAAGCATTTATCCTGTCTTTCCCATTCACTGTACCTTGGGATAATCAAAAGTTGATGACAAGAGGCCCTGGCCAGGTAGCTCAGCTAGTTCTAGTGTCCTACTGCTGTGCCAAGATTTGGGGTTCAGTCTCCAGTGAGGGCACAGACAAGAAACAAACAATGAATGCATGAATTAGTGGAGCAACAAATCAATCAATCTCCTCTCTCTCTCTCTCTTTCTCTCTCTCTCTCTCTCTCTCAAATAAAAAAAATAAATTTTTTTAAAAGTTAAGAGTAAGCTTCTCCTTAAAGAAGTATTCCACTTAATACACAAGAAAGGAATGAAAGAATATCACCATTTGTACCCCTAGTGACATAGCAGATCCTGGCCATGACGACCAAAGGCTATCACAGCACGGAAAGGAAGACAATGAAGCCTTACAAGCCTCCTGGTGAGGGTACTCAGTGCCGTCTATGAGGTATTCTTACCACTGGACAAACAGCGTGAGTGCGATGAAGCCCCTGGAGCTAGCCAGCTGCTAGCCTCCGAGATGAGGGGAGCCAGAGGAATGGTAACGAGATGCTGCAGGGATGGAATGAGCAGAGCCCAGTGTGGGGGACTCTAACGGACCGATCAATAAGCACACGCTATGAAAAGGGAAAAAGAACGAGGGGAAGGGAGACGCCTATGGATCAACAGAAAAATGAAAACTTCTCGAAAATAGATCGGAGAAATCATCGTTTTGTTTTTACCAAGTTAGCCCAGCATATAGCTCTGGTAAGGAAAGCACACCCTCTCCGCCAGAGTTGCTGGTCTGCGAAGAAGAGAGAGTCATCACAGGGCCTGTGGACTCAACCCCCGCTTGCCCCACATTTGCCCACTCAGCATTAGATTCAACCCCTTCCCACACCTCACTGTGACCAAGCTGAGGAGGAGGATCCTCCGCATCAGGCACCGAGCAGTCAGCAGCCAACATGAGTCTGGGAATGGGAGCACAGTCCCCAGGGCACTCGCTCTTGGCGGCCACAGGCTGGGGCTGGGGCCGCTCTACACAGACCTCACGCTCTTTCAGCCTCTATTGCCTTATCTCAGAAATGCTGAGGCTTGATTGATAAGGCTGCATTGAGATTCTATGGTTCTGCTGAAACTGGTTTGGCTCAGTGGATAGAATGTTGGCCTGCGGACTGAAAGGTCCCAGGTTTGATTCCGGTCAAGGGCATGTACCTTGGTTGTGGGCAAGGCAGCTGATCGATGTTTCTGACTTTCTATCCCTTCCTCTCCCTTCCTCTCTGTAAAAAAAATCAATAAAATATATTTTTTAAAAAGAAATTCAATGATTCTTTCGTTTCTTTGCATCGAAATATTCATATGGCAATGCAATAAATTAAGGTGAAAATGATTACTCGGTGAATGCCAATTTTAAAAAATCTCTAAGGAGGACTTATGTACACACACACACACACACACACCCACACCCACACACACATACACACACACACTCACACTCCACTCAAAAAGTAAGGAGCTTGAATGGTTTCAATTGTTCACACAGGCCCACATCACTCAACTTTACCCTTCAAGGCTGCAACTGACACGATAATTGTGCCAGGTTGTTTTTAGTCCTTTCCAACTGTCCTGGTCTCTCTTTAAGGGGGATGGATTTCTAAATATAGGTCCTCAAACGGGATGGCTGAGCCAGCGCCGTGTGCTCTGGGGCATGTGAGAGCTAAAGGGACTGATATGCTGAATGTGTGCCTGAGTGATGGCTAGATGACGTGAGGACAGAGACCAGTGATTGACGGAAGGAAAACACGCTGAGAAATCAACGATGACTAAATCTTTCATCAAGTGAAATCGTATTTTATGGGATGTAGGACAATCCCCCCTTTAGGGATACATTTTAGAAAGAACACTGGGTTTACGCCTGCGTGTATTTCTGCCACTTGCTGTATAACGTTAGGGAAGGTCCTTAACCCACCTTTCTCTAAGCGTTAGTTTCCCCCTGTGAATAGTGTAGACGAAACATTCCCTCAAAGGGTGGCTGTGAGGACTAAATTAGAAACTGCACGTGAAAGTGCCTGGCATAGTACCTAATACACACAAAAGTTAATTAGCTATTAAAAGAATTATTTTATCAATTGAAATGAAAATAATAACTAACACTGGGAGTATGGAGGGGGTGAGAGGTCAATCAAAGGACTTGTTTGCATGCACGTATGCATAACCCACGGACACAGTCAGTAAGGGGGTGAGGGCATGTGCTGGAAGGTGGGCGGGGGGTGGGAATGAGCAGGAAGAGATTAATGGGGGGGAAATATTCATATGTAACACTTTAAACAATAAAGAATTAAAAATAATAATACTAATCAACTCTGATTGTATGTGTGTGATTTTAAAAACTGGGTTTGTGAAGAAGAAGAAGAAGAAGAAGAAGAAGAAGAAGAAGGAGAAGGAGAAGGAGAAGGAGAAGGAGAAGGAGAAGGAGAAGGAGAAGGAGAAGGAGAAGGAGAAGGAGAAGGAGAAGGAGAAGGAGAAGGAGAAGGAGAAGGAGAAGGAGAAGGAGAAGAAGAAGAAGAAGAAGAAGAAGAAGAAGAAGAAGAAGAAGAAGAAAGAGGAGGAGGAGAAAGAGGAGGAGGAGGAGGAGGAGGAGGAGGAGGAGGAGGAGGAGGAGGAGGAGGAGAAGAAGAAGAAGAAGAAGAAGAAGAAGAAGAAGAAGAAGCAGAAGAAGAAGAAGTAGGAGAAGAAGTAGTAATCAGGTGAGATATTCATTATTCCATCAACTCAGAGCACCAACCACTCTGAGAGAAAATACCTCCCACCCCTAAGGCTCATACTTCCCTTACCAGTGATAGAAATCACGGGTTCTTCCTGCTGCAAAGACCTACCAAGAAGCGGCAGATTCAAGGCCTCTTCCCAGAAGCTCTCAGGGAGTCTTCTTTGACTATTTCAAATGCCCTTTCCCCCCTCCTGTGGTGGCCCAGCCTGCACAGGCTCCAGAGGTCAAGTCCTCAAGGTAAGAGGAGATCAGCCCCCAGCTCCCAGCCAAGTGCTGGACCTGCAGGGAAGGGTGCAAAAGAATTGGAAAGGCAAACAGAGAACAAGCACCAGGTCTAGAATCAGCCTCCACAGCTGAGCCTCAGTGTCTCTCTGTGTGTGACCTAAGCATCATTGCCCTCCCTGTCTCCCCTGGTTATTGGGAGGATCACATGACTATGTGTGACAGCGAAGCATTGTCCAAATGGAAGGCATTATTGTTAACCATCATGCATGCAACAAATAGTAACTGAGCTCACCATTCTAGGGGTGGAGGCTAGCGCATCATATCTGCCCCCTGTGCAACTTCCTACCAATTGGAAAATACTTTCAGTCTGAGATTAGTACTAAGTGGGAAATAAACAGGTGGCAGATATAAAAACAGGTGGGTGATTAGGAAAAAAAATGAAAAGTAGAGGAATAACAGGAGTGGTTCGAAGCTACACAGGCCTCAGTGAGGACGGGAATCTGAGGGATGAGGCGTCAGCCACGAGCAGATGGAGGGGAGGAACATTCCCGTCTGGGAAGCGCGTCTGCACAGGTCTTATCTTAGGACGGACGTGAACTTGGTGTGTCACTGCAACGGGAAGCCAGCCAATGTGGGTGGAGCATGGCGAGCAAGTGGGAGAGGCTCAGAGATAAAGTCAGGAAATGGGTGGACATCAAGGCATCTAGTCACAGCAAAAATTATTTCACACGTTTATGTGCACATTTCTGACAACCTGTGTAATTGCCTCAAAACTTAACAGGCACCCAATTTTAGGTCGAGACTCAGATATTTAGTATAAGTCACTATGAACACTGAGATGAATTGACTTTCTGTGCATAGTGTCTTAGGAAGGCCTGTGATCAGCGGCCATCTAACTGAGCAGCACTCCCAGCAGCCGGCAGCCGTACCAGCACCGCCTTTCTGAGGAAGACAGCACTGCTGATTGCATTCCAGGGTGCAGAATCCGGAGGCGGGCTCCTCGCCATTCTTGATAGGAACCTCTCCCATCCCCATGTAAATTGTAAATCCCAACCCCTTGCCAGATACCTGGAACCGAGCCCAAGTTGAGGGCTACGTCTTTTGGGTCTGAGGGCTATGTCTTTTGGGTCTGAGGGCTTAGAAACCAACCCTGATGGGGAAAGACCACCAGTAAAGCCCTCTCTTTGTTCCTTACTAGCTATGCATCTTGAGGAAGTTAGTTACCTACTAATAATAAAAGTAAAAGTTTATGTAGTGCTTTCTATGGCCCAGGCGCTGTTCTAAGGACCTTCCTTGTATTAACTGTAATATAATTATACAGTTAATCCGCAGTTTCACCATCTGTAAAGCGGGGATAATAATAGTACCTCATAGGCTGGGATGACAAGTATAAAATAGATAAACAATAAATGTTTGTTCCTTTTCCTCTAAAGACTAAAATGGCTGCTTTAAAAAACACTAGTAGAGCCAAGACCGGTTTGGCTCAGTGGATAGAGCGTCGGACTGCGGACTGCAGGGTCCCGGGTTTGATTCTGGCAAGGGCATGTACCTTGGCTGCGGGCACATCCCCCATGGGGGGCGTGCAAGAGGCAGCTGATCGATGTCTCTCTCTCATCGATGTTTCTGACTTTCTATCCCTCTCCCTTCCGCTCTGTAAAAAATCAATAAAATATATTTTTTAAAAAAAACACTAGTAGAGAGAATATAAGAGATAAACCAAAGAACTTATATACTTCCTAGAGTCCTGGTGCACAAAATTCATGCACTGGGGGGGTTCCCTAAGCCTGGCCTGTGCCCTCTTGCAGTCTGGGACCCCTCGGGGAGCAGGCCTAAGTCTGCAGTCGGACATTGCCTGAAGGGTCCCACCACCGCAGCTTTGCTCGCCAGCTATGAGCCCGGCTTCTGGCTGAGCGGCCCTCCCCCTGTGGGAGCACACTGACCTCCAGGGGACAGTTCCTGCATTGAGCATCTGCCCCCTGGTGGTCAGTGAGCATCAAAGAGACCGGTTGTTCTGCCATTTGGTCAATTTGCATATTAGCCTTTTATTATATACATGGGCAAGAGGATAATGAAGACCTTGGGGGAGAGGGGGAGAGGAGATATCTGTAATACTATAAACAATAAAAATATATATTAAAATTTTTTTTAATTAAGTCCGAAAAAAGACAGCAACCACTAGTAGAGACCAAGTGCCTGGTCCATGGTGGGTGCCCAATGTTACAGCTGTAACCATAGCAATGTTATCAAGTCCTCCCCATGAAGCCAAGCCCCCATTTACCTGGGTCAAAGCTCCGCTGGATGGCTTATCGAAACCAGTGCTTTGGGGCTCTTCCTGCTGCTGACTTCTCCTAGAAAGGGACCAAGAGCCTGGCATGTGATAGATGCCCGACAAATATCCTTTCCTCTCTGCTGAGGCACGGTTTTACTATCAGGCGAGAAACTACATTATAATGTCTTATCTCAGGAAAGAACTTAATATCAACCAACCAACCATAGAAAAACATCTCTTTGCTTTGGGTGGCATTCTCCTCTGTTTAAACCCTTGCCTCAGCAGAGAGCAGGAGGGGGGCTGGTGCCGCTGTCAGTCACGTCAGGTCCGGCCTCACATGGAGTAGCAGTGTCACAGCCAAAAGAAGAAAGAGTCAGAGGAACTTGGCTCAGGCAGATGGGCCCAGAACCATGAAGATGAACCCTGCTAATGATGGAAGGATTTCTCAAGCAAGATGTGCCCGTGCACCAGTGTACAAATGCTATATTCTTTCCAGCTAGCACCTTATATGACAGGCCCTATGGAAATAAGAGTTGAGGGACCCTTCATTTGTATGCCCCACCCCAGTGGGCCACAGGACACATATTGAAGAGAGACCATTTGATTCTCATATCTACATCTCCAGAGACCTCTGGGAAATGACAGGATTTGGCTTGACAGAGGTAACCCATCTATCTGTCAGCATGGACCTGAAGATGAGTGTATTGTCTCCACAGATAAGCTGGCTCTTGTCTTAGAAAACTGAGAGAAGAGTTCAGAGATAGGACACCAATCGGAACAATCTTTGTCAGTTCTCAGGCAGGCCAAAAAACCACCTGAGATTTAAAAAAAAAAAACAGCAATGCACAAAACAGAACAATGATTGCCTGGGGGTCCTGACTGAGAAGGTACATACGAGAACTTTCTGGGGACATGAAAATTCTATATAGCGATGGGGTACAAGTTACATGGGTGGTGTATCCATTTGTCAAAATTATATAGCCAAGAACTGTGCATTTCAATGTATGCAAATGTTAACCTTAGAAAGCTGTGAAAAAAATAAGAATGGAGTAGGGAGGGGGAATAGGGGTGCAGATGACATAGAGATGGCAGCATGTGATGGGTACATAGGGTTCATTAGACTATTCGTTTTCCTTTGAACATGTTTAGAATTTAACATGATTTAAAAAACTAATTATGTCTTTGTCAGGAGCAGAGGACAGTACGACCAGGGGCAAGGAAGAGACTCAAAGGGGTGAGGGCCCCGGGGTCAAAGGGCAGCAGTAGGGGAATGGACTGAAAGTTTTCAGGTGGAGGGACCCCCTTTGTCTACTACACATTTCTTATCCATTGTAATCCTACCTGTTACATATTTTGTGTCTTACGAATCTGGTCCTTTTCCACTAGATTTTCCAACTATGTAAGAGTAAGCTAATGCTTCTATGTATTTGCACAGGCCACTGTCTTAATAGTTCCCGGCTCTCTAGGGGGAAGGGAAGTAGAAGGGAAACGACGCTGTTTGAACGTGTGCCGGGCCAGTCCTGCTCACACCCAGGGAGAGACATCAGAGCAGAGGGACCCACAAACCCAAACTCGAACTGCACCTGAAACCTCCACAAGGGGACTGCTGTGTTCCCAGAAACGGTTCTCGTCAAACAAAACCTGGAGGTGGGGATAGGTTCGCGAATGGCCTTCGTGTGTGGATCGATGACTCCTCCAGAGATGGGGTTGGCAGAACGAAGCCTGCAAACTCACGGAAATTAGCAGTAATGAGACATAAACAGTCAAACCTCAAAATAACTTCTCTGGCCTCTAGAATCAACACAGCTCCCCTGTCAGCCTGCACCTGGCCTGTCCGGCTGGGTCTGGGAGCCAGTGGGGTTTTAGGCCCCTTTTAACAGCTGCCAAGAGCACATTACTCATGGCCAGGACCCGGCCTTTTATGTTGCCACAAGTGGCCCAGCCGTTGTTTGGGCCGGGCGAGGTCCATTGATGGTTTTTCCCAGGGCTGGGGCTTCGCTCTCGGATTTTTCCAGGAGCTCCAGTTTGTCCACATGTTACCAGTGCACACTGAGCAAGCCCCCCGGGCTCCCGTGCTGGCCCGCAGCCCTGTCACTGCCTGGCCACCTCCTCTGGCCCCTGGAGAGACAGGGCAAGAGGCTTACGTGAGAGCAGCAAAGGGCTGTTACGTTTTGTCTTGTTGGTGCCTCTTAGGAGCTTGGCTTCCTAACACAATGCAAATTGCTGAGGGGTGTCCGTTGAACACAGAACACCCATCCAGAACATACCTATAAGATTGCAAAAAAAAAAAAAAAGCCTTATTGTAATACTTGTGTTTGAAATACACCATTGAAATGGGTTGGTCAGCCCTAACCGGTTTGGCTCAGTGGATAGATCATCGGCCTGTGGACACAAGGGTCCCAGGTTTGATTCCGGTCAAGGGCATGTACCTTGGTTGCAGGCACATCCCCAGTGGGAGGGAGGTGTGCAGGAGGCAGCTGATCGATGTTTCTCTCTCGTCAATGTTTCTGACTCTCTGTCCCTCTCCTTTCCTCTCTGCAAAAAATCAATAAAATATATTTTTTTTTAAAAGAAATGGGTTGGTCAATTGAGTTGAGAGAGTCTCACCTATACACCTTACTAAGGTTTTTCCTGGATCAGTGGGGCCTGCTGGAATTGGATTTGGGATTAAATCCCAATGGGGTCATGATAGTATATGATAATGACACACTCATTATATTCACTGCAGTTATCTGTTTACCATCTATTTGTTCTTCTGCAAAGGGCAGTTGCGACTGTCTTACTCACTGCTTTATCTTCAGGGTCTGGCTAAGAGAAAACCCTCCAATAAATCTTTATAGAACAAGGGAATGTGTTGAATCCTGAGTCTTCAAGTTGCTAGCACCTATTTCATCCTGCCCTGGGTTCTTTGTGACAGACCTCGTCAGCTGGGTGTCCCGAAGCCTTCCCCAAGCCCTTTCTTTCTTCCTCTTTCTCACTTCAGTGTTTGGAAAGTCTCCCTTGTACCTGGAGGTCTGGTCAATTAGGCATAACAGGGAGTCAGCTGGGGTGCTACTGGGACACATTTTGCTTCCTGACTTAAAAAATAAAAGACAAAAAATAAAAGACAGGGGTTGCCCTGTCTCCCTTCTTTGTGCACTGCATGTGGACTGTAAAGGTAGACACTATGGCAGTCACCTTGCAACCAATAAGCCTGGCGAGGAAAACGTGACATCTGATGGTCATAGAGCAGAAACGCAAATGTGACCTGGGTCCTTGGACTTGGCTGAGTCACCGAAACCTTCCTAATGCCACCACCTCTAGCCTTCTTGATAAGTGAGATAATGTAAACATTTGTAATGTTTAAGCCACTGATAGTCTCCTTCTATTCCCTATTACCTACATTCAAATAATCCATAACTGGTATTTTCCTAACTTCCACATTGGGTAGACAGAACAGAGGCTGTGCTTTGTTTAGCTTATATTCCCAAGCACGTAGCTCATAACATGTAACTGATTACACTCAATAATTACTTAATGAACGAGTGAACTCATTTACTGTAAATGAATGAAGAATTCATTTACTGAACGTCTGCTATATACAAGGCATTGCTGGTTGCTGAGTAACAGCTGTTTATATTTATTTTTTGGTGAATATTTTAGAACTACAAATATTTATAAGGTATTCTATATAATAAAAGCCTAATATGTAAATTGTCCCCTCGACTGGGAGTTCAACCAGGGGGCTGGACTGGCCAGCCAACTGCCTGCCACCCTAGTGGTGGCAGGCAGCCAGGGAAGGGAGGCCCTGGCCAGCAACCTCCAGCCGCTAGGGATCCTACCGTGAACAAATTTCATGCACTGGGCCTCTAGTTGATTATAAACTATTATGATTTTTGGTTCTTGGTCTTTGCTTTATATAAATTGTGGTTTATCAACATGCATGCTGTTTGCGTATTTTCTTCATGTACACATATTTATTACTAACGTTTGAAGAACAGTAACTCTTCTTCTATTATTCATTATGGAATCCTTTTTATGATATGTGGAAACTATTTTTCCTTCCTTGAAATTAGCTAAAATTGGTTCCACTGAGGATTGACAGACTCTGGCTGTTTGCCGGCTTTATTTCATTTGGAGCACTGGGATATGTACTATCCATGGGCATTCCAAATGTCTGATGTCTAGAACTTTTAAATTATTTTTTAAATGTGGATGCTTGATCAATAAAAAGGCTTTGAAATATATTGAATGCAAATTGTAATGAAGTGAAATTTATATAGTTTACAATCAATTACTTAATGTACGCGTGAACTCATTTACTGTAATAAGTGATAGAAGAAAGTCAAAATAACAAAAAGAACGGGAAAAAATGCAAATATTATGTTAATAAATCTGAGGATTGAAGAATTATAATAAAATTTCTCTGCTCTTCAGCAGGACAAAGTGAAACAAGTACAACAAGTTTTCCATCAACCGGTGGCAACACTGGAATTCTTGGGTTTGCAGAGTGGGCTTTGATTGCATTTCAGAACAAATGCACTGATCGCTAGTGACGATGAACAGGATACTTCTTTAAAGCAACCACATCCAGAAATACGTCCCATGCAAAAACACATGAGAGCTATGTCAAAAGAAATAATAAAAACAAGCAAACATACAAGCCTAAAACCTAGCACTACTTGCAAAAATGGCTCAAGAAACCCGGGCACATTCCCTCAGCTAAAGATAGATTCTCCCTGGGCTGAAACTACCTGGAGTCCACGCTAGGCGGACGGATGGTTATGCGGCCTGAGGAGTTCTCCAGAGCCATTACAATCTGTAAGTCTGGAGTAGCAACCATGTCACGGAAATGTATACATGGAATACAATTAAGCAAAAACAGAAAGCAGAACATGAAACTGTGTGAACACACAAATTACAGCTTTGTAGAAACACGTGCATATGTTGACAGCGATGGGAGAGAATTTGGGGACATGTCGATGGTTTTATGTTGAGCCAGCTAGTGTTTTATTTTATTTTATTTTTCCTTTGGAAGTTGTTTAGATTCATGGTATCAGAAGAAAGGAAAGCCCTTTCACTGAAGCGGTCCATGGCATCCTGAAAGAGTTGCCAGGCCTCCTTAAGAGGCTCACGGAGTCTCTTAAGAAGTGTTTGTAAGAAGGTCCAGAGAGCTCATGTCAAGAAAGCAGGGGAGCCAAAGACAAGGATGCTGTTGTTACCCTGAAAACTTCGAGGGAGACTGCTCCCCTCCCTTGGCAGGCCTCCCAACTCTTGTTTCTTCAGGCTGCAGTTTGGACAGCGGGAGAGAACCCTTGTCTGTTTAATAAGTTTGTGAACAAAGGCTGATTGCTTCCCTTGTCAATAAACAAACATTATCTGCTTCTGTTTCTCTGCTAAATTGAATTTCTGCTTACCCTAACTGGTTATATAAAGACTTTATGTACACAGGAAGAAGAAATGACAAGGTTGTGTAAGCAGGCGGCCCTGGGTAGAGTTGTGAAGTCAGTACAGTTTATTTCTTGGGAATCCTTGCTGCTCTTTTATGCATACTTCTCCCTCTTTCAAAGGCCCAGATGGCTCATGAAACCGCTGTTTTCATCTTGCATTATCCTATTAAGGGACCTATGGATTTTTTTTCCCCCTCAGGATTCTTTAAATTAAAAAAAGCAAAAGCATGAGAAAGGGCACAAAGGAATGAATCACTAGAAACTGAATTTGGGCATAGAGGTAGGTTTTATATTTGGAAACGAGAACATTAAATCACACCATCTAGGCAATAGTCCTTGTAAAAGTCAGAGCTGAGAAACAAAATGTTTCATTTCCTGGCTCAAGGTCAAGTAACTAAAAAGAGGGAAAGTCAGGATTAGAAGTCAGGGCCACAGAAAGCAGTAGGTGCAATGAGAGAGCTCAGAAAAACGGGAATGAACTCAGCTTTCTCTTCCCATAGGGGAGGGAGTCTGGGACAGTTTCCCCCAAAGGGTGGGCCCCGTGTCCATAAAGTGCCTCAGGCTTGTTGCCGGCCTGAAACAGTGTATGATGCCCAACAGGAGGAAGAGGATGAAATCCCCTAGATTTGACAAGGCAGGGAGGAGACCAGTAGAGAAAACACTCACTACCAAGTATTCAAAGCTAGATTTCCTCTAGAAGGTTATCCTGCAATGAGAATGGAGTTGCCAAAGTCCAAACCTTCAGGGTAGCCCCAAGAAGGTCAGATTGGCTGGACAGAGTGGGTGCTATCCAAAGTCATCCATCAAATTCTGATCGCTGACTTTGTGCACCAGGCTTCCCTAGCTCTCCTGACAATTCCTGAAGACAAATGTTGGATCTATCGTTTGGCTCAATCATCCTTTTTTTCTGACAGGCTTAGTGATAGTCGTTATTTACTTTTTTAGTTAAAAAATACAAAATAAGGCATCCAGACTTGAAAATTTAAAGAGAGATACATGAATATTCTGCAAAAAAAAAAATTATTAGGTCTCTCATAGAGCAGATAGGCATATTGGCAGCAGAAATGGAGAGAAAGCTGTTTTCTGTATCCTATGCTTCACTCACTCATTTATTTATATTAGCATCTTACAGTATAGAAGGCAGCCCAATTGTCTTCAACTTCAAAAATCTAAATTCATTTAAACACCTTTAATTGTAAGGATTTTTCAAGCCTCTCTTTCCATCTGAAATTTGTATTGTTGTTGGCCCAGGCACCACTTTTTGATTGCCCTTGTTGCTTGCTGAGAATGCAATCTCTAACGCACTCTGTTTAATCTTTGAATCAGCCCAGGAAGATGGAATTACCATCCCTGGAAAACTGCAGTTTCGTTTGAAGGAACTTAGCGCAGCTGCAACAATAAGATGGAAATGTGATGGGTTTGGAGGAGGCGAGGATTAAGGTATGGGATTAAGAAAGCCTTGCTCGCCCCTGTGGGTAGAATGATCACATACATCACAGGCTAACCTTGGCTCCACTCAGCTCCCATGAAAGTATGCAGTGTCACAGACTCCCCACAATTAGGATCTGTCATCTTGAGCATCAGGATGGAAGACACAGCTGCCAAAGGGAGGCCAGGGGAAGAAGAGAGGTTGAGGAGGAAATGAATAATTCTGGTGACAGGGACTACTATTCTGATAGGAACCAGGATGTCTGCAATATTTCAAGAACCGTGTATAAGGGCGAGGGCTGTTGGATGTGTGCCTTCCAACTTCAAATGTGCCTGCCCATACGGACGCTGATAAGCGCTGGGGGAAGAGCAGCTGGAACTCTGTGGCTGCTGATGTTTCCTTTCTTGATATCCATTCTGAGACGACATTTGCAGCTGCTTTATCTGCTCCTCAGAAGTTCTTGTATTTGGGGAATCATTAATTGTAAAATAAATACCTACTTGCTGACATGGAAATGAAATTTATTAGTCAACTACAGAACTGGTTGTCTGTCCGTGCATATAGAGGGAATCTGGAACTTTCCATTCTACCCAACATGTCCTTTATGGGAATTCAAGTTTATTGCACCTCATGCTGCCTAGGCTAAGACATAACAAAAAGTGTTCTTTAAGATTTTTTTTTAATTATGTTACCCAGTAATATAGATGGGGACCTGGGAAAAGTTTTTTGAATAAGAGCCAGAGCTCTGGGGAAAAAAATAACCAAAAGAGACCACATGCAAATACAGTTGTGAAACCAAGGCCACTGAGAAATAAGGCACAGCCCAGTCTTGTTAAAATGGGGCCAGCACACGCTGGGATTTGGAGCAACCCAGGAAGAAGTGCAGGGTAGAGGTGAAACTGTGAGGAAACTGACTCTAGAATATCTAAGGCACAATGTCTTAGGATACAGTGAGCCTAGGTGTGGTCAGTACCAGCTGGTCCAAACCAGCAGGTAAGGCAGGGTGCCAAGAAGTCCCAGGCAGCAGTGGTGGGTAGTAGTGTAGGTGTCGATTAGAACTACAAGAGTCATGGGACCAGAATCCAGACCAGGTTTGTAAGAGCCACCGCCAAGCAAAATGAAGTTCACAGGGTGTCCCAGTTATAGACAGGGCCAGAGGGTCAAGGCTGGATAACTAGGTAGCTCTCAAGCTGGAATTGTGACATCTAGAAGGGCCCAGTTCTGAGATGGTAAGGTAAAGGGTGATGATCCTCCCAGGTCAGAACTACATGAGGCTCAGCCTCTGAATGTGAGATCATGTCGGTCATCCAACTTCATTCCAAATCACAGCGAAGGGCAGGCCTGAGGCTGTTTCTCTCCTGTCCTGGTCAGGATTGGACTAGGCGCTGGCCCTGTAGTGAACGTATATTGTCTGCCCAACATATGACTTCTCTATGATTTGATGTGATTTAGGTATTAACCTCCCAGTGCACAAGGGTGGGAAGATAACTCAGATCTGGCCAATCAGGTTACTTCATTCCCCTTCCCATAGAGATTTATCCAGAGGTAGGCATAAGGCATAAGCTGAGCCAACTCTTCTATTGAAGCTCTTCTCCTACTACTAGCATTTATAGAGTGCTTACCATGTGCCAGGAATTGTTTTGAAAGCTTTAGATGCATCATCTCGTCTAATTCTCATATTAATTGAGTAAGGCAATGCTATTATTATATCCCTTTTACAGATAAAAGGACTGAGACAAAGATAATTTGTCTAAGATCACACAGCTAGGTAGTAAAGGCAGAGTGCGTAAGTAGGCAGTTTTGTAGCGTAGCTTGGGTTATTGATGTGCAAGGAAAGACATCCTTGCTTCCTCTGGGATAGTACACTTTAAGGATTATATACACTGGAGATGCAAATGATTATCTCCCAAGGCCTGAGTGTGGGAGTTGTCTGAGGTAGAGGAGAATGAGGAGTCACATATTCTGAAAAGGAGAGAGGAAGAGATTCTCATAATATGACTTGAGTTTCTGGTCTACGTGTGCCTGAAGCTGTTCAACCCGTGGACTTTTCAATTACATGGGCCAGAAAATTTTCTTTATTGCTTAAGCTCATTATAGTTGTGTGTTTTTGTTGTTGTTTATTTGCAAATATGAGTCCTGCTTAATACAGGCTTGTCTGTAGGATACTTCAGTATGCACTGTGAGACCTTGGAGTACTGAGAGCAGAAGAAATGAGTCTGGGTGTTAAAAACCACTGACATCTTATGACATGCAAACAATGGTTGTAGCATTCCACAGCTCCAGCTCTCCTCACATTGCCAGTGCTCCCTACCTCCATGAGGGTCTGCAACCACAATGACTGTGCCTTTACAGATGTAATTCAAGGGCTCCTGGAGAGCAGTCTAAAGTTAAAGCAACAGAAGGCTATTACCTCACCAGGAGAAAACGCTTGAGCTGCCTTTTCAATGCCTGGGTTTACGCACACACTGCACATAACCTGCGGAGTGCTGGCTGGACACAAAAAGGCCACACCTGTGTAACTGTGAAAAACACGACAATAGCAATGTTCACGCTTTGAAATATACCTCTATGCCCCCTTTAAAAGTTAGGGGGTTGGGTGATTGGTTGGTTGGTCAGCCCCTCAGGAATAGCTAGATAGAATTAACCTTTGACTAATCAAGTATCTTTTCTAGATTCCTGGGCTTTGGCATGTTCGGCCTTGGTGTTAATACAAGTGAAACACTTAGAACAATGAATGGGTTGTAGTAAGTACATATTAACCAAATCCCATTCTCCTCATCTTGATTTTCCAAAGGTGGAATGAGTGGTGAAGGGTTTAACAACTTCATGAACTACTGATTATGAGAAGACTCACTAATGAATATTCCTGCACGTGGACAAGTGTTAGACACAGAACAGATTTTTAATTCGAAGATCAAAACTGGGAAATCCAAGGCTAAGTGAACACCCAGGGTCACACAGCTGAGGAGTATTAGCACTGGCATTAAAAAATTAGGTTGTTACCATTAAATAGTACCCACCTCTTGGTGTGCATTGACAATGAGAATAATTAAACCCCTATGCTTTTTGACCGTGTTACAACCCGATTTTTCAAAATGTGAATTAATGATCACAATTTTCATTAAATGAATTAGCTTGAAAAGCAGCAAGTGCTTGGTCAGTACACACCTATGGACCTTGGTAGCTGAAAGGAACTTCAGAAATCAAATAGGGGTGGGGAAAACACGATTAAACAAATGTTTTTTCTGTAGGACTTCTCAGAGCTTTGATTCTCCAACAGGGGGATCGGGTGGTTCACAACTTTTCCCCAACTTAATTTGCCAGTGGAATCTTTTCTTTTCAGCAAAATTATTACAATTGTGAGGTGTCCTGAATGCTGTCTAGGAAAGGGAGTAAAGGGTCCCCTTTTATCCTATGAACCCTAATTTTCCTGCGAAGACCCAGAATGACAGACCCTTGCTTCTCCTGCTCAGTGGACCGCAGCTCCCCTCAGTACCCGGGTTCCTGCAGAGACCTCTGGATCCGGGGTGCCCTGTCTTGGGAGTCCGGGGAGGGATGGCCGGGCCCACACAATCCACTCCGGCACTGCGGCTTTGCGTCCCCTGCCCCCGTGGGTAATTATAAAGTACGGGCTCGGTTATTTACTGTGTTACCTAATCAGCCAGCTCACAAGTAAGCCTCGCTTTTCTGCTGTGAGATCTGAATTTAAAAAAATTACAGCCCTGTCTCATTCCAGGTTAAAAAGAAACCACTACTTACGCCGCTTTCCAAAAACACGGAGACAATGATTCTCTGTCCTCGCAGAAACGCAAGCACAATTGCAGAATTAAGACGCTTACATGGGTTTCGCTGTTTCAGGCCACCCTAAAATTGCCTCCTTTTCAAAGGTAAAACGTAAGATGCCTATGTTTCTTGGATTTCCAGGAACCGAGTCCGGCAGCGGGTTCGTTTGTCTTTCAGAGTTTGAAGCAGGAGAAACGACTACCCAAGTGGTGTTAATTTGCTCTATTTATCTTGGGAATTAACTTTAAAGCTTAATTGTCAGACACAAGTGACCTCCACGCCCATGAAAATCCCCAGAGAATGGCGAAGGCGGACAGCTTGGGTGGAATGTGAATGTCCCTCTGGGGTGAACGGGCTGTGCAGAGCCTGAAGGGAGCGCTCAGCCCAGGCGGGAGGGTGCGCACCCTCCAAGGTTTTGTACTTCTCAAGGCTCAGACCTGGTTCCCAGCCCCCACGCCCATCTGACCAGGTTCCCGCCACGGAGCTGGCAGCAGAATGGCTTAAGGATCTGTCTTGTCCCAGAGTCTAGGGATTGGAGTAGCTGTCCTATCCCTGGCCCGGCCTAGCTCCTGGAGGCCCCCCCGGGAAGATACTGCAGAGCCTGGGGTGGGCTAAAGAAGTTCTGCCTGCTTGGGAAGGTTCTTGGGCAGGGTTTTGTCCTGAAACTTGCCCTCGCTCTGGCAGAATTTGGAACAAATGTTTGACTGAAATCATACACTATAAAATTAATCGAACAATGTAGGATAGAGAACAATAAGTCAGAAAATAAAGATGCAAACTGACAGCTCTGGAGTCTGTTTTATGGAAGCAGTACAATGCTGAAAAGGGACACATCATACTCGGTGGAACTACCACCATCCCCTCCCCACCACCTCATCCTTTCCTAGCCTGACCCATCTTGCACATAATTAACAAAGAAAGAAAGAAAGAAAGAAAGAAAGGAAGAAAGAAAGAAAGAAAGAAAGAAAGAAAGAGAAAGAAAAGGAGGAGGAGGATAAAATCATTTGAGCAAGTAATGCCCTGGCTCCTCTCTGCTGTGGTCAGTGTAAGCCCAGATACTCAGCAGATGACATCGCCATTGTAATGAGGTACCAGCTTAGGTAACTGCCTTTAAATAGGCACAAAAAACTTTGATGGGCTCCACCCTACGTTACTGCCTCATAGGAGAGGAGCCCATCAGAACAAAAGTAATTCTGAACTGGACGAAACCCTGAACTGGACGAAACCCTACTATACAGAACAATCTCCTTTCCTGGAATGGGTTAGTGCGAGGGCAGAGCTGGTGACAGTGGTTAAGTGCTTCCCTTTTCTAAAATAGTGGAGCTCACTAACTGATTTAGCCTTGATTCACTCTGGGATGCTTTTTTTTCTTTTTACCAAACTACAACTTCAGTAGGGTCTTTCACTGAATGGTGAATTGCACGTAGCCAGCCAGACTAGCCCATTGATCCTGGTGGTCATTGGCCTGTCAGACATGGCACACAGATCAACCCAATGACTGGACCTCAACATTATCTAATTAGATCTCCAGGAGTGTTCGCTTCTGTTACTAACAACGAGGGATGGGAAGAGGACATTTGGGAATCAAGCAAAGTTTATCTTCTCAAATGGAGAGCAAGTGAGCAAGGACGGGGGGGGGAAAGTAGAGAGAAAATGGAATTAATAAAAAAAAATCGCCTTTGTGACTTGGTATCTGAGAAAAACAAGGTTGCTGGTTTCCATGGTTTAACTCATCTAAATTATTAGTCATTCTCAAACAGCCAATTTAAGGACCCATGGACAGCTACTTACCTGGCAAGAGCTTTACATATCTAAGCTCCCAGCTGAAACTGGTTTGGCTCAGTGGATAGAGCTTCAGCCTGTGAAATGAAAGGTCCCAGGTTCGATTCCGGTCAAGGGCATGTACCTTGGTTGCGGGCACACCCAGTAGGAGATGTGTAAGAGGCAGCTGATTGATGTTTCTGACTTTCTATCCCTCTCCCTTCCTCTCTGTAAAAAAAAAAAAGAAAAAGAAAAAGAAAAAAAAAAGAAAAAAAATCAATAAAATATATTTTTAAAAATAAATAAATATCTACATTCCCAGACCAACCTCTAGAGAAAGTCTAGTATACAACCAGAGAAACTGTACTTCCCAGGTTTAATACAGAGATTTCTTAACCATTGTGCCGCCAGAATTTTTAAAACATGTAATACCTGACTATTTAGTCAGGGGTACTAACTTCTTTTCCCTTAGATTGTCAAACAAAAAATTAAAAAATGATGAGAGCCAACACAACAATAGCCATCTAGTGTGAATGAATCAAAATTATACCTATTTTCTGTCAGATCGGCAAAAGATATATTTTTTGATGTGCTGAGGAATTTCAGTAATTAGTTTATGTGTGCCATGAGATTAAAAAAAAAAAAAGGTTGAAAATTGCTGGTTCAGTAGGTAGATTGAGACTAGACTTTAACAACATACATATCAGAATAGATAAGCAGAAAGAAGCCACTATAGGTTCCTCATGTACCAGAGGAAAATAACAGAACAGGTCTTCAAGGAAACAACCTGGCAGTGGAGGCAAACTGCCTAGGACACTGGTTGGCAAACCACGGCTCATGAGCCACATGCGGCTCTTTGGCCCCTTGAGTGTGGCTCTTCCACAAAAACACCACGTGCGGGCGCACATTGAAACTTTGTGGCCCATGCGCAGAAGTCCGTTTTCAGCCTGGGCAAGTCTATTTTGAAGAAGTGATTCTAATGCCCAGCCACACTCAAGGGGCCAAAGAGCCGCATGTGGCTCACGAGCCATGGTTTGCTGACCACTGGCCTAGGACCTCGTTCAAGTCCAGGTTCTCCTTCAGCAGGTCTGGCTGCATTTCTCACCAGCCCCCAGGTGAGACCAAAGCTGCAAGGCCTCCCGCTGCATTTTGAAAAGCTGAACCCTAAAGTTGGCCGAGGCTGGAGTTGAGGTATTCCCCAGGGTCTTGAGATGGCACGATAGACTACTGGGATCAACTCCACATCTTTTCCTGGAGGGAAAGTCCAGCTTAAAGCTAGATGAGATTGTGAGATGTCACAGAGCCCTTTCTGGAAGTCAGGAGTCCCAGCTCTGAGTTGTAGAAAAGTCAGCTAGCCAGAGAACATTACCTGCCTCTTCAGCTTCTGCGGCCACATTCGGTAAGATGACAGGACTGGATTATACTGCCTCTAAAATACTTTCTCATTCCACGACCCTAAATTCTCCAACCCCAGCACATAGAATAAGGCCTAACCAACTTAGGTGGCCTTTTCTAACTCTGTAGGTTATTAGTTACTATATTTTAAAGAGTCAACATGAGTATCTTACATCTTTCCGGCATGTTTGCTATAAAGGATAGATGCCCTCCCTACACATCAATTGTATATATTATGATTTAGACATGTAATTACCCCCTAAAAGGGGGAAATACATTTGTATGTGGGGGGTTGATAAAAGAAAATGCTATTGTATACAGACTGAAAAACACTATACTTTATTTTTAAAATATTGTAAGGGCTGGTATAAACAAGTCATAGCTTACAGATGTGTGTAAAAGCTGCCCGAACCGTGCACATGAACTATTTGGAGGGGAGAAACGTTGCTTTTAAAAATTGTTTGGACTGTATGTTCTTTTCCTTCTGAGCAGGGTGGGGAGACAAAGGAATTGAATTACAGGGGAGAATATAAAACGCCTCCTTTAAGGAAATAAATGTGTAATAGGAACTATCCAGCCAGTTCTCTCAGGCACGGGGCTCCCTGGGGCTCGTGTAAATGCGTATAAGTACGTCCTCTGTGTCACTCCAGATGTTTCTGCAGGAAAGAATCCTCTCCCCCACACACTGGCATTAACCCGCGGCAGGTAACCGCCAGGCCAAGCAGCATCCTGAGGGGGGTGCCCCAGGTGAGATTGGGGATACACAGGCCCGTTCTGGCCCCAGCTCTCTACTGCTGGAGGGTTATGTATGTTGCTAAAGTATCCTGCTAGGCTTGGCCTGTACGTATGAACACAGGGTGAGGCCCAGGAGCAGTTTATCAGGCAGAGAAGTCAGGCCGCCTTTAAGTGGGAATTAAGTCTGTCCACACTTATCTTTAGAGATTGTCCTTGGGTTCTAGCTGAGCAGGGCTTTCTCAGCTGTGTGTGTGGGGGGTCTGCTTGTAGTTTTGACTCTACCCCTCAGGGCAACCTGACTGCACATAAACTGTAAAAAACAGATCCTGGCTTCTGCACTTCCTCTCCCTCCTCCCATTTCTCCCCCCCCCCCCTCCCGCCCCAAGTCTGTGTTACATGGTCACAGGGCCAGAAAGAACCCTGCGTTTCCTCTTTCCCTTTAGTATGTTCTCTCTCATTTCTCATCCCATGCTCCAAGGGGGAAGATGAAGTTCTGCAGAAGACCCATTCAGGTGGCCTGGCTGACACCCCAGAACCCACCCCAAAAAGGAAATGCTGCCACGTGGTAACAGTGGTGTTCTCCACAATCCACAACCAGATCTCCCCCTGGCAGGCTCCTGACTCCCCTGATCCCCCTACCTCACCCACCTTCTTGGTTCACACCTCCCCACTCTAAGCAGCAAGTCACGTATCAGCAGCCACAACTAAGAGTAAGTAACGAGTGGCAGTATGCTGAGCAGTTCCAAAACAGAATCCTACCACTGTATATAGTGCTTAAAACCATAAAATCAGCAAAGGGGGCAGTGAACACTAGCCAGGACCAATGACAGTGACTATGTTACCAACACATGTATAACATATATAAAGAACATATATAACATAATAAAGAACAAAGCACCTAGACATCCTAAGAAAGACACTAGTCATCTCCTAATATACATTCTCCTCTTCTTATCATCTATATATATAAAAGGCTAAGTGATCAACTGCAAATCCACCCAACTGTCTGACCAACTGACTGGCCAGTACATATGACACACACTAGCAATTTAAAAATAAACATTGACTCGCACATGCACAATGCATATAAAGCTCTCACTAGCGCCAATCACACGCAATGCCAGAATGTATCTGAAGACCAACTATTGGCACTTCGTTGTTGTTATTTATTTATTAATCAATTTATCAATCATTATTTTTATCAATGTTGCTTTTATATGTTTTGTTATTTTTATATCATGTTTTCATTGTTTTTATATCATGTTATTGTTTATTTATTAATCAATTTATATATTATTTTAATATACATTTTATAAATTTCCTTTCATCTCTGACACTTCTATTATAGAGAAAGGGTAAATAGTGATACTAAAATATTTTGTATTTTAATTTTATAATACTGTCATATATACTATTTTTTACAGTAATGTAATTATCACACGAAGCTTTCTTCTCATTAATTTCCTTTCAATGTGCACGAATCCATGCACCAGGCCACTAGTCCTATATAATAAAAGAGAAACATGCAAATTTGACCGTACCTTCACTCCTGATTGGCTATGCTACCAGCCAATCAGGAGTGGGGGCGGGGCCAAGTGGAGTGAGCACCCAGCCCCTGGGTGGTGTGAGGGGAACCTGTGGCAGCAGTAGCGGTGGTGTTGGCGGCAGCAGGGAGCGCCCACCCCCCAGGCACTGTGAGTGGAAGTGGCAGTGAGCACCCAGCCCCTGGGGCCAGGTGGTCACAGGCAGCCGGGGCTGAGCTGAGCAGGGCGATGGCTGGGTGCCCAAGGCCTAAATGGGCAGACTGGGGGTGAGCCATCAGTTGGACATCCCCTGAGGGCTCCCAGTATGTGAGAGGGGGCAGGCTGGGTTGAGGGACCACCCATGCCCAGTGCATGAATTTCGTGCTGTAGGCCCCTAGTATATAATAAAAGGCTAATATGCAAATTGACTGAATGGCTGAACAACCAGTCGCTATGACACACACTGACCACCAGGAAGTAGATGCTCAACACAGTATTGCTCAGCCAGAAGCCGGGCTCATGGCTGGTGAATGCGGGGGGGAGAGGGGGAGGAGCCTCTCCCACCTCTGCAACAGCACAAAGGTGGAGTGGACCTAAGCCATCAACTGGACATCCCCCAAGGGCTCCTGGACTGCATGCAGGTGCAGGCCTGGCTGAGGGACAAACGCCCCCTCCCTCCCCAGTGCACAAATTTTGTGCACCAGGCCTCTAGTTTAGTAGTAGAAGCCTGAATTTTAGCTGAGCACATGGACACCAGATTAAAGACTACAGTAACCAGCCTTCCTTGCAGCAGAGTATAACTATGTGAGTAGGTTTTGCTTTCTGTGGAATCTCCTTAAAGAAAGGGGCTTGCCCTTCTTCATGTCTTCCTTCTTGCTGCTGACTGGAATAAAGTAATCTTGGACTATCATTTTTTTAAGATGGTAGAACAATAAGGACTCAAAGTACCTGATAATCAAGGAGTTAGCCACCATATTAACTCTGGCTAGCCTTTGTTTATGTAAGAGATAAAATAATGTCTCTATTGTTTAAACCCATGCTATTTGGGTTTTCTAATATCAGAGCTCAATTGTGTTCTAACCTATACTATTGCCTTCCTCTTTAGACCTGAAATAGCAATGACATCCCCAAACGAATTGCATCATTATTTCATTGAGAGTATAAATGATAGCTTTGAAGCCTAAAAAAATCTATTCATAATAGATCTATTCCATGTATTCTCTAATTATAATGAAATAAAAACGGGTACAACAAAATGTAATGCACAGCACAGTATTCCTTCTTTTCAATAAACAGTGAAAATATAGACATTTTCTCTTGATAAGAGGCAGATGAATTGTTCTCTAGAAATACTTGTTGCAACTTCATTTCTGTATTCTTGACCACTAAATATTAGAGAATAGGTCAGATTTCTTCTTCTTGGTCTCTTCACTAAGTCCTTAGAGGGGTTAGAGTAATAATTTTATGATGGTGAGGTCAGTTCATGTTAATGGGTAAGAAAGAATCATAACTACTGATAGCATTGAAATGCATCCATGTCATTAAACCCTCAGAAAATCCTTCATTTGAAGATTCAGAAACTGAGGCTCCAACAAGTGGCATGATTTGCTCGAGGTAATAGAGTACTATATTAACTAGAGACCTTGAATCTAGGTTTTCAGATTCCTACTATATCATAACTAGAGACCCGTTGCAGGAAGATTCCTACAAGAATAGAGCTTCCTGCAGCCTGAGCAAAGCTCCCTCCCTTCTCTGCTGCCTTGCTCCCTTCTCCACTACCTCACAATCTCCCATCCCCGTTGCCTCGCTCCGATCTCTGCTGCCTCACTCTCATCTCCACTGCCTCGCTTCCTACTCTGCTGCCTCCCTCCCTTCTCCCTCACCCCGCTTGCTTACTTCTCCACAGCTTTTATCCCTTCTGCAGTGCTTAGCTTCCTTCTATGCCATCTTCTGCACACAGATATGCAAATTAACTGCCATCGTGGTTGGGTTAATTTGCATGCTCACTCTGATTGGCTTGTGGGCATGGCTTGTTAGTGTAGCAAATGTATGGTCAATTTGCAGATTGCTCTTTTATTATATAGGATTGCCTTTTTACTTGTCTTTCTCTGCTCCAGACCTAGCTTCTTTCCCATTCATTGTTATATCCCTGGCACTTATCAGAGGGCCTAACTATTAGGCTCTAACATATTAAACATCTCAATAAATACCTGTTAAATGAGTTAACAAATCTAAAACCCCTCTCTGCCAACACTCCCTTGGTCTGCAAAGGTTCTACAATCCAATGCTCATAATATATTCCAGGTCACTCCCAGGCCATATGGCCTGTCAAGAGAATGTGGTCGAGGGTGAGACAGAGGGGAGCAGGAGTGGTGAACACACCCGTATGACACACTTGTGTTCTCCTCCACACTCTCCCGGGCCTGGGTGGGCCCGCCACGTAGGGCATTTGGACGCATGCCTCACAGCCTGGGAGACAACTTGCACTTGGTGTACTTTTCCAGGAAAAGAAAAAAGGCAACTGTGGCCTAGCACAGTTTAGAAGTCCTGCTGCCTGGTGTCCTGACATCATAGCATCCACCCTGTCTGATTCCTGGAGGCAGGCCCACTTGCCAGGCGGAGCTGGAGAGAGTGTAGAGGGAGGGGAGATGGGAAGAGGGGTTAGGCCCTGTAACAGGAAGCACGTGGCCACGCCATGCATAGTGACAGGGCATTATGACACAGTTCGTGGGGCAAGAGTCATGGAGCTGTTTGTGTTTTAGGCGTAGAGGCAAAGACAGTAGAGCTCATCCCTCCTTGTAAGACCTCGGCTCTCTGAAGCCAACTGTATCTGAGTTGGTCCTGCTCCAAGTTTTTCCAAGGAACCAAGAAAATGGGGCCATCTGAGGTGTCTGCCACTTCCTTTACCCATCCCGCCAACCAGGGTGCCACAGGAAGAACATGGGTTTTGTGTGTGTGTGTGGGGGGGGGGGGTCCTTCTGTGGCTCCTTATAGAGCTAAGAGGTGGGGGGAAAAAAACAGCTTGAGTGAGCTATGATCACCAATCATAAAATCTACAGCTAAATTATCACCTGGCATGCTGGAAATAACATTATTGCAAAATGTTGTCATGATATTAAGGTCTTCCAGTTGGAGAGCCAAAAGTTAAGCCTGCGCTGGCATTCATTTTCCAATAAATGAGTTGGCTTAAACGCAGACTTTCTCTCCTTCACTTGTAAAAATGACCAAAAATGTAACAGAGAGTTCAATAAATGTTTTAAAGATTGCTATTAAGCACAAATACTTCAACAATCTAACAACCTTACAAATCCTACCTTCCTTGCCCTTGCCCCCACCCCCACATCCGGGTCTCAAACAATCACACGTTTGCCTCGTACCTGGTGCATGGTGGACAACTGAAAAAACATTTGGTAACCAGGAATTCTGTGTGCCTTAGGAATTGGCACTTTACAGACTTTTTAGAGAGTTTGCTGAGTCGGATTAGATTCAAGAATAGTGTATTAATCCTCCGGGGGATATTTGCAGGCTAACAGCTACAGAGATAGACGATTTCCTTTGTTAAAACTTGTATCTGTATTCAAATATTGGCCGTGGCAGTTCCTAACTAAGTGCTGACTGCTTTGAATGTTATGTCAAACCATCTGCACTGGAAAGCAAACTCCTGTTAAGAAATATGATCACAGGTTGTCAAGAGATTATCATGTTCCTGACCATTCTACATTTTTATATTTTGAAAATCCCCACAAGAAAGGGGTCCTATTAAAACAGCAACTCTTTGGCAACGTGGGGCTGAGTACTTTTATACAATTTATGACTCTGGTCTATATGAAAATTCATTTTTGTGGGCCTTTTCAGTGGCTTCCCAGAACTGCTCACTAAAATGAAACCTTTTTCTCTGAGTCCGAAACTAGACTAGAAGTTTCTAGGTGACTAGTTTTTTTGAAAGACTCGCCGCTGCCTGGGAGGCAAAGGTGCCTCTACCGTTCTCACTGCCCTCAACCCGAAAACCTCAGAGGCTCTGGAACCATAAGGTCCAGGGAGGCAGCTCTTCATGCGGCTGAGGACCTACTAAGTTCAGGTCAAAGCTCTGAAGAGAAAGTGCAAAGTGAAAGCTTAAGGGGGATAGATTTGGCATAAGAAAACTAGGGAGTATGCATTTCAACTGGATTGTTATACACCCTGGGAGGGGTGGAAATAAACTATTCTTTTAGCACCAAGCAACAGAGAAGGGCATCGACTGAATCTTTTTTAAAATATATATTTTATTGACTTTTAAGAGAGAGGAAGGGAGAGGGATAGAGAGTTAGAAACATCAATGAGAGAGAAACATCCATCAGCTGCCTCCTGCACACCCCCTACTGGGGATGTGCCCGCAACCAAGGTACATGCCCTTGACGGAATCGAACCTGGGACCCTTCAGTCCGCAGGCCAACGCTCTATCCACTGAGCCAAACCCGGCAGGCTGGCCAAATCCTAAAGTAACAAACATGCTGGTCAAGGTCTAGGACATCAACATTGGGGAAACCTAACCCCCAGAAGTTGGGCAGTTCTGGGCATCAGGCTGCAGGATGGGAGCTGTTGGGGGCCTTGCCCCACAGAAGAGGGTGGGCAGAGCGGGCTTGTCAGTTTCTGCTGTCCCAAGAGTGTCCTATGCAGCTTTGCCGTCGGGAGAACCCAACTGCACACGGACTTTGAGCCTCGGTCCAAACATGTTCTGGAAACTGTGACACTCCCTCACACACCCACCTCCCTGCCCCAGCCACATACTCTGACCCAGTGCAGGGAGGGCGGGGAGTGTGGAAGTGTATGCGCCAGACACACCGAGTCCCCAGCGTGTGGTGCAAATAGAGAATGCCCTCAGCCCAGAGGAGAAGACAGCAAGAACCCCAAAGGTCAGGAACTGTAAGAGGCCGTGCGATGCTTCTGCTGGGTCCTCTCACTTAGGGCATTTCCTGAAATCACATCAAATCTAGTCTACGGTTAGAGCAGCACACAAACTGGCCGTGAAAGGGGAAGGCACCCTTCCACTGCTTCCTCTCCCTGCTCTTCCCCTGACATCCGGGGTCGATCCTTGAAAGGAGGATCCCGCCTAGTTCCCCTGAGGATGCTCAGGGCCTGAGAGCTGCCTGGGAGTCGGATGCACGGGAGAGGGGGATGCCTATGCTAATGAATGAATGAGCTGTCCGAGGCCACACGTTTCTGAGTGCCTTCTCTGGGGGGAAAGGGAAGGAGTGAGGAAGAGAGCCCCGGCACAGCTACATCGGACAGGCTCACAACTGTCCCCATGTTGTCCGTTTGACCCGGGCCAGGGGTCCTCAGATCTGGAGGGCTTGTGCAAAACCGGTCGCTGGGGCCCTAACTCCCCGAGGGAGGTTCCTGGTCGGCGGGTGGAGCTAAAGAATCTGCATCTCTAAGAAGTTCCCCGATGTCCCTGCAGCTGCTGAGCCACCTTTCAAGAAGGATGGCTCTGGACCGACCTCAGGGTCCCGGAGAAATGACCTCTGCCTTGAGAACTGAAATCTCCAAAGCAATTCAAGGCCCGGCTTTTACAGAGAGGAAGGGAGAGGGATAGAAAGTCAGAAACATCGATCAGCCGCCTCCTGCACACCCCCGACTGGGGATGTGCCCACAACCAAGGCACATGCCCCTGACCAGAATCGAACCTGGGACCCTTCAGTCAGCAGGACGACGCTCTATCCACTGAGCCAACCCGGTTAGGGCTCAAGGCCCCCGCTTTAAAACAAAAACAAAAACAAAAACAAAACAAAAACAACCACCACCACGAAAACCTGCCCGGGGAGGACAGAGCGCAGCGCTGCTCCGCTCCAGCTCAGCGTGGAAAGCTCCTTGCAAACCAAGGTTTTTGTTTGAATTTTGCCAACGTGTCCACGTCAAGTGAATCGTCCCCGTGTAAGCCTCCCGCACACAGGTTGGCAGCCTCTGCCTCCTCTTTCCCGGGACGAGGCTTTCGGGGCGCAGCGCCAGGCGGTCCACGCGCAGCAGGTGGAGCCGCCCTGGGAGGCGCCGTCGGCGGAGGCGCGGGGTCTGGCCAGTGGCTGCCGATTTCTCCTGCAGACCCGGACCGGGAGGCCGGACGCCAGCGGCTCCGTTAGCGAAGCACCTGGGCAGGCGTTCGAAGCTGCCCTTCGAGGCCTGGCTCTCTCTGGAGAGGCAAACCGGAGACCCGCTTTCCCAGGGGCCCTGGAGGCGCAGGGGCGCCCAGTCCCGTGCGCCCTGGGAGCCCGCGCCCACCGCCCCGCTGGCTGCGCGGCCTCAGGGATCGGGTCCCGCACGCGGCAGCGCCAGGCTGGCCCTGCGGCTCCCGCCTGCCCCCGGCACCTCGCGATCGGCTCTGGGCCTTGCTCCTGGGGGGCCCGACCACCTCGCCCAGAAATGCCAAACCCAGACAGGCCTCTCCACCCCGCCAGGAGCTCTAGCTAACTCTCGGCCCGCTCTCTGGCCTCCAGGGCAGCCCCCTTTCCGGGTGACTCGGCCCCCGCAAGCTGGGGGCGGAAAGGGCGCCTGCCTCGGGCTCCAGCGGAACGGAGCCGAGCGGGGGGCGCAGGCACAGCGCGCACCGGTGGGCCCAGCACCCCCATCACCCTCTCCCCGCCTCTGGGCAGGGACCCCGGGGAGGCCGGCCTCGGGCAGGCTGTCCGTCGGGCTTGGCCCGAGGCTTGGACCGCTGGAGGCGGCGGGGGGGTCCCCGCGACGCGCTTCCAGACGCACAGAGCTTCAATGCTGGGGTGGGAGGAGGGGTGAGGCGTGGGGAGCGGGCATCCTTGTCGAATGCGGGGCCCTGGGAAAGCCTGGTGGCCCCTCCGGCAGGGACGTGTCCGAGGCCGTGGAAAAACCCGCCAGCAGCCCTAACCGGTTTGGCTCAGTGGATGGACCGTGGGTCCCAGGTTCGATATGGATCAAGGGCACGTACCTTGGCTGCGGGCACAAACCCAGTAGGAGGTGGGCAGGAGGCAGCTGATCCATGTTTCTCTCTCATTGATATTTCTGACTCTCTCCCTCTCCCTTCCTTTCTGTAAAAAACCAATAAAATGTTTTTTTAAAAAAAGGAAAAACCCGCCAGCACAGGAGTCCCTGGGCCACCCCGTGGGGCGCTCAGCCAGGCCCAGCGGTGCGGGGAGAGCGGCTCATCGGCCCCGACCACAGGCTCGGGCCCTCTCCCTCGGCTGCTGCCTCGCACACAGCTCCTGCTCGGTGTCCCAAGGACCCGGGTGGAGGCGGGGGGATCCCCGCGGCCCGAGGGGTCGCTGGCTGCCCAGCACGCGCACCCCGGGGGCTAGGCCCTCCGAGTGATTGCCCGCGGCCCGCGCCGCGCAGTGCGCCGACCTCGCCTCCAGGGGGCGCTGCGGGTCTTCTCGCGGCGGCCGCTGCTGCGCTTTCCCCTCCCATCGGCTTTGCAAAGCGCCGGCTGGAACTTACTTTAAAAGATAAAAGTTCTTGGTTTTTGGACCCGCTGCATCCACACCCACCGTTCTGAACCCAAAGCCCGCTGTCCTTCGCGAACCTGCTCCCTACGCCGAGGCTGAAGCGCACGCTGGGTCCCAGCTCCTCCGGGCCCGGGCGCGGAGGCAGCCCACAGCGCGGGAAGTTCAAATGCAGAAGGTCCCCGCCCTGCAGAGGCCGGGGGAAAAGGGTGGCGAGTCCTCGGAGGTCGTGGCAGCTGGGATCCCTTTGGGAAGGATGGGGTTCCTATAATGTGTGTCTTAAAGGTTTTGGGGCGTCCGCTGCTCGCGGTCCGAGCGGGAAGGCTTGGAGTCCGTCCGACACCTGCTGGCTGCGGCCCTGCCGGAGCCTCCTGGGTGGGCGGGGGGGGGGGGGGAGGGTAAGGGGGGCAGGGGCCTGCGCTCGGCCCCCGCCTCCCCCAGCTCCTCCGCGCTTCCTTTCGCTGCCTTCATCCCGGCCTCCAGGGGCGTACACTTTCGGCGATCGGGTTTGGGCAGCGGCAGCCAGAACGCGCCCCCGGTCGGTCTGGGTGCCATTTCCCCAGGCGCGTCCCCGGTGTCCAAAGCCTAGGGCCGCCAGGGCCACCGGAGAGGGAGTCGGCGCGAATGTCAGAGTGAACCGGCCGCGGGGCGCGGGGGGGATGGGGCGGCCGCTCGGAGCCGCAGCCCCGGAGCGCAGCTGGGCCGCCTTAGGCTCCGGGGCTCCCCTCCGCTCACGCCCGGACCCCACAGCTCGCCGGGCCCGGTGGCCCATCTTCCGCGCCAGGAGGTGTCGCCCGGGGAGTCCTGCAAGTGAGGCCGTTTCTGGGTGGGCCCCCGCCCGGTGTGCGCCCTGGAGGCCGGGCTGAGCGTGGAGGAACTCCGGGCCATGCTGCGGGGGGGGAGGGAGGACCGGGGGGGGGGGCGCGCGGAGGGGACGCACCGGGGAGCCTGGCGCGCTGGGCTGCACCGGGCTCAGCCTCGGGCTCGGCCTCGACGTGGGGCGCGCACCTGCCGATGGCGTGGGCCGGGCCTGGAGGCTGCGGGGACACGCCGCTTCCCGCAAAAGCCCGGAACTCGCCGGCTCCTCCCTACCTTTCAAGCCACTGCAGCTCGGGGCCGGCGCGGCCCGGCTCCATTGTGGATGGAACGTCGGAGGCGCGGGTGGGCGAGGTGAACGCAGGAGGTTTGCAGAGAGAGGGCGCAGCTCACGGTGGTTGTAAGTGCTGGCGACTTTGCGGGGAAACGCAGCCGGTTTCGCACTGCCCCCCCCCCCCCCTACACACACACACGCACACACATCCGGAGGAAGGTAGGTGTGAAGTCCGCCGCTGGGGGATTGTCACCACTTTTGGGAAAAGGAAATGCAACGCGTAGGGACACGCTTCAGGCCACCACCCCCGGGGTGCGCGTCCGGGGGGTCTGAAAGGAGAGAAAGTTCCCTCCGACTCCTCCAAATTGAGAAAAGCTGCGGAAAGAATGAGGCGGTTGGAGAGAGGGGACCACAGGCATCCCGGTCGCTGGAGCGCAGGGCGGAGGACTAAAATGAAAGCACCCCTATGGAAGCCACCAGGGAAAACGTGTGTGTTTGTTGGGTTTGGGTTTGGGGTTTTTGTTTTTTTTTTAATCCTGAGCTCTTAGACCTACTGCTTCCATGCTGTTTGTCAGATCTCCTTCGAAGCAGTTCAGTGCTGAAGGATATCAAACACTCACTGTTTAACCTTTGCGAATTTGAAATTGGAAAGGAAAAAAAAAAGATCTGCTCTCCCTAAACTAGGTTTTACCCCAAAGGAACGAAAAATTCGATCCACCTCGGCATAAACAAAATAGAATTTTATCTTAATAAACTAACATATCGTAGCTTCTGCCTGCACCCCCTCCCCAATCACTAGTTCTCCTTTTGACAGTGTTTCGTCTTATATTTGTCCACTTCCTTGCACAGCTGAGGTTATTTTAATTGCTCTCTGAGGTGGCACATCCAAAACCACTTTTTGGCGGAACCATTCAATCCTTGCAGCCTGTTGGCGGAAGGTCTGTGCCCCCCAAACGAGGTCTTGCCCGGGGGCTAAGGCACATCTCCTCCCCGCAAAGGGCTGGGAAGAGGGGCGCTTTGCCCACCCAGATCTCATCTGGGAAGAGGCTGTTTCCAATGAGTGTATGTCAGTCCCTTCCTGCCACTCTTCCCGGGAGCTGAAGTGCGTCCTGCAGTTCCTCTCTGCCCGGACCAAACCTTCAGAAGAACCTAAAAGTGTATCACTCCACTTCGATTCAGTTTCCTGGCGACTAAACAATGAACTCTACTTTTTTATTTTTATGTATTTATTTATGTATTTATTTATTTATTTATTTTTGGCTGGGCATGAAGATGTTCACGTTTTGAGACGCTAAAATAGTCTTTTCCTAAATTTCGTAAATGGTTGTTCCTCACCCAACGCAAGACGGATTCTTTACCACTGCGTTGCAGAGTCCACCTCTTTCAGTCGCTTCCTTGCTTGGGAAACGTACACTGGCTGATGGAAGCTTAAATATTGGAGGACAGGTCTCCTGGGATATTCCACCACAATCCTTTTCGGTCAGTAAGAGATTAGCCACCGTCACCTCAAAAGCAAACTGTTGAAGACAGCAGATGAAAGCAGACAACACACACAGAGTCGAAATCGACCCAAGAATATGTACAACACTGTATTTTAAATCGGGGGGTGGCGGGGTGCTCTACGCTGAAGAATGCAATCCAGAACTGGTTGGTTTTACCCCACGTAGAAGACGGTTGTGCTCAACGTGCTATAGGATATGGAGGTGAACTCGGTTAGAGTGCCCAGGAAAACGAGGACATGTCCCTCAGCTCCTCTGCGGGGTCTTCCAGGGGCAGATCAGTTGCTGCGTTCCCAACACCGTCGGGAAAAGTGGGGAAGGAAAGGGGTGGGCGTTGGGTCCGTGCGTCCGCTTCGAACTGAGTCACCTTCGGTCCTCCCTGGGAAACCTCGGGCGAACCTGCGCCTTTAAGACTCAGTTGCTACCAAACACAAGTAAACAGAGTGGACCATTAGCGGGCGCCCGGGCGCGGAGGCGGAGCCAGGGAGCAGTGGGCCCCGCGCAGCGGCGGGACGCCCGCCCGGAGGGGAGGCGGGGCCGCTACTAAAGCCCCGGACTCCGGGCCGCGAGCAGCCTAGGGAGGGCAGCGGGCGGGGACGGAGCTCGGCGCGCTCGCGGCCGGAGGGGGATGGCCCTGCGCGGGGGCAGACGCCGACTCCAGCCGGAGCCCGCCGGAGGCTCGCCGAGGCGCTGGGTCCCGGGCGAGCGCTGAGCCGCCGGCTCCGAGCACCGCGCGGGGCGGTACGCATTCCACGTCCGCAGACTCCGGCGAAAGGCGAGGACCCACTCTCGTTTTTTTTGTTTTTGTGGCTCGGAATGCTCCCGAGAATGTCCGCGGCTGCCGGGACCCCGTGCGGGCAGAGACGCTGGCCCGGCGTGGACCCAGTGACCTCTCGGAACTGTGCGCCTCGCTGCCTGCGGCGGGTCTGAGCGGCGCCGGCCCGGCGGACCTTTCCGCGGGAGGTGAGTGTCCGCTCTGGGAAGGGGGCTGCGAGGCTCCCCGAGACAGGAGGGGTGCGGGACGTGCAGGGGGCGCTGATGCTCGGCCCGGCGGTCCACACGGTTCCGAAATGGCGAGAAGAGATCCTGTGGATGCGGACCTGGGCATTGTTTCTCCCTTGTGTGATCCCAAGCGTGTCGTTCCCAGCTAACACCCGGTGGACACACACTTTGATGTACCGCGTTTCGTTTTGGGTGGCAACATTGAATCGAAGCATGCATCGAGCCTTCTTAGGAAAGCTGATCAGCATGCCCTGAGATCAAACCCCTTTGCCCCCGGGAGCCATAGGATCCCACACCCCGCGGTCCCCGGGGCAGCCGCGGCGCGGATGCGGACGGGCCAGGACGCACAGGGCCGGTCTGTCTAGCTCACCCGTTTCCAAAGGGGAAGCCCTAGCTCAGTCCTAGGTGACTCTCCAACCTTGTATTGGCCTCTTGATCACCCTCCCAGCCTCCAGTTCTGCGCGGGGGGGGGGGGGGGGCGGAAGGCAAATGCCCCCTCCCCCGGGTCTGAAACGCCCGGGTTCTCAAGAAACAGCAGAAGCAGGAGTTGTAGGAAGAAGGAGGGAGCGAAGGGTGTTTGTGCAGGGAGCGCCGGCTCTGCCTGCTACCTGTTCGAAGAGAACAAAAGAGGGCTGGCGTTTCCGGAGCAGACAGCCCGTTTCTCTGCTAAAGAAACGGCAATCCCGAGCGGAGCAAGAACTTGTGAACTCACGCCGGGGGAGCGAGGGAGCGGAGCGGAGCCGAACCCTGATGCGGAAGGCATCTTAATTTAATTAACTCCTTGGGAAGGCAGAGGCGCTGCGCAGGGGCAGGAACTTCGCTGGCTTTTTTTTTTTTCTTTTTCTTTTTCTTTTTTTTTCTCAGTTCACCTGATCCAGTCTGGCCAAATTTATTTTCCTTTTTCCAAATGACCCTTTTAGATCCACTTGGACTGTAGCATCTCTGATTTATGTTTTTTTTAAAAAAAATTCCATGGTGGCTTTTGGGCTGAAATTCAGCGAGCCCATCAGCCTGTCAGCCCGTTCCCTCAGACACCCAGGCGCAGGTTTTAGCGGATGATCCCTGACTGTATATATTCTTTTGAGATAATTCAGTGTAACCACATGATTACCGAAAAGCGAGGCTCCTCGCCCAGTGACTGCGTCCCCCTTTCTTCGCCAGCGCTCGGAGAGCTCCGCCGACCTGAAATCAGTGCGTACACATCCCGCTTGTTGACAGCCAGCGGGCTAACCTTTACAGAGCTCCTGTGCGGGCCTGGAAATGCCTGTGAAGAAGAGTACTGAAAGGAAACCAGCCCCACTGAAATACTGCTGTCTTTTCACTGGTTTCCGTTTCTTTCCTGGCGAAATTAAAAGTATCCCGTGGTCCCCAAGGGCGTGGAGGAGAAATGACAGCGAACCGGTAACCGCTCCGGCCGGAGACACAGTATGGGAGCTCCATGCCCAACGCTGGACAAAACGAAAGTACCGCAGATCTCTGTAGATCGACTCAACATGTTGTTTTTGACATATGTGGCCAGCAACTCAGCGGGAGAGTGGAAGGCTGAACTCCCCAATGACTTAGGGCAAGAACGTCAGGTGGACGTTAGCGTTGTTCTGTGCGCAGGCCTTCAGAAGCCACCAAGGAGCCTGCGCCTCTGGGGAGAAACTATTTGTCCTGCAGATCACAAGGAACACAGACTAGGAAACAGCACTTGTGTGCCCCCATGAAGCAGAATGACAATGCAATCTTTAATTTTTGTGTGGGGAGCCGTTGGGGGTGGGAAAGGGAAGGAAGATGGCATTCAACTTCCTGCTGGCAGAATTACCGTGTAACCTTTATGGCAGAGTTCACTTCGTGCATTTGGAATCGAAACCACAAGTTGTGGTAGTCCATCAACTGGCAACACACACACACATACACACACACACACACACACACACACACACAGAACGTGGTGGGAGCTGTGCTTGCCTCCTGTATTTATTTCTAAGAAATCTGGGAATACACCCAAATAATAATTTTGGTTTCCTCCCCACCGGGGAGGAAAACACTATTCTGAATCTCCTCTTGGCGCTCCTTATGCAAAGAGGAGGAAATAAAGGTGCAATTGATTTTACATGGAAGAGGAAATAATCAGCTAGGTTACCAGGGATGTGGGTAGAATCCTTTTTCTAATCTCCCCAGGAGAGGGCTTGAGGGGGCTGCCCCTGAACAAAAATGCATCGTGATTTGCGGTGGGAAAGTTTATCCCGAAAGGAGGCTGACGGTTCCGGTTGAACGGCCTGGCGGAGCCCCTCTGACGGTTGCACACCTCTCATTAGCTCCAGGCCTGACCTCCCAGACCGCACACCACCGGGCAGAAGCGGTTCGTTAATAAATCCCTGTCTCCGAGCCTCTCCAAGCCGAGGAGGAGGAGGAGGGAGAGGGAGAGGTGTGGGCCTCGCGGAGGCAGCCAGACTCTGCCGAGCCAGAGCGCTGGGTCATTGGCCCCCCACATCTGTCCCAGAGCCCCTGGCCGCACCACACCCCGGGGGAGAAATGGGTGGGTGCAGAGGGAAGGCTAAACAAACCCCCACCTTCGCGCTGGCTGCCACAGCCAGGCTCAGCCGGGCCTGCCCGCTCCTCTCTCTCCGGGGACAGCTGGTAGCGATGGAGCCCCGCACCTGGAGAGCCGCCCTCAGAGGCCAGGTGCGGTTCCCAGGAGCTGGCAGAGCCCGGGGCTGTGCAGGGGCTGGAAGTGGGGGGGCGGTGGGCCCACCCTGCGTGCTCGCGGGGTGCCTCAGGGAACCTGGATCTGAGAGCAGACCTCCGCGATGCCGTTGGGGGCGCAGGGAGAGCGGGTCCAGGCCGCAGACCTCGGCCCCGCTTCCCGGTGGCGGGAGCGCCGGGCACACGTCCCCGGGAGGAGAAACATGCTTCCTCCGAGCCTCCAGGCCCCCCTGGACCCCCCCTGCGGCTCCCCTGCTGCTCTTTCCCCTTCTCTCCCTGGGGGGGCCCTCTCTCCGCCCTTCACTCCCGAGGTCTCCACGGGGGTAAGGAGCCCCGACACCAGGTCGGGAAGCCGCTCCGGCCGCCCTGGAGCTGGGCGCCCCACCCGGGAGCAGGGCTTCGGGCCTCAGGGACGATCTCCGCCCACCCCCAACTTCTCTGTCCGCTGGAGCCGAACCATCTGGAAGGGATCTTGGTGGGGGCGGGAGCGGCGGGCCCCTGGGAAGGAGGAGGCGATTCCTGGTGGAACCCGCCCGGAGGTGTCACTTTTCTTTCCTGCGGCCCCGTCACCGCTGATGAATGGGACCGAGGCCGAGGAAGGAAAGAGAGAACCTCCGAGGTCAGCGCGGGGCAGGCCGGGCCTCTCCCAGGGCCCCCAACACCCCCAGCTGCGCTCCGGGCCCCCGGCGAAGTGCGGGGCGCACGAGGAGGAGCAGAGTGGGACCCACAGCCCTTCCTTCTCGGGGAGCTCCCTGGCCACTGGGGTGCTCAGCCGGGGCCTGCGAGGTGTTGGCATCGAGGGGTGTCGGAGTTGACAGAGCTTCGCTGGACAGGGTGAGGCGGGCGGGCTGCCATGGCCTTCTTCCCCGGGCCCTGCGTCTCCAGCTCCGGCTCTGCAGGAGCCCGGCCTTCTGTGGGCGCCCAGCTCCCGGGGGACCCTCCCTGGCCCCCCTGACGCCCTGGCCAGGCGCAGGGGCGCGGGAGGAGGGTGGGGAGGAGGACTTGGAAGGAAGGTGTGGTAACTGGCGCCTGCGCCAAAGTTCAGCCCGAGCTGGTTTGGATAACAATCACGACTCTGCCTCTCTCTCTCTCCTCTCTCTCTCTCTCTCTGTCATTTTTAGGGTGTCTCTCTGCCATCGTCTCTCTGGGTTTTCACGGGAGCCCCACACCCGCGCGTCTCGGAGTCCTGGAAGAAAGGGGCGGCTCCCTGCGCGCCCCCTACCCCCCGAAGCCCGGAAAATGGGGAGCAAGGCCCTGCCGGCGCCCATCCCTCTGCACCCGTCGCTGCAGCTCACCAACTACTCCTTCCTGCAGGCCGTGAACACCTTCCCCGCCGCCGTGGACCACCTGCAGGGCATGTACGGGCTCAGCGCCGTGCAGACCATGCACATGAACCACTGGACGCTGGGGTACCCCAACGTGCACGAGATCGCCCGCTCCACCCTCACCGAGATGGCGGCGGCGCAGGGCCTCGTGGACGCGCGCTTCCCCTTCCAGGCGCTGCCCTTCGCCACGCACCTCTTCCACCCCAAGCAGGGCGCCATCGCCCACGTCCTGCCCGCCCTGCACAAGGACCGGCCCCGCTTCGACTTCGCCAACCTGGCCGTGGCGGCCACGCAGGAGGACCCGCCGAAGATGGGCGAGCTGGCCAAGCTGAGCCCCGGGCTGGGCGGCCCCCTCTCGGGCCTGGGCAAATTGACTCCGGACAGAAAGCCCTCCCGCGGGAGGCTGCCCTCGAAGACGAAAAAGGAGTTTATCTGCAAGTTCTGCGGCAGACACTTCACCAAGTCCTACAACCTGCTCATCCACGAGCGGACGCACACGGACGAGAGGCCGTACACGTGCGACATCTGCCACAAGGCCTTCCGGAGGCAGGACCACCTGCGGGACCACAGGTGAGCGGGCCGCGGTCGCCCAGTTCCCCTCCGGCCGGAATGCATGCGGGCAGCCACCCGCCCACCGTTACCTTGTGTCCTCCGCGGCTGCCTCGGGTCTGGGGTGCATGGGAGTCCTGTTTCCCTGCTTCGGCAGCGAAAACCCTGCTGTGATTGGTTTCTCCGTTTCCTCTTGGGGTACGGGGGGGGGGGGAGGCAGGTAAAGCCTAGGGACCCCAAATCCCACAATGGCAGCCTGGAGACAATTTCTGGGTGTCTCCTGGGACCACCCCAACTGGGGTCCCTCCCTCTCCTCCCCCTCCCCGCCCCCCAGCGTGCTCCCCGGAGCCCAACGCCAGGACCTTCCTGTTCCGTGTGTTTGCGGAGGTCGGGCCTGAGATCACTGGGTTGAGATACAGTTGCACCCCCCCCCCCCCGCCCCCAGGACCTTAAACGCCGCAGTAACCCACAGCAATGGAAGAAATACTATAAACGTAAAATGTTTGCAACCGGTAAAAACTTGCCAGGAGTGGGGCGGGGTATCTCTCCTGGGACTCCACTAGCTGTTGGATCCCCAAGGTGGGACTGGAGGCTCCCTCCTCCGAGGCTGGCAGGGGATTCGCTAAAGTCAGCCCCCCGCTGCTCCCCTGGCCTGATATCTCGTTTTGGCCGTTTCAATCCCTGGCGAAATCGTAAGAGGGCTTACTGGGCAGGGTTGGGAGCCCCGGAATGCGCCAGAGAGGGCGATCGAGGGGAGCCAGTGCAGGAAGTCTGTTGGGTGAGGCTAACCATAAACAGAATGAGGCAGGGGGGGACAGTGCAGCCTAAAAACACACCTCAGGGGAACCCTGCTGCTGTCCCCTCCCATGACGGCGCTCAGTCATCGGGAAGAGTCCCCTCCGGTGGTGGGAAGCCATCTCAACGGACCCTTCTGTTGATCTCCAGGTATATTCATTCCAAAGAAAAGCCCTTCAAGTGTCAGGAGTGTGGGAAAGGATTTTGTCAGTCCAGAACCCTAGCCGTTCACAAAACTTTACACATGCAGGTAAGCTTCTTTTCTTGTTGTTGTTGTTGTTGTGTTTTTTTTATTATTGAAAACAGACACACAAAACAGTGTCCGGTGCCCTTTTATCATGTTTGCTCCACAAAAGGTGCTCCCGTGGCTTCGTCTTCCTCTTAAAAGACTATTTAGATTATTTTTCTAGGTAGGAAAAGCAACACTCCGTGTTTTTTTTATGCACATAAAATCAACCCTATTTAACATAAAGCCGGCTTATATTTTCTTAAAGAGCAGGCCACTCTCTCTAGTCTACATCCTCCTTTTAGAGTTATTGTTATTTTCCCCCCCATCCGATCCGCCCTGCATGTAAGGCTTTCGCGTGTGGGGAGGAAATAAAGGTAATTTTGATAATGGAGGCCTGGTGAAATCCCATACGCTCTCGCTTTCCCAGGGGCCTCATCATTTGTAGCGCAGAGCACGGAGGAATCGTTTAATTTCCCAGCGAGGAGGAGGCTTATTCCCCGGGAGAAGGAAGGTCGTTCCTTAAGAGAGGATTAGGGTTTTTCCTTCCCCCCTTTCCTGCCGGTGACAAGGTGACACGGTGAGGAAATGTAAAGAGCTGGAGATGGCCCAGCCCACCGGGGTGGCCGGCCGTTATGGGTGCATCGGCCCCCGGTGTGTGCCAGCGCGTGTGTGGCGGTGACCGGAGGATTAGGGGCAGAGATTTGTGCCTGCAGAGTGCCCTCTCTGTGGCGGCGGGTGTCATGTGATACCAGGGAGACAGCTTTGGAGGAGGGCGCGGGGGTGGCGGTGCGAAGCATTAATCCCTTTGCTTGCTTCACATCTGAACAGGAATCTCCACACAAATGCCCCACATGTGGAAGAACCTTTAATCAGAGAAGTAATCTGAAAACTCACCTTCTCACCCATACAGACATCAAGCCCTACAGCTGCGAGCAGTGCGGCAAAGTGTTCAGGCGAAACTGTGATCTGCGGCGGCACAGCCTGACTCACACCCCGCGGCAGGACTTCTAGAGAAGCCCAGGATCTGTCCCCCCCCCCCTCCGTGTCCCCCCTCTCCCGGCTGCCCTCCTCCCCCGGGCACCCCTCCACATCTCCCACCCCCGGCCCTTCACTGACCCCAGCTCTGCCCTTGCTGCAGCCGCACCTGCAGCCCCAGGGAGTTCACAGCTTCTGGAGGACTGAGAACTGTAGACACAGCCGCACACGCCCCTGCCTTCACACAGAACATACGTGCCTTGTAGATGCGCACGGCTCATTTTAGAGCTCTGTACATACCGTCGTGGGTCTCGGTGTTGTCGTGTTTGTTTGTTTTTGTATCTTGTTGGATGCACCTGGATATGGGAAATGGAAGCCAAAGTTATCTTTAAAAGACTGTGTTTTCAAAATAAAACCTTTTCTTGTTTGTTTCAACTCTCCTGCAAAGAGTCGTCTTGCCTCTGGGTTTCCTCTGTGCTGTGCAAGAGCGGGCTGCCTCTGAAATAGCCCATGCTGAAGGGTATACTCCACCCCCCCACCCCCAGACTTAAAAAAAAAAGGCCTGGATTTCTCTTACTGAATCCCAGCTCTTCCCTTTTCCGACTGTGGCCGTTTTGGAGTTGGACAACGATGCCGTCCTTTTGTTTTCCAAAGGTTTTAGTCCCTTTGTTTACTTAAATTCCTTGTGTATTATTACTTCAGGGAAAAGCAACATAATTATGATTAATAAGCTGTGAGTCCAATGACGACCCTACTTAAAAGCACAAGGTGGGAAGAACCATGAGAAAAAAAAATAAGAAATAGGAAACTGCTCCCCATTTCATTTCTCTCATGTCAGAGTTTATGCTGGGCCACTTCTCTTGCCATTAGACTTTGAACACGGTGATTTGGCACCTTCGACAGTCTTTAACCTGCCTTGAGGGGAGAGGTCTGAGACCTACAGAACACGGGGAGACCTTCAGAAGAGGGAGGACCAAAGGAGGGAAAGAGAGGCCACTTAGCTGTGTTGGCACACAATGTGTCTTCCCAAGGGTGGAGAACTCCTCTTCCAGAAGTTTCGGATTTCTCTGCAAAGCAAACTGAGTCAGGTCACCAGCAGCGTGTCTGCCGCTGGTTGGCCTTTTGTCCCTGGGAACGTGCCAGGAGAACAGGTGACTGTGGATAGGACTGCACAGCGGATCTGTAATTACCTTCTGAGGTATTGCAACTTCTCCCAGATGGCTTCTGGGGAACAGGACACTAACGTAATGACAACCCCGATGACAGCCCCGTGTAGGATTCGGGTGGAGGACTTTGGGGACAGGTAAACAGTCTGGAAGGAAATTCGTTGAACTTAAAGGGGGAACATCAGAGGAACCTGTACCCCAGGGGCCCAGGAGGCGCTCACCAACTTAACACTGAACAGCAGCTTGGATTAGGTCTTTTCAGAGTGGGGTTTTTTTTATCACATTTGTACATTTGTGTGGCATGACATGTTTTATGTTCAGGGTGACACCAGGCAACGTGTGCTATGTTTGTCCCTTGCCATGCCCCAGAAGGGCCGGGAGGGATTCGAGGACTAGATTCAGAACTTCTCACCAACGCCTTGTGCAGCTGGACTCGCCGGGGGCTTCCAGAATTGTTCTGACTCGCCGCTTACTCTGCTCTCAGGGGAGCTAGCTGGAAGTCACTTCTGCTTCTCCCGAGCGAGAACTCTTGTTAACAAAGACTCCACTCACCAGCCGGGGTGTCTGCTCCTCGCACAAATGCGTTTCCCAGCATGGGATGGGCCTGCCAGGCTTCACTGGGGAGAGAGGACAAGGACGGGTGCCCGTGTGTGTGGCATTGAGAGGAACGAAGCTGTTTATCTTCGTCTGTTTGTACAGAATTAACTCAGTGACCTCCCCAGCCCCACCACTCTCTCCAGACCCTGCCCACCGTGGCACAGGAGATCCGAGTACTTCTGGGCAGGGCTACACGTTGACTGTCCCTCAAGCTTTCCTAATCCCGCAGGCTCTTTCGATGTGGTCAGCGTCACCGCCCCACCCACCCCCACTGACTACAAGCTTCACCAGGCCCATTGCCCACGCTCCAGCCACATTCTCAAAGAACGCCTCTTGCTCACTCTCAAGGCCAGGCGTAGTCTCCCTGTCACAGGAATCTGGGGAGAGGTCTAACCAGAAAACTATTCCTCTTTGTTTGCTTTTGTTGAAAAAAAAAAAGAGAAAAAAATGGGAATCAGAAGTGAAGGAGGAAAATCAGAGAAGAAAGTGGAGCAAGCAGTTCTCCTTTCGATATACACATTATTTCACAACTTAAGGCTAATTAATTTATTTACAACTTATTTATGCGGTCATTGATTGGACAAATGCTTATGTGCTTTTCATCGGCCAAGCCCTGTGCTTGGTTCCAATGGTTTTCATGATCAGTTTCTGCCCTTCCATATCCGGTGGAACACTTTAGAATAATTTAAAAATCTGTAAAAGGACTTAGTTTTATGACTACCCTCAATCTCCACCTTCAGGCTCTCAGGCGAACTTTAGCACAGTGGGTTCCTCTTCAAACTCTGCACGTTGTTTCTTCTTTAGAATGTCCAAGTGTGCAGGAAGTGAATCTTACATGAGACAAGCTTATGAGACATCATAGAGAAAATGATACATTGGATCTTATGAAATTGGTCTGCTGTGCTTTTCTTTTTTTGGTGGTTTTTTTGGTTTTGGGGTTTTTGGTTTGTGTGTGTGTGTGTGTGTGTGTGTATAGAGAAGAGTCATTCTTTGAGTTTTATGATTAGCCTGCATTTGCCTTACAACCTGTATCATAGTCAACTCATGAATCAAAACTCCTAGCCAGAAACTAGAGTGAGAAATATGACGAGTCCCAAGCACATTGCTGAAGAACTTTATGAGCACCGTACTGAGCTATGACTTTAATCTCATTGTACAATCTATGTGCTGGGGGGAGGTGCTAAAATAATTTCTAACTATGAATTACATTGTAAAATAATTGTTACTGTAAAGTTACGAACGTGTGTTAAGTCCAGGTATTGGTGCTAATATTTACACAGAGGTCATTGCAGCCTAGTGCTTTATAATTATAGTTATTAAGATTACTATGTTGCCCGGGCACATCCACTTTTACCTTAGGAGGCCTTTTCAAAATTTGACTCTAGGACAACTAGATATTTAAAAAGTAAACAAATCTCAAAGCTCAAATGATAAGTAGGCCCAAATACAACTAGTGATGAAATCAGAGGCAGTTAAATGCGAGTTTCTTCTACTGTTCCTTTGTCAGACGTTAGCATAGGCATTTAGACTTCTTTCCTGAAATCATGTTCAGTCAAGTACCCTTGCCCCAAATTTGATTCTGGAAGGGTCAGTCTACCCCTGGAAGACACTTGGGAAACATTTAGTTCTTTAATATTGTCAACAACAACAGACCAGATGCATTTGGATTGAACACAGTGTAGAAACTACAGCAAATTTTAATATGGAAAGGTATTACCATGGCACGGTGGCTGCCCTTCTTATTACCAAAGTAGTTTTATTGTTATTATAATAAAGAAATTTAAAAAACAAAGCCTTGTAAAAAAATTTTTTGAAGCCTTGCAATATATTGCAAACAGGAATGGCTTTGTATTTTGGAGGATTATTTGTGTTCATCTCTATTTGCATGTTATATTGAGACTATATTTCCCAATTTTTCCTTGTAACTTGCCACTGATAATCACCTCTGCTGACAGCAATGAGCAATAAAGGGAGTGGAGATTCAGAATGATTCAGCTTTGATGACCTGAGATATTTCATGTTTATTCCTGTTTCCTTTCTTTATTGCTTATTGGTCCTGCCCTTCCCCCGCACCAACCCCCTTCACTATCTAACATAAATTACATGATTATCTAAGCAAGCAACTTTTTTCTTGAAACTATTCAAGGCAAAAACAGATTGTGAAAAACTGTAATACAAATGTTCTACAAGAGGAAATTTTTAAGGCAAATTATAATGCTATCTCTCTGAGGATGCTTTCTACTGCAAGGAACAGAAAAACTGGCTACAGTGGCTTAAACAATAGGGAATTTATTTTCTTCCATAAAAAGAAGTTTTAATGTAGGGTTCAGGGATGTATAATTAATTGAAGTTACAACATCACCCAAAGCCCAGTTCTTCTTACTTTTCTCTTCTGTGTCTTTTATATGTCGTTGCTCCCTTCGTGGACACAAGATGGCTGCAGAAGCTCCAACCATCAGCTCTAGTACCTCATTCTCACACTCGTTCCATAGGCAGAAAAAGGGGTTATCTCTTTCTTGTACCACTTCTTGAGAACGAAGAATCTCCTCCATAAATCCAGTCTGTCTACTTGCCCTCACCTATCATTGGCCAGAATTAATTCGCTTGCTTCTTCCTCAGCCAATCACTGATATCGAATAATACCATGATTGACTAAGACTAAAATTCACCTTTTATGCCTGGAAATGGAGGCAGTATTCCCAGGAGCCTTTGACTGCTTAAAAACACCTGAGTTCTACAAGCAAGGAAGAAAGGAGAATTGATTGTTATTCATATTAAGCAGATGTTAAAAATGAGGATTCCATTAATAACCTTATGTTAGAAGGTGCTTATATTACTACTAGAGGACCAGTGCATGAAATTTGTGTACTGGTAGGATCCCCAGGCGTGGCTGGCGATCAGGGCCAGTCAGGTTCCCTGCCTGCCTGCCTCCCTTGCCTCCCAGTTCCTCCTTCCCTCGCTCCCTCAGTGTCCCACCACTGCAGCTGGTCACCCTCTATGTTCTTCACCGCCCCCTGGTGGTCAGCACACATCATAGTGAGTAATTGAACTCCCGTTCTCCCAGTGGAACTCCTGAGGGGACACTTTGCATATTAGCCTTTTATATATATAGGTAAAAGAAGGATACTCAATGGCATATACAGTATTATCCAAACTAATTAAACAAATACAGCCTCTAAACAACAACAAAAAAAAACTAAGCATAAAGAAAGATTAGCAGAAAATATACCAAAATATTAATAGCAGCTATTCATGAGTAACAAAAAATTTCTTTTCCTTTTCTTATTTTCAACTCTTTCACAATGATCATGTGTTACTTTTACAAAGGAAAAAAGTAAAAACAAACAAAAAAACACACATTATTTTTAAAAACCTTAATTTCCTCAATATTTTTGGTTTTTCATCTTGCTTTATTCCCTACACATACTTCTTCTAAACCATCCCTTCAATTTAGTTATACCTTATTTTCTAGTTTCTTTTTCTTCATTGATTTCTCTTCAAATCTCCTCTTCCAATCTTTTCCCTTCTGTAGGTTTCTGAGTCCTGATTCTTTTCAATAAGTCTAGCTCATGTTTCTCCAGGTAAGATCATTAGAATTATCCAGGGTACTTATTTCTGAGTCCTCCCTAATCCAGTGGCTGAATGGGATTTCTGGTGATAAAGACTCAGAACTCTGTGTTTTAAACAAACACTTCAGGTAGTTCTTATGTGTATTAGAGACTGAGAACTTTTGCATTAGCCTTTGACTTCACCATTCCCTTTATCTTATCCATCAGTCATTAACTGTGTGCCTACCATAATAAACATAAAACAAACTCCAACCTACTTTTCTTTACTTATTGACCCACTGTCCTTGAACTTGTCAAATCTTCTTCTGCCTTGGTTCTCACTACTCTTCTCTGTTCTCCCCATCTACTTTATTTTTTTTTATTGTTGCTGTCTTCAAATTCCATTTTTCCTTTTCACAATAATAAACATCTTTGGCTTTGATATTTTTGTCTTATTTGTTATCTTAGTCCACTCACTAATTTAAAGAGGCAGATGAAGAAAGAGAATGTAATAATTGATTAAATACGAAAAAAATCACAGAGGTAAAAATAATTTTCTTTTCAATTTATAAGTGGAAATATCATCACCAAATGACTTGTTACTATAGTTTCTATATGAAGAACATTAATTCGCGATGAGTAATGCTTTATGTATTGAGGTGTAGGTGCATGCTTATTTTAAGATCAGAGCTAAGTGACATTTTTTATTACTTATTTATTTATTATTTTATTTATATTATTATTGCACAAACATGTCAGAGCAGGTGGCCATTTTGTGATGGAAAGCCATGGACAAGAAGTCAGAAGGTGAATTTAATTTTACTTAAGCTCTAGAATTGTTTACAAATAAGACAGTTAACATCTCTGGGACCTTACATAATAGTAAGGTCTTCTCTAGCTTGTAAGATTTGTTCTCACTGAGGTAACTATTGTTGATAAAGGCTAGAAAATACCAGGAAATCATATCACTTTCCTCTCATAAAGAATTTTAACTCAGTAAAAATAAAGATGGGTTTACAAATTAATCTTTATTTGCATACTGTCATATCATGTTTTCCTGAAACTGTTGATATTTTAGATTCTCTTTAGAAGAATATTGATTGAAAGTTATGTTTTTAAACTGAAAAGTAAATGTATTTCCTTATTATTTTCCAGGTGATAACAGTCATACTGATTGTAAAAAATTCAAACAATATAAAACTGTATAAAGTACAAGTCTTTTGTTTTTCTCTTGCCCACTAATGATCCTCATATTTCCCAGAGGTAGCCACTCTTAATATTTTAGATACATCTTTTTAAACATTTTTCTGGGAATATGCACATGTACACTTAGAAACATGCACACACAAATAGGATCATACCCTAATACTCCTTTGCATCTTGCTTCCCCCCTTCTTAACAATAAAAAAATATAAATTGGGTCTATTGCTACTTTTTCATACCAGTATAAATAGATCTTCCCCTAAGGTAATGGCGGGGGGGGGGGGAGCAAACAAAGAAATTTTAAGTTTGAGGATTCATTATTTTCATTAGAATTAAACATGAAGGAAAAAATACATACGTTGTAATTAATAATAACATTGCAGTAACTAAAATGAATTTTAATGAAATAAAAATACTTGCAAAAGGTAAAATTTGGGCAATTATCAAGTTGTTCTACTCATGGAATATTTTATTTTCTTGATCCACTCTTTCGTTTTGAAACAGTTTATAAATTTGAAAGGAAAAATAAATTTCAATGTTAAAGATATTAAAAAGAACGAGACACCAAGAGATTAAAAAGTCATTCTGAAATGATGTCCAAAACGCCATCTCCCTGACAACCTTTAGCTCCCTGCCTTCATGATGGCAGCTCAGAAAGTGCCTGAGGGTTTTGAGGATTCTTCAAGGTGTGCCATGTTATGGTTCACATCAGTGCACATGATATACCTCCTTGGCAAGGACTGAAAGATACAGTTCTCAAATCCCCTGGTGACCCATTATCCACGGATCACTGACAAGCTAGAATGTGAGCTCCTGTCTCTTTACCAAGGTAAACTTCCAAGTCAGACTGTAGTGTTCAGGCACTACGTCTTTTATCTAAATAAGAAAATTCGTCTAGGAAAAAGAAACTTCATCAAGTAGATAATACAAATACCCTCCCACTTTTATTATGTTTTAATATTTATTGACTGAGGAAATATCTGTTGAAGTATAGTAGCTATTTAATTGCAGAGCCTGAGACTGAGGAACATTTCCCATAGCCTATCTTTCCAAACAGATCATTTGAAATTCAAGCTAAGTAAATTGCACAAGACCCAGAATTTGGAGTATCAAGTTATACTAATAGATATTTTGCCTATTTAAAGACAGCATTAAAACAGTAGTTCCATTGGTGTTACTGGCCAGATTGAACATTTCTCATTGTTTTTGCTGTGCTTCCCTCTCCTAAGAATTATTTCACTTGTGAACTGGGTCATAGTCACAAATTCTCAGAGGGACTAACTCACAGGCCTCTGCAATATTTGCCATGTGGCACTGTGTTTTGCAATATCACGGAGTGACAGTGCTGTGTTGTAAATATCATAATGTGATGACAGGACATGGCCATGTTTTTTTATGTGGTTCTGATCTAGAAACATCTGAAAGATCCTTATTTTATGCGAATCATCTTGATTTCTATAAGGATTCAGCCCCATTTCTATTTATTTGGAGACAGAAAAAGTTAGAAATGGAAAGATAATGTTCTAGTCAACTTGATTAACACTTCATTTCCTTCCCAGGTCATAGCAAAAAAGGAAAAAGGAAATAATTATCTCCATAGAGATATAGGCAAAAGGTCAGATATTGTGACCTATACTACTGAAGAGCTATATATTCCTTTAACCCAGCAATTCCACTAGAGAAACTCAAGCACATCTGCAGAAAGTGATATGGGCAAGAATACTATCTGAGATATTGCTCAGAGTAGAAAACAACCCAAAAGAACATAAATATATGCTAATAGGAGAATGGATAAATAAATCATGGCTAGTCGTAAAATGGAATATCATATAGTAGTTAAAATGGGTTAGCAGTAGCCGAAACTGGTTTGGCGCAGTGGATAGAGTGTTGGCCTACAGGCTGAAGGGTCCCAGGTTTGATTCTGGTCAAGGGCCTGTACCTTGCCTGTGGGCACATCCCCAGCAGGAGATGTGCAGGAGGCAGCTGATCGACATTTCTCACTTTCCTATCCCTCTCCCTTCTTCTCTGTAAAAAATCAATAAAATACAATTTAACAAAATGGATTAGCAATACATGTATTAGCAGAGATTAATCTCAAGCACATTGTGTGTAAAAAAAAAAAGGCAGGTTGCAGAGTGTTAAGTATATATAATTCATGTAAAGTTTGAAGACATAATACATAACTTGTATAAATACAATAAAAGTATAAAGTGTTCTTAAAGTAATAAACACAAAATCCTGGATAGTAATTACCTTTGGGGAGAAAGAAAGGGAAAAAATAGGTATCGGTACACATTGAAAGGGACATCAACTGTGTTTATGATACTTTATTTCTTTTGAAAAATATGAAACAAATATAGAAATTGTTAAGACTGGACAAAACTGAGTGGTGTGTTTAGGGGTGTTTATTATATGTCTCCCTACTTTTTATATGCTTGAAACTTTAGATAACAAACTGTTTTTTGTTTTTTTTAAGAATGATTTTAGAGGTGAGAGGGACTTTAGAAATCTTCTAATACTGGATATTTAATGGACAGCTACTCTGTGATGCTGGAGACACATTGGTGTGCCAGAGAGACAAGGCCTCTACGATCCTGGAAGCTTATATTCTACTGGAAAGAGGCCAAATTAAAAACAAAACAAAACACCAAAAACATACAAAAACAGATATACTAAAGACCACACTAGGGACTTCGTTCCGGAAAATTGAGTTGCAGAAAAGTTAAGCGACTTTCTCAAGGTGCAAACCAGTTCTAGAAACTTGCCTTCCCTCCCTGCCTTTCCACCAAAGCCTGTTTTCCCTGGTCGCTCCCTAGTTTAGTGTTACTCGGACTGCTGATGGTGTTAGGCACAGACACAGTGACGGTGCCTCAGCTGGTTTGCAGCCATCTCGAATTTAAGAAACAAGGCAAAAGGTACAACTGCATCCAACACTAAAACTTAATTAGATAAGCATTAAGTTATCAGAATATTTTGAACATGACATTAAATTCACACCACTTTCTTATTAGGTAGTTCAGCATTTCCTGGATAAAGAGGTGAACGGGGGGGAGTAGTAATGGGATGAAGTAAATTGCCTAAGGCTCTATAGGACATAAAAGTGAAGGTCTGAATCAGAATCCCTAACTCGAGTTAATCTAGTACAAAATCTTGAGTACCTTTCTTTCTGATCTTACCTTGCTTGCACACCCTCTTGTAAAGCAATGCTACTCTTCTGAAAATTGTAAGAAAAGGGCCCATAACACTAATACCTTATCAGACAAATTGAGTATTTTTTCACATTCAAAGGTAGAAATTTACTGGCAAAAATGTTTAAAATAAGCTTTTGTATCCACCTAAGTGTGCCAAACCCTCCTCTCCAGATGGTCTCAAAGAATGTTCAAGGAAATAATTTTCCAGACTGCAACTATTCTCTTCAGATCTTTGAAGACAGATTTCAGGTGAACTTTTATCCACTGTTGGCAAGTACAGGGAGCAGAAGAACAGAATCATTATAGTGACCTAATCTACCTAGATGGTGTTATGACATCCATTCTGCCTATAAAATTCTAGCATTCATGAAGTTTCTATTCAAGCACTTGTCTTCATTTCTGCCTCCTAAAATAATTGTTTTACTATCATGATAGCCAAAGGTAATTAATTGTTTCAGCTTCTTTTTCCTGTGTCCATTTAAAATCATTGTCACTTACAGAAATAAAGCTCTCATGGGAAAAATTATTCCAAGCAGAATTCAAGTATTCAGCATTAGACTGTAGTATGGTCTGACACTATTGCTACCCAGGAGTCTACCAGCAAACTTTACCCTTGTGCACTATATACTTCCCTGCAAAGCTGATTATAGGTTTATGTGGTAAGTGCTCAATATTGACTGGTACAGGAACTCTCCAGAATTACGCATTATCTTCATTTTCCAATGAATTCTTTCTTTTCCTGGTTGATGTGTGAAGCTAGGCTTCTAAGCACTTCTTCGGTGTACTTATTAAGAACATCTGTGAAGAGCATCAGAATGAAGTGTTGAATTTCACCCATTTGGATTTCATTAAAGTGTCTATAGTTGTCAAGCATTTAGAAAGTCAAGACACTAAGAGTTTGGGGTTTGACCCAAAGGAAATTGGTCCTCATTTTAAGGCTAAACAGGAGGGATAACTGAGCCAAAGTTTTTTAGGGAGATTTAAAAAAAACCATTCCTTTTAGGTACATGCCCCTAAAGAATGGAAGCTTAAACAGCCAGGCTTTCTACCAGCAAGTTTTCCATCTTGCCAAAGCAAAGTGTAGTTTTATGGCAGAGGTTCTTAAGCCAGAGTTCATGGACTCCTAGTGGGTCTACAGGCAGACCTCAGAGAGTCCCTAAACTCTGTGAAATTGTAAACAAAATTTCATGTGCACATACACATGTGTATTTTTTTCTGGGGAGAAAATTTAATCCAATTTTCAGAAACATCTGTAATTCAAAAAAGGCTAACAAGTGTTGATTTATTTTCTTATGCATTTAGATATATTAAAATGTTCAAAGTATCTGAATGAGCAAATTTTTAATTTCTCCTTTTATAAGAGAATATACTAATAAGGTACACTCATTTTAAAATGTTAATCAATGACCAGAATTTTGGTAACTTGTGAAATCTCAATTATGGCTAAATTCACCTACATGTATATTCTGATTCAACCAAGTATGACAAAGGTAACATGACTATTTGGAATAAATGATATCAAAAGAGTAAATATGGTTGAAAAGTGAAAATATGTTGTATTGGCAGAACAAATTAGCGAAATAAAGCAGCATGGAAAAATTCTATCATATTTAGTAGTAAAAGTATTCATTTGGTTACTTAATTGTGATTTGAATGTGGTAAAGTGGCATAAATTAATGTATATGGTGACTCCAATCCACTTGGAGTAAAAACAGCAATTTCGCTTTTTAAAGAACACCAAGTGAAATAAATTCTGATGTGAAAAACCCAGTGGGAATTTCTCAGTTTTATAACATTTCCAATGAATACCAAATAATCTGATCATTATTACACTAATTCTGCCTGCATTTATATTTGGAACAGTTGGCAAAATTTAAGAGATCGTATTTTAAGTTCAAATACAATACGCTATTTCTCCTCTTCATATATTTTTAAAAAGTGTTGTTTTAACTGGATCCTGTAATTTGGTTTGGCTTTTAAAAGTCGATTATTTAATACACTTGAATTAACATTTCTTCAACCTTGTGTGTGTGTGTGTATATATATATACATATATATGTGTGTGTATATATATATATATACACATATATATGTATATATATAATTGCATATATATATATAATTATATATATATAATTGATTATATATATATATATATATATATATATATATATATATATATAATTGATTCCAGAGAGGAAGGGAGAGGGAGAGAGAGATAGAAACATCAACGATGAGAGCGAACCACTGATTGGCCACCTCTTGCACGCCCCTCATTGGGGATCGAGCCTGCAACCTGGACATTTGGTCTGACCGGGAACCGAACTGGTGACCTCTTGGTTCCTGGTGACCTCTTGGTACCACCGAGCTACACCTGGCTGGGCTCAACCTTGTTTTGTTGGTGAATCGCCCCCTTTAGACTGGAAGCAAAACACAGAATGCAGAAGCACAGCATGAATCTTTGGTTACTAGGCTATCTGCCACTTTTTGCTTTATATCACAAGAATATATACACGTTATTTTTTCCGCTGACTTAAACCTCAGACATCAGTCCATTTGATTTGTCTTTGCTCCTTGTGCAGCAAGCCTTCTTCGGCCACCTTCTTGAATGACCTGTCCTCTCAGGCAGTTCTTTAGCTTATTATACATTTGTGAACCTGGCTTGATTCCAAACTAACTTGGCTAGTCTCTTAATATTTCCCATCCTCTCTCGAAAGTCCTGATCAGCCCTGCTGATACTGACCGAACCAAATTTAATTTCCAGTCTTCATACTCCCTTGTCCCCCTGGATATAGAATACTGTATATCATTAAGCTTTCTTTTCTCATGTTATTTTTCAGATGCCTTGATTCCCTCCTCTTGTCTTTCCCTCTAACTTTGCCTCAAAATATTTTCTTCCTTTTGCCATCTCTTAAAAACATACTTAAATGTAAATGTGAGTGAAACGTGAATTCCTTAAGAGTTGCTTATTTGTTTTAAAGTTAAGGTTTCTTTCTGTTTTTCAGCTTCAGGTTTCTCTCTCACCATTTAAATAAGGTTAAGAATCAGTAATGGTTGCCCTAGCTATTTTGGCTCAGTGGATGGAGGGTCAGACTGCTGAATGAAAGGTTCTGGGTTTGATTCTGGTCAAGGGCACATGCCCAGGTTGTAGGAGGCAGCTGATTGATGATTCTCTCTCATCATTGATGTTTTTTCTCTCTCTCCCTCCCTCTCCCTTCCTCTTTCTGAAATCAATAAAGGTATATTAAAAAAAGGAATCAGTAATGGTTGTAGTATATGAATTATATCTCAGTAAGGCATTTATGAAAACAAAACAGTAAAGTAGGGGGGGGGAAGAATAAAGCAATTTATGTGAAAGTGTTTGGAAAGATATAGCCTGCAATAGGGACCCTATATATTTATCATTATTATAATTACTTCTACACACACTATTTGACTTTACAAATTCTCCAAAACCTTTTTATAAACTAACTAGAGGCTCGATGCATGAAATTTGTGCAAGAGTAAGCCTTCCTTCCCCCGCCTGCTGGCACCAGCTTCCCTCTGGTGCCTGGGACCCAGGTTTCCCTCACAGCCCTGGATTAGTCTGGAGGGTCATCTGGAAGGACGTCTGGTCTAATTAGCACACTATGCTTTTATTATTACAGATAATTTAATCTTCTCTGCTAACTCACAGTTGTGGAATTATTTATCCAAATATAAATTATGTCAAAGCTTTTAGCAGGTATATAACAGGTGTCCAGTAAATGTTAAAAAATAAAGAAGTTAAAGTACAATTGATAGAGTCAAGTCATATCCATTCCTATAGGATTGAAATACTAGAAGAATTTAACCTTTGCCTAAAATAATAGGAGCCACTCTAAAGTTTTTTTTTTAATCTTATTATTTGATGTTAGAAATAATATATGCCATTATACAATATCAGGTTAAATTTTATTTTTAGGCCTTTCTTAGAAGACTATTATTTTTTAAAAATATATTTTATTGATTTTTTTACAAAGAGGAAGGGAGAGGGAGAGAGTCAGAAACATCGATGAGAGAGAAACATCAATCAGCTGCCTCCTGCACATCCCCTAGTGGGGATGTGCCTGCAACCAAGGTACATGCCCTTGACTGGAATTGAACCTGGGACCCTTGAGTCCACAGGCTGATGCTCTATTCATTGAGCCAAACTTCTCAGGGCTGGAAGACTATTATTAAATGGCATTTGAAAAATGATCTTGTAGACTAATATGTTTATTCTCACTCAACTTTCTTCACATTATGGGGACCTCACAGTTTTGGTGACCAAAGAATATTTATTCCAACATGGTTCTTTCTTTTGGAAACAGAGAGCAGCGTTTTTATTTTGTAAAATATGCAACAATGACTGTGGAATTCAAGATATTTTTGTTGCTCAGGAGGTGTTCTCACCGCCCCCATGTCAACTACACCTCCCTCTCAGTTTCTCAGAATCAATGAAGAAAAAAATATTATTTATCAAAGAAGATGAGAACTAGAGCTGATGGGATACTGGTTTGCTGGGTGGGGCAGTTAGCATATTTTCAAAGTTATGATCTTTATTATGTTCCCAGAATAGTAATGTCTTTGAATTGGAAGGAACTTTAAAAAATGTCTTTGTCCATCACTTACATTGTCTTACTAACAGGAAGAGCAGTCACTATTTTGTAAAGCCTCACGCTCCACTGTTAGAAAATCCTGTTAGAAAAGTCTTATGCTCAAAAAAAAAAAAAAAAGAGTCTTATGCTCAATCAAAAATCCACCTTGTTGCCCTTTCCAATGATGGTCCCAGTCCTGCCCTCAGCTTTCTCTAAGCTGTAAACTTGGGAGAAGGGGGAGAATTCTTCTTATATAAAGAAACAAGATGTTTGAGTTGAACTCTGTAAAATGTTTAGAATTGTTAGGGAATGTTGTCACTATATCATCAGGTCTTCAGAATAATACATTGCTTTTTCTAGACTAGCAAATTTTCATCTCTCGCTTCAAATAGGCCAGTAAATGTTGCAAATATTTAGTCTTCCTAGGAGATCTGCCAACAATTACCAATGAATCACTGTTAGTGCACCTTATGGAAGGAGGGAGAAGAATTAGAAGCTTCATAGTTTTATTTCATGCTCTGGTGATATGGTAGGCAGGAGGGTGAACTGGTTAGAGCTAAATCCCTAACCCAGATTAACTGAATGATCCCAGCCTTGAGCCCATAGGTTGTCAAGAGTCCTTGTATCACACTGATTTGCCTAATAATTAATCTGTTTGCAACCTCCTCCACATTTAATGAGGAGGTTCTATTGTTCTCCTCTTGCAAGTTCTAGCAGGCTCTATTCTGATCTTGATTTAAAAGGGTCTGAGTTGCATGATAGTGTGTCAAGCTGCCAAAGGCCACAGCTTCTTCATTAAAAAAAAAAAAGGAGGGGAATTATTATAGATCAGGCAGCAGTACTCTTATAGTCCACACCTGGCTGGCCCAGGTTTGGCTTTTCTTCAGCTATTTATTCATCCAAATAATAACTTCAAAAAAGTAAGAAAAAAAATGAGCCACCCTGGTACCCAGCCTGAGATAATGTATATCAGCTTTGATCACATGCTCTGGGGCTGGGAAAAATGAATTATTATATACCGGGTGTCATCTTCAGTTCTTCCCTGGAAACACTTTTCTTAAATGTTGCTTTTGATCACATTTTTTTAAAGATGTAATTAAGGATTCCTTTTCCCTAGTCATGTTTTCTCTCTTGAGCTAAAACCTTATGGAAACAATCCAATGGAATTATATAGCTATGGTTCCACTCACAGGAGCTCTTGGTAATGATTAAGGTTGCCCGGACAAAAGAATATGGAATAGGTGTCTGCCTGATGGGTGTGTCATGGGGGGTTGTCCTTTTTATCTTTCTGTAATCTAATGTCCTATGCGGAACCCTATGGCACACCTGAAACCAAGAGATTCCTATGATTGAATTTATATTTTCCCCAATGCTTCTCATTCACTTGATAACCATTCAAATATGTGAGTATCAGTATAGTAATCTAGCATGAGAGACAAATAAAGAAAAAGAAAAACATGAATAAAAATAAATAAAAATTATTGTCCATGTATGTGTTGGCTTTTTAAAAATATATATTTTATTGATTTTTTACAGAGAGGGATAGTCAGAAACATCCATGAGAGAGAAACATCAATCAGCTGCCTCCTGCACACCTGCTACTGGGGATATACCCAAAACCAAGATATATGCCCTTGTCCAGAATCGAACCTGGGAACTTTCAGTCTGCAGGCCAAAGCTCTATCCACTGAGCCTAACCGGTTAGGGCTATGTGTTGGCTTTTAGGGTAGCATGTAGAAGGTTGCCTTGTCAATGAGGACGGAAGATTTACTGGAGGAGGTGAATGTGATTTCAATGATGAGAGAGAGCATTGAAATTACTTTCCCCAGTGGAAGTATGTCATCTCAGTACTGATCAGATAGTAATGACAAATATAAGTTTTCTTTAAAGCATAATCCATGACAAAAGTCTTTTAGACTCTGAGACAAAAAGGATTTTGTAGTCAAATACATCTGAAACTTCACAATACATGTCAACAGTGAATGTGTCTGAGAAACACAGCAGTAAAGACACCTAATTAACAAAGCATAACCCAACATTTCCCATACTGCCCTAACCACAACTCTCCTCTCTTTTGGGGGACGGAGGAAGGCCCATTGCCTTCCTGACAGACTCCACTGAAATTCTTAACCGAAAGAGAATAATTTCCCAGGAAAAACGGGTGCTGTGGGTCAGGGAAACACATTTCAGCATTTCTGTTTCACCGTTACCGATTCCTGTGAAATGAGGATGGCTTTTAGAAAGGGCAAACTGGGCCACAGACTTGGAGTCTACTGCTCTCGGAGGCTGTGTGCCTAGCTAGCTCTTAACAATTCTGCATAGGAGCCTCACCTTGGAGGTAAACAGCCCGGAGCCCCAGGGCAGAATATATCTCTACATTCCTTGAAACAAGTGTGAAGAAACAAATGAAAGAACTGCCAAGTGTGAATTGTACTAAAGCCATCATCAAAAGTCCCCGTACTCTGAAATACCTAACAGTCTGACAGGATTAAAAACACACGAATGAACACTAACCGATAATTTATTCATTCCTATATCTTCTACATCTTTTAATTCTGAAAACATAAAGTTGCGGTTCTTTCTCAATTATACTGACAAAATCATTTCTCTTATTTTCAGTCTGGTAGGTGCGCTTTCTATGTCTTATAGGACCGCAGTCAGTTTCTGGCTCTATCCAAACTCATTTTCCAGAGTGACTTTTGAGTAGAAGAAGACCTAAGGGTCATTAAAGATTAAGAGTTGACACAAGAAATCTCATCTTTTTCTAGGAGTAATGAAAAGTGTGCAACCCCTATAGGAAGGTTGGGCTTTGCTGTGTTCTAATAAGACTACTGTTGAAGCCATAGTGTAAATCACACTCCTAGAGGCAGACAGGACTGTCTCTGAAGAAAGTGGGTATCCCTGTATCAGAAATCTGGAAGGGGCAGTTCCTCAGAAGGATTAATAGGATCTTGGAAGATGAGTCTTGGATTTGAGTGAGAGTTCCCCACTCCCAGTGGGATCACACCTTTGCTGGACTTTCAAGTATACAGACTGAAGATGCTTCCTTGTGATATCAGAAAGATGGCTTATTCAGGGTCTAGGCAGGAAAGTGTGGGGATACTAAACTCAAGTGATACCTTTTCAAATGATCTAGCTTTATGTTGCTCTTTGGGTTCATTCCTATTTGGCTATACCCAAGGATTCAATAAAAAGATGTATATAAATGTTTATTTCTAGTAGGCAGATGCAAGATTTTTTAAAGAAAAGAAACGGGGGGGGGGGGAAATAGATACAGTGGCAAAGAAGCATTGAACAGACTGTCAAACTACAGTGGGAAGGCAGGGGAGGTTGGGGGGAGGAGGCTGTAAGAGATCAACCTAAGGACTTGTATGCATGCATATAAGCATAACCAAGGATACAAGACACTGGGGTGTGGGGGGGGCAGTGAGGGCATGTGCTGGGGGATAGGGGAAGTGGGGGGAGGACCATGGGGGAGAAAAAGGAAACATATGTACTACTATTTGTAATACTTTAAACAATAAAAAAATGGGAAAAAAGCAGAAAAAAAGATGTATATAAAGACCCAGGCTATTGACTGCACGATGACAGGTATCCCTCAAATGGTGCTCACACTTAAGTTTTCCTTCTGCCTTTCTGGCCATTCCTCCTTAATGTCCTCAAAGCTATTCTCTTACTCTATGTTCCCTAATTTCTTTTTAACCTAATACTCTCCTTGAATGATCCAACAAACTGAGAGCTTCAACTACTGCTTTTATGCTGGCGAGTTGTAAATCTTTTCCTTCAGCCCAGGTCACTGCTGACCCTCAGTTCCAGGTAGCCCTTCATCTGAAATCTCCACCTGGATGTCTCTCAGACACATTAAACTCAACATGTCACAGAATGAACACATCAACTTTGTGTCCAACCCTGCCTCTCTCTTGGTAAGTGGCATCTTCAACTGACCAGATACTTAAGCTAGAAGCCTGGGAATCTCTCTCTCTCTCTCTCTTTTTCCCTCCCTCTCTCTCTCTCTCTCTCTCTCTCTCTCTCTCTCTCTCTCAGCTTCCCACTCTCACTCATCTGTCACACTTAGTCACCAAGTTTTCTCAAGTCTCCTTTCCTTTTATCTCTTGTATCAGTCCCTCCCTCTCTCCTCACCTCCCTCAATATCATTACTACCGTCACTATCATTGCCTAAATTCATACTCATCACTTCTATCAGTCATTACTGTAATAGTCTCCTAACTGGTTTTCCTACTATCTAGCCAACCCTCCTTTGTGCCCTCAACATTATTATAAAATGATCTTCCTAAAAAACAAATTGTATCATCCATTTCCCACTTAAAATGTTTCAAGAGTTTCCCATAGCTTTCTGGATAAAGTTCAAATTCAGTACACCAGGTCCTTCAAAATGTAGCCTCTTCCTGCTTCTTTAGCTGTATTCCTTTAATTTCAATTTTTACCACTTGTTTCTGCTTTGAGGGATTACTTGAACTTTTCTAAAGGAAATGATCTCTAGCCTTGGGCCTTCAGGTATGTCCTTTGGATACCCATTGATGCCCCCTTTCAACTTTTCCCGGAAAGCTCAGCGGAAGGGGCACTCCTCTGGAGAGCTTGTCCTTTCTATCTGGATCTCGACTCTAGTCTTTCTTCTTAATATTTCCATGACACCCAAGTATTGCTATGTAACAGCAGTTTCCTTCTATCTCCCTAGTCTCTAAACTGGACCCAAAGTTTACTCAATAGAGCATCCTTAGTACCTAACCCCTAGAGCCAAACTCACAACAGATGCAGACTGTTGGTTCGTGGAGAAGTGAACTCAGGAAGCGTTAACTCCTGGCTATATTGCATGTAAACCTAAGAAGCTAAAGGAAAGACAGAGCTTTGAGTTAAACCCTCCCCCCCCCCCCCACACACACACACACTCAGTCCTTTCTTCTCCATTATACTTATGGCTAGGTTCTGCCACTTGCCCTAAGAACAATAAGATACACAGCGTTAAGACACACTTGATAGGACAAGCAGATTAAGACCCAGAGTATTCCATCTGGCAGTCTAGAGAGATAAGAGAGAGTGATTTGGGACCTACCAAGCCAATACATACCCTAACCTGCACAAACTTGAACTTCGTCGCTCCTTTGTGAACCTGAACCGGAGGCTGGGCACGAAAGGGCTCTGTTTGGTTTTATTTTCACTGAGGAAATTGGATGCTTTTTAAAAAAAAAATCACATTAATTGATCTTTCCACGTTCTCCATTCAATGTCAGACTTCTCTGCATACTTTCTCCTGACTTGAAATGGTCAATTGTTTCTCCCTTCTCCTCTGAATGTAACAGGGATTAAAAGGGTTAACAAGAAAAGGCAACTAATTGGGAAGCTAACTGAGATGTTCAAAAGCCCCTGTGGGGGAGAGTCTCTGAGGTGGAGAGGGCTGACCATCGCGAGGGTGCAGCTCACCCAACAACGCTGTTCAGTGGGTGGGGACTTGCCCACAGCCACTTAACCGGCTGAGAGGGAGTGGCCCGGCGGCCCTCAGGCCTCCACATTGCAGTGTTGGCCATCTCTTTTTTCTTCAAGACTCTGCTTGTGCCCACTGAGAATCCATTTCTGTGTACGCAAGGCCAGGGTCTCAGCAGAAACATAATTATGACATGTGCTGTACTTATGTGGTGTCTGTAAAGCACCTAAGGTTAGCGCTCTGAGCAGAGGAAGCCACGCAGCCACGCGCTGAGCCCCCCACATGCTGTCTCTGGGCGAGGATGGAGGCCACAAGGGACTCCGGGCTCTGGTTCCCCAGGAGCCACCATCCTTTCCAGCCTCGCTCCCCAGAACAGACCACCGCCTAGAGGGAAGGCGAGGGTCCTGCCTGCGGACTCAGCCCAATGATCTGAGCCAGTGGTCGGCAAACTGCGGCTCGGGAGCCACATGTGGCTCTTTGGCCCCTTGAGTGTGGCTCTTCCACAGAATACCACGGCCTGGACGAGTCTATTTGGAAGAAGTGGTGTTAGAAGAAGTTTAAGTTTAAAAAATGTGGCTCTCCAAAGAAATTTCAATCGTCGCACTGTTGATATTTGGCTCTGTTGACTAATGAGTTTGCCGACCACTGGTCGGTGCAACCTGGAGGGGCGCCCTTCCCGGGTCCTGGCGGGAGACACCTGCCGGGAGCTGCTCAGAAGCCAGAGCCTTTGCCGGCTCTCCGCTTTGGGGCCGCAGCTTGGGAGCCGCAGAAGCTTCGGGGCTCGGGCTGGGGCTGGGGACGGGGACACCGGTCCCCCTGGGACATTTAGGAGCCTGGCCCCGTGCCAGACTCTCAGGACTCTGCGCACCCCTAGAACAGGCGGCGCCCGCCCTGGCTTTGAGCCTCCAGAGCCACGAGCGAACGGCCCGGTCACGGGTGCGGCCGGCGCCCCCTCTGCGGTGCCACCGGGCGAACAGGACCTCCGACGACCCAGGGGCAGCCTCCAGCGCGGGGAGCCCCCTTCCCTGCCCCTTCCGGGATTCGGGCGTCGCCCTTGGAAACCAGGAGCCGGATGAAGTCTGCAGGTAAAGGAGAGGGAATGGGGTTCTGTCGGGGCGGTGAGTTCCCGGACGAACCGAGAGACCGGGCGTCCGGAGGCGGGGAGCGCTCAGCGGCCCCGGTGCAAACAGGTGAGGGGCGGGGCCCAGGCGGGGGGGGGGCCAGGCGGGGGGGGGGGGAGAGGGAGGGGGTTTGGACTGACCGCAGAGTGCGGGCGGGGTGCGGAGAGGAGAACCCAAGCGGGTGGGGGAGGCCGGGATGAGAGGGGCCGGCAGAGGCCTAGCTTGGGGCGGGGAGACCACTCCTCGTTGCCCTCTTCCTTTAGGGGAGTCTCTCCAGCCCCCGAATACGCTCCCGGCCGCGCTCGCCATACGTCTCCTGGAACAGAACACCCCGCTGCCCGGCCCAGGGAACCCCGCTGCCCGGCCCAGAGCACCCCGCTGCCCGGCCCAGGGAACCCCGCTGCCCGGCCCAGGGAACGCCACTGCCCGACCCAGGGAACCCCGCTGCCCGGCCCAGGGAACCCCGCTGTCTGGCCCAGGGAACCCCGCTGCCCGGCCCGGGGAACACCTATGCCCGGCACGGGGAACCCCGCTGCCCGGCCCGGGGAACCCCGCTGCCCGGCACAGGGAACCCCGCTGCCCGGCCCAGGGAACCCCGCTGCCCGGCCCGGGGAACCCCGCTGCCCGGCACAGGGAACCCCGCTGCCCGGCCCAGGGAACACCTATGCCCGGCCCAGGGAACCCCGCTGCCCGGCCCGGGGAACCCCGCTGCCCGGCACAGGGAACCCCGCTGCCCGGCCCAGGGAACCCCGCTGCCCAGCCCAGGGAACCCCGCTGGCACCGCGGCCTCCGAGAACAGCGGGACGCAACCGCGGTGCGAGCCGCCTTCGAGTCCGGGCCGAGCGCCCGCGGGAGGAGCGAGAGGGGCCGCCTCGACGGCTGGGGCCCGCGGACGCCGGGGACCCCGGTGTCTGGGCCGGGTCTGGCCTGCGGAGAAGGGGTCCTGCGGTGTCGCCGGGCGCAGGCTCCAGGCGGAGCCACGCTGCCTGCGGCGGCCGGGCGGGAGGAAGGGCGGGCGGGAGGAAGGGCGGGCGGGCGGCCGGGCGGGCGGGGGTCCCCGCAGGCAGCGCGCCTCTGAGCTCCTTGGCCCCGAGGTGCGCTCACTGGGGGGTCGAGATGGAGCAGCGCCGGCCCCGCAGAGGCCGCGGGCCGCACAGGAGGTGGGCCTCGGACGGGACACCGGCTGCCCGGGGGGCGCGGGGCAGCACCCTCCGCTGGGCCTGGCCGCGCGCAGGAGGGAGGGAGCGGCGGGGCCGGGCCGGGAGGCCGAGCGGGGGAGCGGCGCCTTTGGGGACCGACTCGGGCGGCCAGCCGGCGGGGAAGACCGGTCCCACCGGGTCCCGCGCGCCCGAGCCCCGGGCCGGACGTCGGCGGGGCCCCGCCCGGGCCGCGGGGTGCTGGGCCTGTCGGGGAGGCTGCTCCTTCTCCAGGGGGCGTGAGTCCCCGGCTCTCCGTCTGGCGCGGGCTCCGGGCCTGGGCGGCCGGCGCCGAGGCTGCTGGTGCTCCCCCGCCGGCCCCGAGCGCCCTCTGCCCCGAGCGTCCCCAGGCGGGCGGCGTCGGGCGGCGGCTCAGCCAGAGGCCGCGCTTCTCAGGCTCTGCACCCCCGCCCCGCGAGCCGCGGCCCAGCACCAGCAGGAGGCGCTGTGAGGACAATTAAAAAAGGAAGGAGATTGTGGGGGTGGCCTTGTTGCATCCCAGGACAGGTGTCCCTTGGTGGAGCGACAGGATTCAGAGCCCGTCACCTGCTCCCTCTCTCCTTTAAACTGCGTGTGCTGTGGCCGGAAGTGTGCAATGCCAGCAGAAGGGGCTGAGTCTCAGAATGTCAGAGCCGCCGACCATTTCTAAAGGAACATAGGAGGCAGACATCCTGGCTCTTGACTGTCTACAAAGGCCTTGTCTATTCCTGCCGCTTAGTAAAGATCCCCAGGAGCTAAGTTGATAGGACATACCCATTCCTAGGGTTTGGTTCAAATTCTTCTTGTGGAAATAAAGGTTTATACAAGACTACATCTGCTTATTGCATTCTGGAAAAATCACATAGCGACAGGAACCAGAAGTCATTCCAATATAATAGTAAAAATGTTTTTTTGTGTGTGTGACAGCCTTTATCAAGCTATAAAAATCCCATTATTGGCGAATGTATGGTGTCCTGTGAATCATTGGTGAATCTGCTAAGCAGTTATGGAAACATAAAACATATTATTGAATTTATTGTTATTCTTTTAAAATATATGTATTTGTTGATTTCAGAGAGGAAGAGAGAGAAACATCAGTGATGCAAGAGAATCACTGACCAGCTGCTTCCTGCAGAAGCCCCAGGGCGGAAACCCAGGCCTGTGCCCTTGACCGGACTCAAACCCGGGACCCTTCAGTCCACAGGCCAACGCTCTGTCCACTGAGCCACACCGGTTAGGGCTTTTTTGTCATTCTTTTCTTTTCTTTTCTTTTTTGCAAAGTATTGATTCTTTTTTAAAAAAATACATTTTATTGATTTTTCACAGAGAGGAAGAGAGAGGGATAGAAAGTCAGAAACATCGATGAGAGAGAGACATCGATCAGCTGCCTCTTGCACACCCCCCGCTGGAGATGTGCCCACAGCCAGGGTACATGCCCTTGACCAGAATCGAACCTGGGACCTTTCAGTCCGTAGGCCAATGCTCTATCCACTGAGCCAAACCGGTTTCAGCTTTTTTGTCATTCTTAAGTATAGGAACAAATCATACCAGTGAGTAATCTGAAAACTCTGATCAGCAATAAAGGGAAATCCCTGAACCCATCCCATGGCCACCTTAGACTCCTGAGTTCTAGTGGGATGAAGGGATGAGGAGTGAAGGGATGACATGACTGTGCCTCCATCTCTGTATTCTCAGGCTCCAGGAGACCGGCCTCCTGGTAGAAGCTGGCACTCTAGGGCGTTGGTTTTCTACAGTGATTGATGCCATTTTGGAAGTTACTCAGTAGTAATTATAAAAGCAACATGTTAAAATATGTGGAGTATAAAGAGACAGTTTATTCTGTTCATGACTCGTCTATGGAAGAGCTACTTACAAACAGAACTTAAAGAAAGACTATAATTTGTTTTATGGTAGTATTATTTGGAAGTGATGCCATTCTAGCTAACAAATAACTATATGAGGAGCTAAGAATATTAAACTTAAGATCAGCAGTTTTGGGGAAAAGGAAGTTTATGGTCTAGATCAGTGGTGGGCAAACTCATTAGTCAACAGAGCCAAATATCAACAGCACAACAATTGAAATTACTTTTGAAAGCCAAATTTTTTAAACTTAAATTTCTTCTAACGCCACTTCTAAATAGACTCGTCCAGGCCGTGGCATTTTGTGGAAGAGCCACACTCAAGGGGCTAAAGAGCCTCATGTGTCTCGCTAGAGGCAGTTTGCCGACCACTGGTCTAGACAGACACCAGTTCTACCAGGCTAGACAGTCCTGCACAGCTTTCCTCAAGCACAATGCTTTAATCTGATGCGCAAGTTTCTGATAATGTGATTCTACTTCTTTGAACACGTTAACCCCAAAATAGGTATGCAGTAAACCCTGGTTAAATAGAATAATTCTTTTTATTTGGTAAGGAAGAGGTTAGATAGGTAGGTAGTAAAATTACATAGAAAGTTAAATATACAATAATCACATTACCTTACCTTCGAGTAGCATTTTGTAACTTATAAAATACTTGAGGATACATTTATCTCATTTAATTCTCATAATAAACTGTGGTTTTATAATTGGGAAAACAGGCTCACAATGGTGACCTCAAGTTTATGTAGCTAGTTTGTGACAGAGTTAGGACTTAAATCCCCGATATGGATAAATGTTTCTTTTTTCTTTAAAAAAAAACACCATTTTTTATTATTTTAAAAAAATATATTTATTGGTTTTTAACAGAGAGGAAGGGAGAGGGATAGAAAGTCAGAAACATCGAGGAGAGAGAAACATTGATCAGCTGCCTCTTGCACGCCCCCTCCTGGGGATGTGCCCGCAGCCAAGGTACATGCCCTTGACTGGAATCGAACCTGGGACCCTTCAGTCCAAAGGCAGATGCTCTATCCACTGAGCCAAACTGGTCTCGGCCATATTTGCTTTTTAAATGGTACACTTTAAACATGTGTTTTTAAACTTTATAATGAATGTTTCTTTCAAATTACTCTATCTAGATTATTGGACGATCCATTTTACTTTAGTAAAGACAACACAGAGATGTAATTGAAATGTAGCAAAAAATTCAGATTCAAACAATTGGGTTAACCAACATATAAATACCCTCTACATTAAATAGGCACAATTCTGTAATACCCCTTTTAGTATTTTCATGTTTTGTTGGTTTATATAAGTTGGAGCATTATTTTTTTATTATTTGGAATATCTAATTCATGAGTGTAGAAAAATACGTTTATCCATCTTGTTAATAGATGTATATGTCCTCCGTGCCTTCCCTGTGCTTGAAATTTAGTGAGTATATTAAATATGTGGTAAATGAATGATGCTCATACCCTCCTTTATGTCATGTCTGGAAATTCTACCTGTCCTTCAAAGCCTGCCTCTGAGGCTACATCCTCTGTGAAGTTCTTCTCTGATCTCTCCCACCTTTAAATGTTTTGATGCTCTCGTTTACAGCATTCATCTATCGCACTTGCTTTCTATTTGTGTACATGTTCCTATCTTGCCTCCTATAGAGTAGACTTCTGTGCTAAAGATACCTCCTTTGCACTGTTACTAAGTAACTAAGTTACATTATTGTTAACTAAGTGAATAAAACCCAAACTGACTACGTGTACTATCTATCCATTATGAATTTATATAACTTGATTATAAGTGTTATGGTAAATTTTATAAGCAAATATAAATTTGCCTTAGCAATAATGGACAATATTGGTCATAATCATTTTCATTAGGGGTAGTCTACAATTTTTTACTCAAGATATAAAATCAGATTCAGCCAGTTGGCTCAGTGGATAGAGCACCAGCCTGTGGACCAAAGGACCCCAGGTTTGATTCAGGTCAGGGACATGGACCACCTTTGCAGGCTCCTTCTGGCCCCGCCCTGGTCAGGGCATGTGCAAGAGACAACCAGTCCATGTTTTTCTCTCACATCAATGTTTCTCTCTCTCTTCCTCTCTCTCTTCCACTCTCTCTAAAATCAGTGGAAGAATATCCTTGGTGAGGATTAAAGCCAAAATCAAATCCAGTAGTTAGCATTGTTTTTACTGCAATTTTTATTTTATTTTTGATTTTATATAGAGAGAGTAAGGGAGGGGGCAGGAGAGAGGGAAAACACGGAAAAAGAGAGAGAAAGAGAAACACCGACTTGTTCCACTTATTTGTGCATGCATTGGTTGATTAATATATGTGCCTTGACCAGGGATTGAACTCACAATCTTGGTATATTCGGACAGCACCCTAAGCAACTGAACTATTTGGCTAGGCCAGTGGTTGGCAAACTCATTAGTCATCAGAGGCAAATATCAGTAGTACAATGATTGAAATTTCTTTTGAGAGCCAAATTTTTTAAACTTAAACTTCTTCTAACGCCATTTCTTCAAAATAGACTTGCCCAGGCCGTGGTGTTTTGTGGAAGAGCCACACTCAAGGGGCCAAAGAGCTGCTTGCGGCTCAAGAGCCGCAGTTTTGCGGATCACTGGGCTAGGGCTATTATAACTTTTTACATTAGCCATGTATTTATCAAATTATGTACCACTTCTTCTCCGGACTACAAGTAAAAAGATATATGCTATAATAATACCATTGCTTATAATTTTCAGAGATGGAAGACTGGTTTTAACATTTATTGGTTTCACAGTCCTCATTTTAAAACTCTAGAAAGACAGTAGCAGTTTCGTGGCAAGATATTTAAAAAGACCTGACTCGTAACAACTGGTATGTTTTCTTCTTACCCCTAGAACACAACCTCAGGGCCAAGAACTTCCTTGCTTCATTTATTCTGATTCCAAAGTTGCAAGTGATTTGGTCTTAATGAGAAGTTACACTTTGGCCTCCGTGGGAAATTCCTGCTTTTCACACCAGTAATTTTGCATATATACCACTTCCGGAAGTGTACCAGGAACAGATAGATGCACTTGTTGACTGAAATGTATCCCATACCCTTCCAGAAGGAGCACTGCAAGCCAGCTCTTCCTAATCGGATTCTATTAGGAAATTTGTTGGGTTACTGGATTCTTACATGTAATTCAGTTAGCTCTGTCAACTGGAATGACCAGCAACCGGTAATACCTTGATTTTTCAAGTGGCATTGAAGACTGGGTGTTCCGGAAGTAAATGGATGGATTTTCTGCTGGAGAAGGCAGAAGCAAAATTGTGACATACTCATGAAGTGGGAGGGCTGTGTGTGCAGACAGGGTAGATGATGTTCTCGGTCTAAGATTTAATATAAAAGTATACATTGTGAATCCTTAAAAATAGTACTGTGATAGGTTTATAGCTAAAACAGTACTGCTTTCTTTAAAAGGGAGAAAAAAAAAAAGACCCATGTAGCTCAAAATTTAAACTTACAATCCTAAAATGTCTTTTTTAGTTAATTTAACTGAATTTAAGCAATTTTTTTAAAAGTTATTTCCTTGAACTTTGGAATGTAATATATTTTGGCCAGGTGATTTGAAATGGGAACCAGATAGTGATGACTTACTGGTTAGTGAAACCCCAGTCTGAACAGCTTTCTTCCCCTCCCCGCTTCTTCATTTCCCCTGTACCAGCTGTTAATGTTTAACCTTCATTTACTACTTCAAGAGTCATATTTACACTTTTCCAGCAACACTTTATCCATATGTTCCTTGGCCTTATACATTATATAAGGCTCTTTTAGGGCAACTTCCTAATATTCTCATTAAGAAAATGTCGCACTCACCCCAAATAACCCTATAGAAGATGTCAGATGATATCACCACTAAAGTAACCCCATATAAGATGTCATCTGATATCACTTATAGGCTTCTTTTCATTTTGCCAGTAATAGTCTTTGCCATGTTGTTCTTTCCACTTAAACAGTGAGGATGTTTCCTTTTCATTATTGATATAAAAACATCTTCTAAAAGTATTTCACAATTCATTTAATATCAGGTAATAAATTCAGCTTCCTTAAGAGCATGATCTAAAACAAGTGATTATCCTCTGGCTTATAAATTTCATACTGGAACATTATTGTTTTTTATTTTAAAATATATATTTTTAATTGATTTTTTACAGAGAGAAAGGGAGAGGGGTAGAGATCTACAAACATTAATGAGAGAGAAACATGGATCAGCTGCCTCCCGCACAGCTCCTACTGGAGATGTGCCCACAACCAAGGTACATGCCCTTGACCGGAAATGAATCTGGTACCTTTCATTCCGAAGGCTGACGGCTCTATCCACTGAGCAAAACCGGTTAGAGCTGGAATGTTACTGTTAAGACCACCGGTGGATCTGATAAGAAAGAACAGAATGGACTTTATCTCTTGTTTGAGAACTTGCTTATTCCAAGTTCTTCTTTACATTCCAGACATGGAAAGAATTGACAAGTAAGGCTTAGGAAATGCTTTTATGAACAATCAGTCTCATCATTTTGACTATGCAAGATAGCTATATATATATGAAAGGAAAAAATCAGTGAGTTTTTAAATTGCTTTGTCTAGGTTTGGTAATTGGTTGTTAGTGGGTTAATTCAGTGAAGTTAGAGTTATGGTTCTTGTATTTAAATCTTATAATGTACTGATTATCTAATTGGCCTTTAGCCATCCTATCTAATAAAAGAGTAATATGCAAATGTGACTGTACCTTGGCTCCTGATTGGCTATGCTACCAGCCAATCAGGAGTGGGGGGTGTGGCCACGGCTTGCCTGGATGCCAGTGAGCACTTCCCTTCACAAATGCTTAGCTTCATGCTGTAGGCGCCTCAAGTGCTTCACACCTGCGCAGGCGGGGAAGGAAGCAGGGACCACGCCTCTGCACAGGGTGTTTTTCGAGTGAGTGAGCGAGCGGGAGAGGCTCGGTCCTTGAGGCTTCTGTGGTGCGGGGAGGGCTGGGCCAGGACAACACCATACTTTCAAAGAAAGTTGTTTCCCACTTAAATATCCTCTGATGAGTATCTTTAAAAAAGAAGTAAATATTCAGCCATTGTCACACCTTGAAAGTTAAGGTAATTCCTTAATATCACCTAATATCCACTGTATGTTCAAATGTCTTTGTTTCAAAGATGCCTTTTACTGTTGGTTTGCCCCCTCCGGAGGCTACCCAAGGTCTATTTCAGCCCTGATGTGAAGCCATGGGGACACTGGAGTAGAAGGAAGAATTAAGGTTAAAGTAAGAGTCTTTGACAATTGTCACAATCAAGGATGATCTGTCTGTAACACTATGCTGCATAAGTGGATGGGTTTGATGTAAAGGAGAGTTGGAATAGGCTGGTGCAGACAACTGTTGGTTGGATCTGAAAGGGGCCTTTGAAGATCATTTATCCCTGCATCTCCCCCTACATTACAAATGAGTAATCTGAAATAAAATAATTTTTAAAACATCTTTTTAGTATTTGAGCCACAACACAAGTCCAAGTTTCATATTGCCTGTATAATAGTATAGATAATATTTCAGTCCATAATGGTTATGAATGACTTTTCAGAATATATGAGATTTAAATTAAATTATAGTAGTTTGACAGAAACTTCATTCCCCATGAATCTCTGAATGTATTTTTGTGTATACTTCTGCATTTTAAAGTACCTTAATGCCAAAGACTATCTTAGTTTTATATCTTAATTTTTTAAATTTCTAGATTACCTAGGGAGTATTTTGCTTATAGCACAAATGAAAAAAAGGTTGAAGTGGAGGCAGATAAACAATAAGAGTGTTATAATGGAAAGATTACCATTGGGAATCACTAGACCTGAGTTCTAATATATCCAGTTACAGATTATTTGGAAAGCATTGTGCAAATCACTGACCTCTCTGAGACCCAGTTTCCATTTTTTCAAAGGATAGGATTAAGTAACCTTTAAACTCTCCTATTCCTTAATTTGGTTCTGTGTCTATATTGGCTAAGACAAAATAATTGCCATTAACACTTATTGGGTTTTTTGTTTGATTTTTTAAAACACAACACATTTTTCTTTTTTTTCTTCTTCTTCTTAATATATTTTACTGATTTTTTATAGAGAGGAAGGTAGAGGGATAGAAAGTCAGAAACATCGATCAGCTGCTTCTTGCACACCCTCTACTGGGGATGTGCCTGCAACCAAGGTACATGCCCTTGACTGGAGTCAAACCTGGGACCTTTCAGTCCACAGGGTGACGCTCTACCCACTGAGCCAAACCGGTTTCAGCAACACTTACTGGGGTTCATTGTTTAAGTAATACAAATGCCTATTACGGACTTAGCTTTCCTAGGGACTCCTCTCTACAGAGAAAGCAATTTCTTAATGTATCTGAACTATTGATTCAGATATTTGGTAAAAGAAAAACACCCTAAAAAATTAATACCAGCAGCTCATTCAACACTAATCATTTATCATTTACTATGCAAAGCATTGAGTAGATGTGTTCTCTGACTTCCAGTTGTTTAGGATTTAGTAAGAGTTTAAAGAGTTAAATAAGTAAGTAAACATAATAAGCTCTGTGGAGCTCAGATATGTTTAGCTGGGATGAATCAGCCTCTCAAAGTGTGGTACAACTGGCTATTCAACCTTTTGTTGGGACTGCTTAAAATTGCTTAGCACTTCATAATGTAAATATTTTGATACTATGCACTCCTTGACTAATATGAAAGCACTTGTGATCCTTGAGGAAAACGTGTAACCCATAAAAATCAACTCAGAGTCTGTTTCTAATTGAATATCATCAGGGTTAATATAACTATATCCCCAAGTCCCCTCTTTCTGAGTCCCAAGCATGTCAGATAACGATCATCTTTCATTTCAGCTTATGCTGCGTTAACTAATGGTAAAAATATTTGGTTGGAACTGCATAGCACTTTGATTGACTGGTGAACATTTTAAGAAGAGAGATCTAAATAAAGATAGCAGTTTTTAAGAGAAGGACCGTGCTGGTGCTTGACTACCTGTCCTCTGAGACATTCACTCAGTCTTGTCAGCTCGTTTAGACGACGACATTTGCAGTTACAAGCTTTAGAGAATGAACCGCTTTGTGAAAATTTCTTGTAGGTACTTTTCTAAAGAATTTTTTTTCACACTTTTGACTAGGACTCACAGAATGAAATAAATTTTACATGTGAACCAATATAGGTAACTGAAACAAAACTTTCATGAAACAATACCTGCCTTACTATGTGTATGATTATCATCTGATGCTATATTTATCTAGACCAGTGTTGTCCAATAAAACTTCCTGCAATGATGTAAATGTCCTGTCTATGCTGTCCCATAGGGTATATAAGAACTACATGTGGCTATTGAGTATTTGAAATATGGCTAGTATGACTGAGGAACTGAATTTATAATTTAATTTAATTTAAATTTAAACAGCCACAATTGGCTAGTGGTTACCATTTTGGACAGTACTGATCTGGGATATACAGTTTCATGAGTAAATTTTTAAAAATAATGAAATATGCCTGGCCGGTCGTGTTCAGTGGTTAAGCATCAACTCATGATGAACCAGGAGGTCATGGTTCAATTTCAGGTCAGGGCACATGCCTGGGTTGTGAGTTCAATCCCCAGTGGGGAGTATGCAGGAGGCAGCCAATCAATGATTCTCTCTCATCACTGATATTTTTATCTCTCTCTCCCTCTTCCTCTCTCTGAAACCAATAAAAACATATTTTAAAAAAATAATGGAACACTTGGATATAAAGGAAGTATGACCTGTAATCAACTGATCCATAAAAGATAATGCTGATTATACATTATATTTTTCTATTAGGGAGATGCAATTTTTTACATAAAAATATCTAATGGCATGAAAAAATCAATGTATTTGATATATTTAAGAAAATTGGACATCTTAAAAGGATACAATCATTTTTTTTTTCTGGAGAGATCTATGATTTAGATACAGAAAAGACAATGAATGGTGCTAGCTCTAAATTAAGGGTTTTAGTACAAACTACCTTTTGTACAATTCTTTCATTATATTTGTTGAGATTCTCTAAGACCTGGTTAACATTTTTGGAAAACAGAGAGCCAGAAATTTTATGTACTAATTACCATCAAATAACTTCATCGTTATAAGGATAACAAAATCAAACTGTTTTGTAAAATTGAAGTCTGCACATTGAGATTAAGGGTAGAAGGAATTAGCAAAGGGAGGAAGTTAAGTGGCAAGGACAAAGGAAGAAATGACTAATTTGACTTGGTCGAAATGATCTAGAATATGTGTACATATTTTTAACGAGTCTGTATAATGATCCCAATTACTTAAGAGTTCTGGGAAGACAGATGTTAGGAAAGTGAGAAGGCAAGAAAAAATTGTCTGGAAGATATTGCTGCAGAGTGAGAGAAGATAGGATTAATGGATAGCCTGAGCAATCCAGAATAAATCAGAAGTGTGCTCTAACTCCACTTAGTGCTTTTGTCAGATTGGAATTAAAATAATCTTTAATCATTACTCATTTAAAAATATTTATTTTTATTCATTTCAGAGAGGAAGGAAGAGGGAGAGATAGAAACATCATTGATAAAAGAGAATCATTGATTGGCTGCCTTGTGCATGCTCCACACTGGGGATCGTGCCTACAACCTAGACATATGCCCGGACAGGGAATCAAACCATGACCTCCCGGTTCATAGGTCAAGGCTTAACCACTGAGCCATGCTGGCCAGGCATCATCCATTCTTTATTTCAACTGGTTATTTATTATTCAACTAGAGGCCTGGTGTATGAAATTTGTGCAGTTGGGGGGTTTCTCAGCCTGGCCTGTGCCCTATCTCAGTCTGGGACCACTTGGGGGATGTCTGACTGACAGCTTAGGCCCACTCCCCATGGAGGCAGGAGAGGCTCCCACCACCGCTGCTGCATTTGCCAGCCATAAGCCCAGCTTCTGGCTGAGCAGCACTCCCCCTGTGGGAGCATGGAGGCTGCAGATCAGACCCTGCCTCTCTCTTTAGGCCTCTCTCTGGACCTGATCTATATCCCTCTCAGCAGTCAGTGCCGGGTCAAAATGGCAACCCACTAACTACAGGAATGACTTCCGGTCTTCGGTTGAGCCGTTAGGGACCCTGGGTTTTTATATATTAAGATTGTGTAGATTATTTTCTTCAACTAAATTACGTGATGTTTGCTATATAATGTTTTAATGTTTCATGGTTGATGCCTAAAGAAATTTTGCTGTGTGAAAAGTCATTATCACGTTTATTGGTAGTACTCTCCTCCGAGAGGTGTCAATTAGGAAACCCCTTACAGTTTATTCTTCCACCACCCATAGAGCTGAGCGCTCCACCAATCTAGAACTACGTTGGTCATTGAAAGCTGTAGGAATGCACTGCAAATTAAATAAAAACTGATTCATCTTTTTAATCCTAATTAAAATAAAACTCATTTAATATTTGATTAACTTTCTTTTTGAGGCATATTAGATTTTTGGTGATGTGCTTTTACCTCTGAGTAGGCAGGTTTTATTTAAATTGTCAAGTGGAAAAGCGAAATAAAATGTCTCAAGACAGTCTTGGCACAGTTAGATGCATGAAATGCCAAAAGATTTCATGAGAAAAAAGCAACCCGTTTTCTCAAGATTTCTAGCCCATCTAGGGAAATTCAAGAAAGAGGAGATTCTTTTTTTCTTTTTCAAATATATTTTTATTGATTTCAGAGAGGAAGGGCGAGGGAGAGAGTGAAACATCAATGGTGAAAGAAAATCATTGACTGGCTGCCTCCTGCACTCCCCACACATGTGCCCTGACCTGAAATCGAAGTGTCCATGAGCTCCTGGTCAACCTAGACATATGCCCTGACAGGGAATCAAACCATGTGCAGTTGGGGGGTTTCTCAGCCTGGCCTGTGCCCTTGAATGGTTGGATGACACTCAACCATTGAGGTTGAATGGTTGGATGACACTCAACCATTGAGCTACATTGGCTGGGTGAGGAGATTCTTAATTCCTGGTGTTATCTTTAGTCTGTGAAAGAGAAAGCAAAGACCAGAAGTAGCAGAAAGCAGAGTGCTAATGGGTGTTGTCACCTGCGTCTTTGCTTGAGAAAGGAAAAAAGATAGTGTGTACATGCATCAGGAGCACTGGTATAATGTGTAGATCTTCAGGGCTGAAGAGCAGTCAAAATACTGAGTGATTCAGTGGCTTTGGTTTCAATTTCCAATTTGTTCCCAATTTTAAAACATGGTTTAACGAATAGAAAGCACTCCAAATCATAATTGCCTTTTAACTCCTCAGCATCTTTCTGACTTATCTTTTCTCCAAACCACAGTAAGGATTTTATTAAGTACCAATACAAAGACCAAAAAAAAAAAAAAAAAAAATCTGCAAGTATTTTGAGTCAACATTTTATTTTATTAAGGTCTGGTATTCTTTGTATTTGTTACTTTTTTTCTTTTGAGGCTGGGAAGACTAGAATCAGAGACTGTTAAGTAGGATTACTTATGATTCACTATCAAACGTGAAGGTCCTTAAATATTCTTACTCAGCATAACAATATTGAATTCCTTTGTGGCACAAGCTCTGTACTAGGTGAATGAAGCAAAAGAGGCATAAATGAGCAAGTGCATTAGGTAATCGAAGTAGACAAAGAAGGAGAGCCTCTCCAGTTGCACAGATCAAGGAGCTTATATAGAAGGAAGACTTTCTGTTGGGTTTTAAAGGATACGGAAGCTTTAAATCAGCATTGTTGAACCCTTTGGCCTGAGGGGCCCCTTTGTAATACTCTTCAAAATCAGTGAGGGCATCAAAGAGCATTTGTTTGTGTGGGTTATACCTACCCGTATTTACCCCATTCAAAATTAAAATCAAGAAAATTTATTTTAAAATAAATTACCTGTTAACACAAATAACATAATTTTCATGGAAAATAACTACAAAACTAAGCTTTATTGAAGAGATTGGTATTGTTTTACATTTTGCATTTTAATGTATGGTTTAATAAAAGACAGCTGAATTCTCGTGTCTGCTTCTATTGTGATGTCACATACCGTGCAGCCTCGGGAAAACGCCGCTGAACACCGGTGAGAGAGTGAGAGTGAAGAGGCCAGTCACATCTTAGCATCGTTATGAACAAAGAGTTAGGGTTGCGGGCCTCTCGAGAACCACTCTGAGAATAACCGATTAAAGCGTACTGACCACAAAAGAGAGGGGTGGCCTGGCCTCAGAAGTGAGAAAGCATAAAGCAAATCAGAGAGTGAACAGACCAATCTGGGGGTTGTGAAGCATCCAGATGAGGGAGACAGGAAAGATATGGCTGGTAGTTTGGGGGAACCAGCAATCAGTGCCATTAGGTGTTGTACGTCAACACCGGCTTTTGAAATTATGGTCGGTACGGACAGGACATTAGAGGTCTGGGAGTTCCAGGGCAGGGGCGGTAGAGGAGAAATGCCTCCTTGGTTCCAGGCAATACTAAGTTATAAGCTGTCAGTATTTTTAGAGGTTCATTGACCACATCTATTCATTTTGTTTATTTATTTACTTATTTAGTGTCTACTGCATCCCAAGCACCGAGGTAAGAACTAGTGATGCAGAGATGATCATGACACAATCTCCAGGGAAGATTCAGATATTAAAAGATAAGTAATACCTTCTTTATTTTTATTTTTTGTTCTCAGTTGATATACAATAATCTATTAGTTTCAAGTGTACAGCATAGTGATTAGACACTTATATAATGTATGAAGTGATCACCCGGGTAAGCAATACCTTCTTTGAACGGGAAGAACACAGAGGAAAGGGCAGCTGACTCTGATTGGTAGGTGTGATGGACGAGTTGTGAGGTGGACAGGAAGTCTTAGAGCCTGAAACCCCAAATACCGGCAACTGGTCATATCTAACCCTGGTGAGAAATACCAGCAATATAGGGATAACAACTACAGTACTAGAGTTAATATAATGGAACTGGAGAGATAGATAATACCAAAGAATAATTTCCTGAATATATGTTCTCATTTTGAAAATACAAGTGTACAAAGTCTCTTCCCCCCCAAATCCCTACAGCATCTCTCTACTGCCTGGCCTGGGAGACACATTAATTATCTTAACGTCTCTTCGTTCACTTGGATCACCTTTCAGTCTTTTTGTTCTTTGTGACTCAATAACTAAAGAGAAAAGGAGGAAGAAATTTGGATAATTACAATAGCTTTCCACCAAGTACTGAGAATACCTTTAACCTCCCCAAATAATGATGATTAAGTAAGTCGATAAATAAAGAACCTGTCTCTCAGCACCACCTGCAGGGGACGAAAAAGTCTGCAACAGGATTGAATCCTTCCTTCTCTGCCAGAGCATCTCCAAGCCAGCATTCATTTAGTGAGCATCTACTCAGTGAAGAGCCTGATTTTAGTAGCTGGGAATACAAAGGTCAATAAGGGACATTACTCCAAGGGACATTATTACACCTTTTGTGGTAATTAGAGTAGCTTGCAAGGAACTGACCAAATCTAAGAGAATCAGGTTTCATTGGTGTAAATTAAATAGTAAAGCAGCTACTACATTGGCTTTTTTTTTTTTTACATCCGCCATTGATCGAAATTAAGGATAAAGGTGATTTCACAGTGTTAAGTACTGAAATAGTAGAGTCTTTTTTTGAGGCTTCATGTCTGTTGAGTTTGTAACATGAAGAGAAAGGCCTGTGTTGCATACCGTTTTATTGGGCCAATTAAGGTTCTTCTTTTTCATATTATAAGGCTACGCTCAGACAACTGTGTCATGGGATAGCTGTCTGTTGGTCATAAGAGGGACCAGATGGAAGAATATATATGTGGCCTAGTAAAAATCCATAATCACCTATTTGAAATGAACTGAAAGTGTATACCAGTTAAGCCTTTTTCTGTCCTTACCAAGTCATGTCCTAGAAGCTAGGAAGAATGAGGTTTCCAAAAGTTTCTAGCCTTTTATAATCTTGCAACAAGTACAGAATATTTTTCTGCATTCTGTCATTTGAAATAGAAGCAGAATATACAAGGTACAGAAGAAGCAAAATAAATGAAACAAGCATTCATTATGACATCCTTAGAACAAGGAAAGACTTGGCTGGATGAGTGATAAAGACTATGAATAGGCCCTGGCTGGGTAGCTCGGTTGGTTAGAGCATCATCCCAATACGCCAAGGTTGCAGGTTTGATCTCCAGTCAGGGCACATACAAGAATCAGCCAATAAATACATAAATAAATAGAACAACAAATCAATGCCTCCCTCCCCTCTCCACTAAAAACAGAATATGAATAAAGTGGACCTGGCCCTAGCTCAGTAGATAGAGCATCAGACTGGGGAATAAGAGTCTCAGGTTCCATTCTAGCCAAGGGCACATTCGGGCTTGATCCCCATACCCCCAGGAGGGGGCATGCAGGAAGCAGCAATCAAGGATTCTTTCTCATTGTTGATGTTTCTGTCTCTCTCCATTCCCTTCTGAAATAAATTAAAAATGTATTTAAAAAATAAAGGGGATATGCAGGATGGCTTTCTATATTACACTTTGTCTAGATTTAGAGACCTCTTACACAGCCAGGCAGGATTTTTAGAGGTAGCAGTCAGTCAGCTATCGCCCCCATCACCCATCCCACAACCCAAGGCAAATGCTTACATGACTTTGAGTATATTCTGGTATTTTCAGTCTTTTCCAATAGATATTAGAACTACCTAATTTGATTAAGTCCTGAATGGACACTTCCAATTATACCTTCTTCCAAAATCACACCACTAGAAATAAAAGCAATGGCATGGACTGGTAGGTAAAGTAATGCACTGTCAGAGGTAAAGGGATCTTAGATATCATGTAGTCTAGTATTTCTCAAAATGTGAGTCCTCTACCAGCAGAATAATTTTTTTAAATTATTTTTTTTCTTTATTGTTGAAAGTATTACATACCGTATTTTCCGGCGTATAAGACAACTGGAACTGATGATGACAGGAGGAAGGTAACAAACAAGAGAGAGAGAGCAAGTGCCGGGCAAGTCCCTGGCGAGGTAGCAACATCATAACTGCGGTATTTTTACACTCAGCATATAAGATGACCTCCGACTTTTGAGAAGATTTTCCTGGGTTAAAAAAAAATCGTCTTATACGCTGGAAAAAACGGTATGTCCCCTGTTCCCCCCATTGACCTCCTCCAGCCAGCCCCCTGCCCCTTCCCCCCCAAGCCTTCAGTACCCTATTGTCTGTGTCCTTTAGCACCCTATTGTTTGAAGAATTTAATTAAAAGAATTTTAAATATATATGTATATATATTTTATTGATTTTTTTACAGAGAGGAAGGAAGAGGGATAGAGAGAAACATCAATGAGAGAGAAACATCAATCGGCTGCCTCCTGCACACCCCCTACTGGGGACGTGCCCATAACCAAGGTACATGCCCCTGGCCAGAATTGAACTTGGGACCTTTTAGTCCGCAGGCCGACAGTCTATCCACTGAGCCAAACAGGTTAGGCTCTGAAGAATTTCTTGCTCATTACAAACTCAGACTCTTGGGCTTCACATCCAACCTAATCAGTTTCCATTTCTAAGGGTGGCATCCAAGAATCTGCATTCTAAACAAGCTCCTTAAATTGCTTTGTGCATTAGGGTTTGGGAGCCACGCATCTAGTCAAACTACTTCTTATGACAAACAAGGAAATAATATCAGAGCAGTCAAGTGATTTTCCGAAAGTGATATGGCTAGTCAGAGGCCGAAACTGGACTTCAAACTCAAACATTTTGACTTCCCGGTTAGAATTTTTTCAAGTATTAAGAAGTTTGTATTTATTTATGAATTGCCAGTAGACCTCAGTGGAAAGGGAATTTGAGTTCTCAGTCCCTGACATTCCCTTCAAATTTAAAACAATAATTTATAAGTAGTGGATTCCCCAGTACTTGCTAAATAAGCTGTTATCTTGAAATATAGGGAATATCAACCACAGAAGCTTATGGACAAAGGTATTTTGTTATCTTGTTACTCTATCATTCCCCTTCATAATAAGATAAGCGAGATTTTAGCAACAAGAATATATGGTCATGCCCTGGCCAGTGGGGCTTAGTTGGTTGGAGTGTCTTTCTGGACACCAAAAGGCAGCGGGTTTGGTTCCCACTCAGGACACATGCCCAGGTTTTGGGTGTGATCCCCGTGGGGCACATGCAGGAGGCAACTAATTGATGTTTCTCACATCAATGTCTTTCCCCCCTCCCTGCTTCCTCTTTCTAAAATCAATTTTAAAAATAGCAATATATACTCATTATTCTCAAATCACAAGAGACAATAATAAAAAGTAAATGGAAAACCCAGCTACTAGTGTTAAACATGAATATCCCACTCTTTTATAACAACACACCATATGGCATTTCCTTACCTTGTTCAGTCTTTAACCTAACCATTTATTGCCAGGCATCTTGGCAGCAAGCTGTGCGAGTTGAAGTGGAATCTGATTGAGGTGAGTTAATTAATGTGGTGGCAGCTTGGAATGTTGTCCAGCTGCCAGTGAGAATTATGTTTGTTTGCCTTTGGCCCAAGTGTGAAATGGCTGGCTGTGGATTTCAGAAGTGTGAGTGTACATTTTTATATCTCACGCGAATGAATACATTTTTTGTACCCTACACATTTGGGGGGAAATGCTAAAATTTATTGGGCAATGTTATTTACCACTTGTGTGGCAGAAAGAGAAAGGTGGAATTTTGCCCCAGAGATTGACTTTGCATCTGCAGAAAAAGCAAAAGCAGGTGGTGTATAAATCTAGGAGCAGGTAAATAAGCCATCTGAAATTAGCTCATCTAGGCTAATGTGTTCAGGAATGACTTTTAAAAGGAGGAAAGCAATATTTGAACCAGAAAAAAAACAACTTTTGTAATGATGAAAGGATTGTGAAAGTAAAAAAACATAATGTCAAAATTTCCTTGAGAGGAATGGCTTTGGATTTAACTACTGACTTACATTGAGAATTTTAATTTTCTTTTCATCAAACACAACCCTCCAATGAAAGCATTATCTCCCTGTGCAGTCTTCTTCCTATTAATCACTGATGATTTTGATGTTAAAGTTATCATATAGTTTGATTGGTTTTTATTGATATGGATAAGGGTTCTCTAATTCAAGTTATCAATAACTGACACAAACCATCACAGTTTAAGTATAACTGAAGGGTGTAGATACTTGTATTCACTTACTTTTTTTTTTTAAACATGAAATACTATTAAGATAAAATGACTTCACAAAAGTTTACTTTAGTGGATTAAGGACATGGCTACCTAAAAAGTAATGTTTACACACATTTCTTTTTTTATTCCCCCATTTTGAAGAAATTTATAATACACTAAAACTGTGGCAGATTGGAGATATAAGAGCAAATAATATGAAGAAAAGTTTGCAAACCCAACGAAACAAGTATTACCAGAATTTCTTTTTGATGATAAAAATATTTCCTTAAAATTTGATGTGTATTGAGAATATGAAGAAAACTTTGAAATAAAAGTGTCCACACTTCTGAAAATACTCAACAAAATTATTTGTCGGGGAAAATCTAGCAAAAATAGTATTTTAAATGTAGACACATATAGAAAAAAAAAATATAGTTTTTACCTCCTCAAAGCTGTTAACCTAAGAAAATATAACAGTAGCTTTGAAACTTTCATTCAGATAGGGGAGAGGTAGTTCACGATTTAGATTTCATTTTATTGGAAGCTGGGGAAGGTTATTTTTTGGTTCGATGCAAATAATAGAATATGATGATGTTTCATTTTCCCCCAAATCCGTGTTGCTTCTTCTAGGCTGAATTTTTAAAATAATAGACTAAACTATTATAATTATTGTAAAGCTTATAGTTAGCAGTGGTTTCTTGATTATTTTTCTTTATTAAAATGGCAATTTCATTTATGGTAAAAATATTTTGTGCCTACCTTTCACATAAAAAGTAAGAAAAACCAATCTGGTAAATATTATTGTACTCTTCAGATTATAGGGTTATCATTTCCTTGGCCTTTCAGACCAAAGTAAGCCTCAGAGTGTTGTTTTAGATTATATTACTGTCAGAGTGAATAATAAATCAGACATTTTAATCTAATGTACGCCCTCTGGGATCTCATAAGATCAGACTTACAGATAGCTGGCTTGAGAATGAACTTTTATAAGTATTTTATTTGTTATTAAAATATTTTAGAAAATTTAATTTGGCATAGGTGTAGTAGATAAAATATTTCCCTCTTAAATTTTTCTGATGTTTATGCTATGTTTGCAATGTATAGAATGACTATGAAAGATGCCCTCACAGAAAATGACCCTAATTTTGATGCTTGCTCACACATAAGCTTGACATTTACAAAGTTAATGTGTTAAATAATTTTGGTAAAATGCTAAGTTTTAAAAAATTGTTTTTTTTTTTTTTTTTTTAAATCAGGACCCAAACTATAGCTGTCCTGGATGAATGCAGAGTAGCAAGAGCCTTTATCCACTTGCTTCCAACCTGGACTGGACCTGCGGCTCACCTGCAGAGCATTGGCCAGAAGTGTGGCTGGTCTGAAATATGGGTTGCAGGGAGCACAGAGGAAGGACAGAAGGGAGGGAGGAAAGGGAGAGCCAACTCATGCAGCTTCCCTAGGGATTCTGCTGCTGTGGAGCCCTGCCCCCTGGGAGGGTGTGCTCTGTCTCATGCAGAGAAGGGAAGGGGAGCTGGCCTAGCCTAGGCATTGTGGGACTCAGTGGGGAAGACAGACCATAGCATCCCGGAGAAAGAGCGATTTCTTTGTTACACCACCAACCTGGGAAGTCTCTCCGCCCCCCCCCCCCCAGGTTTGTTTTGGTGGGAGGGGCGACACGGTAGAACTCAGGGCCAGCAGGGTCTTGTCCACCTAGCAGGGACTCTGAGGGGCCTGCTGTTGCCTGGAAGAATTTTGGGCAGAGTGCCTGGCTCCAGAGTCTGCACAGAATGGCCTGGGAAAGAGGATCGGACTTGCCCACCTCCCATCTGTGGAACTGCTGGGTCTGCCCATGCTGCTACGGCCAGGCGGCCAGGCGAGGCAAGGGGGAGCAGCCGGCGCCCTCACTGCTCTGTCTGAGCCGTTCAGAGGACTCCGACTGGGCCAGCTGTGAGGCAAGATTAGAATGCCAAGCAAAACTAATTTTGTAAAAAATGTATATTTTATTGATTTTTTTACAGGGAGGGAGGGAGATGGATAGAGAGTTAGAAATATCGATGAGAGAGAAACATCGATCAGCTGCCTCCTGCACACCCCCTACTGGGGATGTGCCCGCAACCAAGGTACATGCCCTTGACCGGAATCAAACCTGGGACCTTTCAGACTGCAGGGTGATGCTCTATCCACTGAGCCAAACCAGTTTCGGCAAAGCTAAGTTTTTTTCTCTTTTAAAAAATTTTAATTTTTTATCCCCTCCTACTTGGTGTGGCAGCGAGGGGGTGCTGGGGAACCGGGCAGAGCTGAGACATTGCCATGTGTTTGTGGTGGTGCTGGGCCCTTTGGCTGCATTATGGGGAAGGAGAGGGGAGATGCCCAGTGAGTACAGCCAGCGCAGCTCTGGGAAGCCTGCCTTCTACCAGGTACAGGCACCACCCACAATGCTGGACTATTTACTAGAAAACCACCCTGCCCAAACCCAGGACACCCCCCAAAGGGCAGTTCGTGGGGGAAAGGGGAGTAGTGCAGAGAGGGACCCAGCCCCTGGGCTGTGGAGGCCCAGCCCATTGAACTACTGGGTCTCAGCCGTGCTAAGCTTTAGTCAGGGACAGCGACTGACCTGGGCCAGCACCACAGACTCTCCTGGGAGGCCTGGGACCTGCAGACCAAGTGGCCAGAGTCAGACATCAGAGCTAAGTCCAGGAACGTCACAGGTAGAAGATCGAAAGAGTAATTGCAGCAGGCACAGCAATCTTGCAAGCAAATTGCATTTTTAAAGATTCTTCATTTTCTTTTTTCTTTCATATTCATTTTTTTTTTCTAGGCTGACCAGGGTCATGAATTTGATTCCTGGTCAAGAGCACATACCTGGGTTGCAGATTTGATCCCTGCCCCAATCAGGGCATGTGCAGGAGGCAACCAATAGATGTATCTCTCCCACATCAATCTTTCTCTCTCTCTCCCCTTCCTTCCACTGTCTGTAAAAATCAATAGTTGAGGACTAAAAATTTTCTTCTTTTTTTTTTATTTCATATCTCTAATTTATCTCTTTCCTCCTTTTATTCTATTTTTCTCTCTTTTTGCCATGCTTCCTTTCCTATTCTATATTTTATTCACTATTATAACATTTAAAATATTATTTATTATTCTTTTTTTATTCTTATTCTTTTTTACTTTTCCTTCTTTTCTTTCATAACCTCTTTTTTGGTTTCTTTTCTTCTCTAATTCTTTTGGTCTTTTAGTATTCATTTTTTTCTTATTCTTTTTGTTGTTGATTTGTTTCTCTTTGTGTGTTCTTTTCAGTTTGGTCTTGTTCGGTCAGCATTTGTAAAACAGGTCACATGATGTGTGGTCAGGGTAGAGCCTCAAGACAGCCACACTGAGGGCTGAGCCCACCCACAAATGGGGCAACAAATATCAAGACCCAAGTATAACAGGAGGGCAGATATAACCCACACAAGGGCATTCCTAGAGTACCCAGCTCAGAAGATCAAGGAGACCACACAACTGGGTCTTTTAAAATACCCACTACAGAAGGTCACCCCACTGACTGGGAGTCTTGGCAATCCTAACAGACAGAAACACAAAGAAACAGCAAAAATAGGGAAACAAAGAAACAGGCCCCAGATGAAAGACTGTGAGGAACCTCCAGAAAAAGAGCTAAATGAAATGGAAGAAGGCAACTGATCAGAAACAGACTATAATGTCCATATTTGTCTCTTGTAATAATTTCTGACTCACTAGTAAAGTCTATTAGTATACCCACTAATGCCTATTAGTATGTTTCATTTGCATGGAATATCTATTTTCATCTTTTCATTTTCAACCTTTTCTGTCTGTGGATCTAAGTGACTCTGTTATAAACAGCATATAGTCGCAGCATGTTTTTTTAACCTATTTTGATAATCTTTGTCTTTTAATATGTGAATTTAATCCATTTACTTTGATGATGGCTACTGATTAAGATGAACTTACTTTAGTCATTTGCTGTGCTTTTTAAAAACGTCTTATATATTTTTGTTTCTCAATTCTCCCCCTGCTTTGTATTTAATTTCTTTTTCTAGTGTATATTTTAATTCCTTTCCATTTCATTTTTGGCATATTTTTATTTTCTTAGTAGTTATTCTGGAAGTTATAATTAACATCTTATATTTAGAAAAATCTAGTTTCAATAGACACAAACATCTTCAATGGCTTACAGAAATGCTGCTACCATACAGCTTTGTGTATCTGTTTTATGTTATTGGAACAAATTGCCTTTATATATCATTATTCTATAAGCTATAGTTATAATTTTATGCATTGGTCTTTGAAATCATTAAAGAAATGAAAGATAAGTTTTAAGCCCAAAATACCATAAGACATAATACATAAATAGCTGTTTCATTTACCTATGTAGCTACATCTACTGGCATTCTTTTCTTCTTCATATGGCCTTGAGTTATTGGGTAGTGTCCTGAAGAAATCCCTTTAGCATTTTATTGATTTTTTACAGAGAGGAAGAGAAAGGGATAGAGAGTTAGAAACAATGATGAGAGAGAAACATCAGTCAGCTGCCTCCTGCACACCTCCTACTAGAGATATGCCCACAACCAAGGTACATGACCTTGACTGGAATTGAACCTGGAACCTTTCAGTCCTCAGGCCAACGTGCTATCCCCTGAGCCAAACTGGTTAGTGCTTTAACATTTCTTATAGAGTTGGTTTCATAGCAACAAACTCCCTAGCTTTTGTTTATCTTAAAATGTCTTTATTCCTTCTTTATTTTTAAATACTAGTTTTGCCAGATGTAGAATTATTGACTTGAGGCCTAGTGCACGAAATTCATGTCCGGTGGTGGGGGGATGTCCCTCAGCCCAGCCTGCACCCTCTCCAATCTGGGACCCCTCAGGGGATGTCAGACTGCCCAATGGGATTGTGCCTAAACAGGCAGTTGGACATCCCTTTCACAATCCAGGATTGCTGGCTCCCAACTGCTTGCCTGCCTGCCTTCCCTGATTGCCCCTAACCACTACTGCCTGCCAGCCTGATTACCCCCTAATCACTCCCCTGCCATCCTGATTGATGCCTAACTGCTCCCTTGCCAGCCTGTTTGTCCCTAACTGCCCTCCCCTGCAGGCCTAGTCCCTCCTAACTGCCCTCCCTGCTGGCCATCTTGTGGTAGCCATCTTGTGTCCACATGGGGGCAGGATCTTTGACCACATGAGGGCAGTCCTCTTGTGTGTTGGAGTGATGATCAATCTGCATATTACTCTTTTATTAGATAGGATAGAGGCCTGGTGCATGGGTGGAGGTCAGCTGGTTTGCCCTGAAGGGTGTCACAGAGCAGGATGGGGTTTCCCTTGGGGTACAATGCAGCCTGGGCGAGGGGCCTGTGGTGGTTTGCAGGCTGGCCATGCTGCCCAGTGACCCAAGCAGAGACCCTGGTATCGGGGACTTATTTATCTTCTACAATTGAAACTTTGTGGCCTGGAGTGGAGCCAAGCCTCCTGCTGCAGCCATTTGTTGAAATTCATTTATCTTCTATAATTGAAACTTTGTAGCCTTAAGCAGAGGCCAAGACAGGCCAGGGCTGCAGAAGCTTGGCTTCCTCTGATTTATCTTCTATAATTGAAACTTTGTAGACTTGAGTGGAGGCCTGGGCTCGCCAAGGTGTGTGGAAAGCTTGGCTTCCTCCATCACTGGGGAAACCTAACCCTCCCTCCTTCTCTCTATGGCCACATCCATCTTGGTCGGGGTTAATTTGCATACCTATTCCTGATTGGCTGGTGGGCATGGCTGGTGGACATGGCTTGTGGGTGTAGCAGAGTGATGGTTAATTTGCATATCACTCTTTTATTAGATGGGGTAATTTATTTTCCTTTCAGCACTTTAAAATGTCCCATTGCTTTCTGGTTTCTATGGTTTCTGATGAGAAATAGGTTGTTAATCTTGTAGAGGAGTGCTTATACATATTAAATCATTTTTCTCTTGTTGCTTGCTCAGTCTTTTTTTGATATTTGACAGTTTTATTACAATGTGTTCTGGTGAAAATCTCTTTGAGTTTATCATACTTGTTTATTGAGCTTATTAGATGTGTAGATTCAACTCTTTTAATTTGGGATGTTTGAAGCCTTTATTTCTTTAAATATTCTTCCTGCCCCTTTTCTCTCTCCCTTTTTTCTGAGCCTCCCACAATGATGTGATATTTAATTCTGTACCACAAGTTGTCCCACTCCCCCCATTATTTTTCCTTTCTGCTCCAAAGACTGGACAATTTATTTTCCTAACTTCAATTTTGTCGATCTTTTTTCTGCCTGTTCATGTATGCTCTGAAGCTCTCTATTGAATTTTAGCTATTTACTTTTCTAGCTACAGAATTCCCATTTGATATAACTATGCATATATATATCCTACATATTGCATATCCTATCTAATAAAAGAGTAATATGCAAATTTGACTGTACCTTTGCTACACCACAAGCCACACCCACAGCCACGCCCACCAGCTAATCAGGAGCATATTATGCAAATAAACCCCAACCAAGATGGCTGCCACCACTGAGAGCAGGAGGAAGGCTTGGTTTTCCCCGGCAACAGAGGAAGCCAAGCTTTCTACCTGCTGTTGCTGGTCTAGGCCTCCAATCAATGCTACAAAGTTTCAATTATAAAAGATACAGAAATGGCGGCAGCCACTGAGCTGGAGAGAACAGAGGCTTGGGTTTCCCTGGCAATGGAGGAAGCCAAGCTTTCCTCCTGCCTTTGCTGGCCTAGGCCTCCACTCTAGGCTACAAAGTTTCAAACAGAAATGGCTGCTGCCTCAGAGCAAGCAGAAGGCTTGGCTCCGCTCCAGGCTACAAAGTTTTAATTGTAGACATAGATTAATCCCAGATCCTAGGGCCTCCACTTGGGTCACTGGGGTGTGTGGCCAGCTTAAAAACCTCTACAGTCTCCTCACCCAGGCCACCCCTCACCTCAAGGGAACCCCCACCCTGACCTGGGACACTCTTCAGGGCAAACCAGCTGGCCCCAACCCATGCACCAGGCCTCTATCCTATCTAAAAGATTAATATGCAGATTGACTATCACTCCAACACAAGAGGGCTGCCCCCATGTGGACACAAGATGCTCACGATAAAATGGCCAACAGGGAAGGACAGTGGGAGGTTCCAGGTCTACAAGGGAGGGCAATTGTGGGCAATTAGGCCTGCAGGGGAGGGCAGTTAGGAGGGACCAGGCCTTCAAGGGAGGGCAGTTGGGGGCAATCAAGCCTGCAGGGGAGGGCAGTTGCGGGTGACCAGGCCGGCAGAGGAGGGAAGTTGGGGGCAAACAGGCTGGCAGGGGAGCAGTTAGATATCAATTAGGCTGGCAGGGTAGTGGTTAGGGGGTGATCAGACTGGCAGGCAGAAGCGGTTAGGGGCAATCAGGGAGGCAGGCAGGTGAGCAGTTTGGTGCCAACAATTCTGGATTGTGAGAAGGATGTCCGACTGCCCGCTTAGGCCTGATCCTATAGGGATCAGGCCTAAGCGGGCAGTCGGACATCAAGGTGTCCCAGATTGGAGAGGCTGCAGGCTGTGCTAAGGGACATCCCCTGTCCCCATGCACGAATTTCGTGCACCGGGCCTCTAGTATATTATATAGAAATACCATGTACAATCTATATACACTATAATATATACTACATATATAATGTTATTCTGTTATTTTTTCTCATTGTTATACACCAAACTAATATATTTCAATAACTTGAAGCAACCGTAATTATTGATTTTCTACCAATTGAACTACACACTGTGCCCAATTTTCATAGTGTAATAACACCTATATGACTTGTACAGATACTTTACATTGAACTCTGAGGCAATAATAAAATTTTTATGTGCTATAATTCTTTAGGAGGCTAGTCAGAAATGTTCTGTGCAGCTACTTAATGTATATTACTCTAAACCCAGAAAAAGTCCTTTGTTGTTCTATTATTAAAGTAATTAACAGATTTTTACTTATGTTTTTTTCCCTGTGAACCTACAATTGCTATAATTAAGAAAAAAACTTTACTTGACTCTATAGAGCTATTAGCTATATATCCAATTTGCCTCAAAGATTTCTTGAAAAGATAAAAAAATTTTTTGGGGGGGGAATGGGGATCTTACACTAGAAAGACATATAATAGTAGGAGATTTGGGAAAGGCTGTTCATTTGATGTTAAAAAAAACAAACAAACCCCATGAGCTATGAAATGTATTAGTTGAAAAGGAATTAAATTAATCTTGACTGCTTACAGAATAGGGCACATGAGAGCACAGGTTGAAAACTTTTGGATTCTTCAAATAAACAAAAAATGAGTTCTCAAATATTTTTCCAAAGACAGGAATTTGCTACTTTTTAAATTTTTTTTAAAATTCGGTCGAAGAGAAAATTGATGTACTGGAACAACAAAAACGTTTACTATTTCATGATTATTTATTATTGTGTGTATACAGGATGGGACAGAAGTAGGTTTACAGTTGTTCCGATGGAAAATAATGATATAAGAATAAACTTTCGTATATTCACAACTGTAAACCTACTTTTGCCGCATGCTGTACATCATAATAAAACAACTAACCCTTTAAGCTTCAGTGCATATTTTTCCAAGTTAGGTGCTTGAGTTGCTTGACTTTGTTAGCTTGCAGGGTCCTAGAAGGACATATTATTTTATACATTCTCGTCAGCTTCATAAAGACTAACATGGACTCTGGAAACCCTGAATCAATGCCTTATCTGCCGTGTCTTTTCACTGTGCATCTGTCTCATTTCCTCCTTCCTTCTGCTATTCCGCCCCTTTTCTGAAGTCCCAAGTCGGAGCGCAATCCGATCGCTGCAGTGTGGTCTGGGCCCATTCCTCCTGGGCCCCGCGGTACACACACGGTCATGGTTGCCCCCGGCTTCACCATCATGAAAGGACGCCAGGGCTTGTTTACATAATGGCCAAAACGCACTCCCTTCAGTGGCACCCTTTCACCAGCCCTTCACTTTCTCTTTCCACATCCACCTTTCCCCCCAGCAAACGAAGCTCGGATCTCCTTGGACTCCCTCCCCTTCTCTTCTCCGGAACCCAGTTCCTCTCCCAGGCCTCCCGTTTGCCGAGAGAAACAGCCGCCACTCGTTTTTTCAGGGTTTGAAACACCGGGACCCCCTTTTTTCCTCCTCGGACCTACGGCGCGACTGCATCTCCCCCACCGGCGGCCACTTTCTCCACGGAGCGCCACTTCCGGGTCTCCGGTGTCCCCCCTTTTCCGGTCCGCCCACCTCCCCCGCCGGCGCTTCCGCCAGCCTGTTCCCGAAGGCCGGCCGAGGGCCGGAAGCTTCCCTCTGCGACATGCACTGAGTGGCTCCCCGCGCCTGGGAAGTCCGGTCCCGCCGCGGAGTGGCCGGCTGGCGGCGGAGGGACAGTTTGTTTGGAGCACCGAGTCCGGCACACCCGGAAGTGGCGCCGCGAAGGAGCGGCCTCACGCCGGGCGGCGATCGAGGTGCCGGGAGGTGGAAGGGATGCCGCGGTGCTCTCCTGCGTGAGTGTCAGCCGAGGCTGCAGGAGGGCGGGGGGCGGGAGCCGGCTTCCTTACGGCTCTGGTTCTGTGCCGGGGTCTGGGAGGCGACGGCCTGATGGGGGCGCCGGGCTGGGGCCGGGGTGCAGCGGCCGGAGGGGGCCCCGCTGCGCTGCGATCTCTTCCCGGGGCATCGGTGTCTTCGGGTCACCGCCTCTCCCAGCCCTTGGCCGGCGAGTGGTGGAGGGGAGCTGTCCCAGGAGCCGAGTCGTAGGAGTGTTTTCCCTGCTTCTGGGAGAAGGCGAGCGGCCGCTTCGGTGGGGACTTTTGCTTTTCGGCCTCTTCTGAAAGTGCGCCCCCCTTTTCCCCCTTTCGTTGCCCCGCAGACTCACTTACGTCTAATATGTCTGTCTTGACCCCTCCCAGCTTCTGACTTTGACATCTCTGCACCCGAAACGATGCTGGAGTCGTATGTGTCTCCCATTTTGATGAGCTATGTGAATCGCTACATCAAGAACCTGAAGCCGTCGGATCTGCAGCTCTCGCTGTGGGGCGGCGATGTGGTTCTCAGCAAGCTCGAGTTGAAGCTGGATGTGCTGGAGCAGGTACACGGCCTGTCACTTACCGGACACACTTTCAGCTCGGGTAGCAGTAACCCTACCTACACTTTGACTTGATGCTTTAAAAATGAATTCCCTACACTTTTGACTTTATGCTTTAAAATGAATTCTTTTCCCTGTTAAAACTATTTTTGGCTACCCTGAAACTAGATACCTTCCTTTACAAAAAAAAAATATATTTTTTTATGCTGTATCATTCGTGATGGTTTGCTAGAATCGCATCTCCAAAAGTTGCCTCATCAGATAGGAAAACAATGTCATTGTTCTTGTTAGAATCGCTTAGCTTAGTTGCCCATAGCTTATTTAGTCAATTCTCGGGCCTTACCGAGCGCTGATTTACATGGCTGAGTTTTGTGTGATGCTAGGAAATACTACATTCCGAACATTCTCCCTTTGGGGGAATGGAAGGCTCCCCGCAAAAGCAAGATGTTGAGGAAAGGTATGTCTCATAGTAGGAAAGATGACATTATGCATGACATTCTCCAAGTGTAGAGTGGACACCGGAGGATGCCGGCAAACCTGCAAACTTCTTTCTTAGTCACTGTTTTGTTGTTTTTTTTTAATGTGAGGATGCTCTGATCCAAATGAACTGTAACTTCAGAGTTCATATACTTACTATTTCATTGGTGAGATATGTCAGGCACCTCTGTTAGGTTTGAGAATTCAAACGTGTGGAAATTCAGAGGAGTCAGAGACCAATTGATTTTTAAGAGATAAGGAAAGAGTTACGCTGATGGTGATAGTTATCAATACCTTTTAGTTATATTTCACTCTTTCCACTGTTACGGAATAATCTAGAACTAACACTAAGAAATAATATTCTAGTTCCTTCCGCTTCAACGTTAATTATGCACACAAATGCTAAGTATGCAGCTCAGTTTTTACATATGTATATACCTATGTACCTACCATCCAGATCAAGAAATAGAATATTTCCTGCACCCCCAGTGGCTCCCCTGTACCCCTTTACAGTTAATAACCCTCCTAACTCCCAATACAGATGATGGCTGTTCTGACTTCTATCAAAACAGGCAAATATTACCTGTCCTTGAATTGTAAATAAATGGGAACTGTGTCTGGCTTCTTCAACATTATAGCTAAGATTAACTCATGTTTTTGCATGAGTGGTAGCTTGTTCTTTGAACAAGCCTTGTAGTAGTCAGTTGTATAAAGATTCACAGTTTACTTCTGCTTTTTACTATTGCAAAGAAAGCTCTTATGAACATTATTGTACCTATATTTTGGTGAACATAAGTATTAATTTTCCTTAAGTATATATCTATGAGGTAGTCTTAAGTTTAGTTTTAATGGATGTTGCTTTAATGAATAGTGCCAAATAGTTCTGTGGAGTGGCTGTAACAATTTACATTCTCACCTACAATGCATGAGAGCTCCCAGATACTCATGTTTTTACTATTATTTGATATGTCTAGTATTTCTTATTTACTTTTTGGCTTTAATCATTTTCTCAATTGCAGTTGACATACAACAATATATTAGTTTCAGGTGTGCACCCCAGCGATTAGACATTATAGAACTTGCTAATTGATCACGCTGGTTAATCCTGTACCCCCCTAACACCATGCACAGTTATGAGAATGCTGTTGACTCTGTATTCCCTTTGCTATGCTTTACATCCCCTTGACTATTATGTAACAACCAATTTGTACTTCTTAATCCACTCACCCTTTTCACCCATCCTTCCAACCCCCTTCCCATCTGGCAGCTGTCAAAATGTTCTTTGTATCTATGAGTCTGTTTCTGTTCTGCTTCTTAGTTTCTTTTGTGTTTTTAGATTCATTTGTTGACAGATATGTGTTTATTGCCATTTTACTCATATTTTTGATCTCCCTCCTTTATTCATTGATTTTTAGAGAGAGAGAGAGAGAGAGAGAGAGAGAGAGGGAGGAAGGGAGAGAAAGAGAGAGACATTTGCTATTTCATTTATCTATGCATTCATTGGTTGACTCCTGTATGTGCCCTAAGGGGGATCTAACCTTGGTGCATTAGGATGATGCTCTAACCAACTGAGCTGTTTAGTTTGGCCAGAGCCTGTCTTCTTTTTCTTAAAGAAGACCTTTTAACATTTCATGTAATACTGGTTTGGTGGTGATGAACTCCTTAGCTTTTCCTTGTCTGGGAAGTTCTTTATATGTCTTATGATTCTAAATGATAGCTTTGGTGGGTGGACTAATGTCAGTTGTAGGCCTTTGCTTTTCATCATTCTGAGTATTTCTTGCTAATCCCTTCTGGCTTGCAAAGTTTGTATTGAGAAATCAGTTGACAGTCTTATAGGTAACTAACTGCATTGCTCTTGGTGCTTTTAAGATTCTCTCTTTGTCTTTAACCTTTTCATTTTATTTGTGATGTGTCTTGGTGTGGGTCTCTTTGGATTCATCTTATTTGGGACTCTGCGCTTACAGGGGGTAAATGCCTTACATTGTTACGCCATTGGCAGTCAAAACTCAACTACCACAGGATGGTGCAAACATGTTTCGTTGCCTTCTCATTTTGGCAACCTCCTTGTGTTTGTTTCTGTGTTGTTGTTTTTCTGCTAAAGCTCTTGGGCTTGGTAAAGTGGCCCTATGTAGTATTTGATCTGTAGGGTCCAGTGGAACAGCCTCCCCAATAACCTGAGCTGAGCACTCCAGGTATGAGCTATGACCCCAGACTGATCAGCTGCAAAGACTAGTTGTAATCTCATCCATCATGGAGGATCACTTATGCAGGAGCCCACCCCACAGAGCAGGACTTCTTTCAGAGGTGCTCTGGTGCCAGCTGAGTGAGTTGCTTGCCGAGGTCGTTGAATGGTGCTTGGACTTGATCTGAAGCTGTCCAGTGGTGTGCTGGCTCTGGGGCCTCCCTGGTGGTGTAGGCCAAGGTCAGCAGCTGCCTGTTTTTTGCCTAGGTCTACCTGGCATGAGTTACAAAATGATCTGTAGATGGTTGCTACTTGTGCTTGGCTTGGAAGTATCCAGGTGAGACTAAGCTGTGAACAGTGCCAGCTGCTCTTAGTGTCAGGTCTGGGACCACTTAGAGGGTTGGAGCATACCAGGGCCAGATGCTGTTTGTTTGAGAGGTTTTAGGAAAGTCTGAAGCATGAGCAGAGACAAGCCATTTATATGGGTAAGCCACTGGAAACAGCTTGGGTTGGCCTGCAAGTTGAGTGGGGTCTCAGGGAATCACTAGGGTGGGGTGAACATGAGCCAGGTTGTTGGAGACTGAGATGCTGGCTCTGTGGAGGGGGTGTGGTCCTCAGAAAGGGAGCAATGGCTTCTGCTAAAACTTTTGTTTGGCTGCCTTCCAGCTCTGGCCCTGATGCCAGACAATTCATTTCCTCCCCATATGTTCGTGTTTCCTTTCAACCTGCTGCCCAAGTGCTGGAGCTCAGAGGGAGTGAGTCCAAGTCTGTGTGTGAGCCCTTAAAAAGGAACTGCCTGTGACTCCAACAGCCTGCACCTCACTCATGCACAGTCCCTGTTGGTTTTTACAGCCTGACGTCTGGGGACTTCTCTTCCTGCCCTGGAATCCTGGGCTGGGGGAATCCTGGGCCTGGTGTGCTGCTGGGACCCCTTGCTCCTCAGGGATGACCTTTGCAGTGGGGATACTCCTGATTTTTATCCACCACATGGGTGGGCCTGCCCTCTGTGTCTTCTCCCCTACTACCCGTCTTGGTTTGTTTTCCTCTTTAAATCCCTAGTTGTAGAACTTCTGTTCAGTTAGCTCTCAGGCAATTCTGAGTAGTGGTTTCCTTTGCAGTGTCGTTGTAATTTTGATGTGGTGGTGGGAGGATGTGTTTACCTGTGACACCATCTTAGTATTTTAATTTTAACCTTTTTGGTGGGTGTAAGTAGTATTTCATTTAAAACTGCATTTTCATAATGATTTATGATGTTGGTCACTTTCGGTGTTGTTCATTGGCTATTTGGATATTCTCTTTTGTAAAGTTTCTGATTCTTTTGCCTTTTTAAAAAACATCTTATTGATGTATAGCAGTTCTTTATGTATTTTGGAAATGAGACTTTTGGCGGATACATGTTTTGCAGTGTCTTCTCCCAGTGTGTGGCATGTCTTTTTGTTCTCTTAAAAGTGTGTTTTGATGAATAGAGTTCATTTTTCCGAGTCCAGTTTGTCAATTTTTCTTTTAACTTTTGTTTGTTTGTTAATCCTCACCCAGGGTTCAGGTGTCTTTTAATTTCTCTCTGAGAAAATTCAGTTTGGCCCACAGACTGCAACTTTGGTAGCCACTTCACAAATGTCTCATTGTGACACAGATTGGCAGAGGTGGACATGTTACTGGCTCATTGTTTTTACAGATGTGTTTGGAAAGGCATCCAGTGCTCATAATGGAAGTGTAGATGTAGTAGAATTGTGGCTAAGGACAAGGCTTGGCATCAGATTTTCCAGTTTTGTGTCCTGGCTTTCCTGGATAAACCAGGGAAGTTACTTGACCTTTACTTGACCATGCCTCATGATTTTCATTTGTATTTACCTTTTGGGGTTCTTATAAGGATTAAATAGTTGCATGTAGGTAAAGTTTTTAGAACAAAGCCTGATACAGAATAATACTCACTAAACATTGTTTTTGTTATGGATACAAAACAAAGCGTTGATTAATGCTTGAAATTATTTTAGCTTTAAAATTAATGTAATAATGAGAAATATGTAAAAATTTTGACAATTGATTAGAATAGTAGAAATAGATTATTAATATTCTGTCCTTTAAAAAAACTTGTGAAAACATACAGTAAGCACAGATATTTATAACTATTGGCCCGATGCATGAAATTTGTGCACTAGGGGTGGGTGACCCCTTAGCCCCACCTGCCCCCTCACACATACTGGGAGCCCTCAGGGATGTCCTACTGACCCCTCAACCCCCGGCTTGCCCAAGGTCGAAAGCCTCTGGCTGAGGCTTTAGGCCTTGGGCATCTAGCCATCCCCCTGCAATGGGGCCCATGGTTGGCTCCGCCCTGGCCCTGGCCTTGCCCCGGCCAGCGATCGCCGAGCCCTGGGGGCCGCAAGTTTGCTGGCTGGCTCCGCCCCAGTTTTTGATTGGCTGGTGGGCATGGCTTGTGGGCGTGGCTTGATCAGAGGTACGGTCAATTTGCACATTACTCTTTTATTAGATAGGATAATAATAGTTAGCATCTTAATAATGGTTGCTCTTTGTCTGACTGGCATGGCTCAGTGGTTGAGGGTCGATCTCTGAACCAGGTCATAGTTCTGTTGCTGGTCGGGGCACATGCCTGATTGCCTGCTCGAATCCCCAGTGGGGGGGTGGGTGTATGTGCAGGCGTCAACCAGTCAGTCATTCTCTCTCATCATTGCTATTTCTCTCTCTCTCTCTTCCTTGCTCTCTGAAATGAATAATAATTTAAAAAAAATGATTGCTCTTTTAGAAGACAGTATTCTAATTACTCTCTATAAATTAATTAGTTTAATCCTCAAAGATACTACTCTACTTATTGAGATTTTACAGATAAGAAATTGAGTCACAGATACATTAAACAAGTTGCTCACTGTCCTTGGGCTGATTAAATAGAACAGTAAGATTTAAATCCATGTCGCTGGCTCCAGAGTTATTACCTACTACCTATATAATGTATATTTAGCTATTTTAATACCTTGCTAAACCAAGTAGGCGCACATTGTTGGATGAATGAGTAAGCATAATAATGTTTACTTTAACTTTCATAAATAGAGTTATAAGAACTGTAAAAATGTTGTTGAAGTACAATCTAAATAATTTTTTTCTGTGTTGATTTTTAACAAAAATTTTATTGGGAAATGAAATAAATTAGTATAAAATGATTGAGTGACAGTTTTCATTTTTAACTCTCTATCCAGTAATAATGGAAACCTGTTAGAAAAACATTTCAAATTTATGGACCATAAGTATCCAGGTACAGTCTTTAAGTAAAGTTCAGTAAGTTTTTTGTTAAAATTGGTTAACTTATATTTTGTCAGCTCATGCTCCTTTCTCGATTTCAACTCTCCTTTCTATTTGCCTTATAATGCTACTTGTCGTTAATAACAAATTTGGGAACATTTTTAGATGGAGATTTTAAATAATATACCAATGCAGTTATCTCAAGAACTGCTGCTGTCTACTACGGTAACTACTGCCCCCACTACCACTACCATATATGAGCCTTTATCAAGTACTAGGTATTATATATTATTTCCATTCATCAGAGTAAAGAAACTCAAGCCTAGACAGGTTCAGTAGTTTAAGTGTAACTTATACATTTGGTTTTTGTAGTTTAATAAGTCACTGACGCTACTTTTTGATGAACTATAATTGCCAAACTATTTTTGTGTTGTAAGTTTCATTAGAATGAAAAAACATTAAGCACTTACTTATTTAATATTTTGTGTCTTAAGGAATTGAAATTACCGTTCACCTTTTTAAGTGGACATATTCACGAATTGAGGATTCATGTACCATGGACAAAACTGGGTTCGGAACCAGTGGTAATCACCATTAACACAATGGAATGCATTTTGAAACTTAAAGATGGAATGCAGGTATGAAATTATTGTTTGTTTGTGTTAACCAATTTTCTAGTTATTGGTGTTTGAATATTTCTTTAACTTTGGGGATATGTCAACTTTTACATAAGTGAATGTTAGCTTATATACTTATTATTTTTATATGCCTATTAAGTAACATAATTAATTGCAAAAGGATGTTTTAAATTTGGGTAAACTATCCCAAGGGATATTTTCATACTAATTTCACTTAATCTGAGCATAGCCCTAATAGGGATCATGTAGATTGCTATTATCTATATCCATTAGAAGTTAAGTCTGATTGTGTCCAGTGTTTGAATTTTTGCATAATAACCACATGGCTTTTTATTTCGGTGACATTTCTAAATGAGGTGAAAATTTCAAGTTATTTTTGAGAAGATAAAAATATATTAAATTTGCCTTTATTTACCAAATTTCATTGTTGTCTGAAGTTTTGTCATCAGAAACTGATTCTTTTCTCACTTTAAAAAAAAAAAGGTTTCAGAGAGAGGAAGGGAGAGAGAGAGAGAGAAACTTCAGTGATGAGAGGTAATTATTGATCGGCTGCCTCCTGCACACCCCTTACTGGGGATCTCGCCCACAACCCAGGCCTGTTCCCTGACTGGGAATCGAACCGTGACCTCCTGGTGCCCGGGTCAGTGCTCAGCCCCTGAGCCACACTGCGGGCCTCTTCTGACTTTAGTCCACCTTACTTTTTTTTAGTGTTTTATTACAACGGTGTAATATTGATTTTAAGGAGTTTCTACCAAAAATGTTCTGGTCTAGGAAGCAAATAGATCTGCAAAGCAGTATAATTGTGATAAATTTTTTTCCCTTTCATCTTTCAGAAAAGTGGAGTCTGTCCATTCATTTTTACTACTTTCTCCTTAATCCATATTTAAGTTTCAGTTTTAGGGAAGGTTTTCTGTAACCAAATGAATTGAAGAGAACTTAAGGGAATTTTAGTGTATCCTAAATAGAACTTAAATCTCTGGAAGTTAGTTAAGGTTAATTATGAATAATTAAAATCATTTCCTTATTTAAGTACATTCTTTGAGTCTCATATCAACCAACTGGGCTGAAATATTTTTTTTTCTTTATGAAATCTTTGATTTAAAATCTGTGTTATCCAATTTAATTTGCTAATGTAGATTCTCGAAGTAAGTAGACCAGTGCTATATATTGCCTTGAAAAATTTATTTTGTGAACTTTAAATACTTGGGAGATTGGTTAGAAATCTGTAGATAGTTACATTGCAACGAAGTTTATTTTACATTTTTATTTGGTAATACTTAAATGGTTCTTAGTCATCATCTGTCCTTGGAATTTAATTTTTTTTTAAAAAAGTCTGGCCTTCATTATGGCACCCATACAGTGCTTTTTATTATGAGAAAAAAATAAATCCAGACACTTAAGTATTTTTTCAACTGGTAGGTGGAGTTTTCAAAGCCAGATGTCCCATAAAAAACACATTTTAGAAAAGACAAATTACAACTAATTATAGAGGCTGCAGAAAAAGATTTGTAACACATGACTTGGTGCCACCTAGAACTAATATTTGGTATCGGACCATGCAGATGGCTGCTGCAGGAATGAGCCAGGTTTCCTGCTCGCATGGCATTTGAGAATGAATTTTGTGGTGTGCATAGCCAAAGGTCAGAGTGTCGTGATTGTGAGCCACGCTCACAACAAGCATTTTTCACAGATGTTTAAAATTTTGATGTGGAAAGGAATTGTGAGAATTGCAGCTGCCATTTGGACAAATTATGCAGCAGTGTACACCCCTGGAGAGTGTTACTCGGGTTTATGCTAGTGATTGCAATTAATTTCTCAGTAAAACATGGTAGATGAAACACGTTTTTAAACAGTTTATTTCCCTATTGGGAGCCTTGATTAGTAAAGTGGGAAATTAAGTTAAAATTATACATGTGCTAATAAACAAATAATTTTAATTACTGGAAGTTATGTTGTAGAATCTCAATGAAGAAAAGACTTATTTTCTAAATAAAATAAGTGTAGGGTGGTAGGTTAAATGAAGAGGTCTTTTAGAGTTATAGATATTAATCTGTTAAAGTAATATTATTAATGTATGAAAATGTAATAAAATACAATTTAACTGTTAGAAATCTGAGGTTTCATCCAGAAAAGATCATTGCAAAAATATAATATTGCTAAATGCCTTGAAAAGGCATGTCTAATTTGTAAAGTTTAATTCTACCAACATTAGTAGATTTCCTCCTCTTTAATGCACTTCAAAAGTATTGCTAAGATTATTATATAATTTCCTTCACAAAAGACAATTACAGGGATGTATAATGATTTGAGTGTGACTCTAGTGATAATAGTTATAATATACAAATGGACTGCCCTAGCATATCTTTGTAATCAAATTTAATTATAGAGATTTTTCCCATTGAGAAGATGATCAAATTGTATTAGGTAAGATAAGTTGTTTTCAATAAATTGATATTTCACTCAGAAAATATTTATTAACTTTTTGCTGTTGACTCTGAGAGACATATTTGTTGCCAGTTCATAACCACCTTTAGATCTGCAGATTGTAATTGTGTCCTCTTTTTTCTTTTCCTTCTTTGGACTTCACATACAGAATTTAATTGATGACATCATGACATATCATTGTTAATGGCCTAAGTCTGATTTGTCTGTTTATCTAGCTAGTTTAGTTGGCTCCAGTCTAATACTTGTGGACCCAGCACATGGCTCAGGAAAGAAAATATTACCAGGAACTGACATTTAATTATGTACTCTTACCCTTTTGCATATTCTTGCTTGTTTAGCCTCTGTGGGCCTCATCTGTAAAATAGGACAAGACTCTACAAAATTCTTGTATTTCATGATTGTATATGCTTTCTCTGCAGTGTTAATAAGTCTTGCAAAAAGCTTTTCACCTAAAGAGAGTAATAAACTTGTTTTTAAATTACTGATTTATTCTGGTCTTTGTACCATCTAAAAATAAAAAGTAAACTTTTAACATCTTTGATCTAGCCCTAGCTGTGTTGGCTCAGTGGATAGAGCGTCAGCCTGTGGATTGAAAGATCTCAGGTTCGATTCTGGTCAAGGGCATGTACCTAGGTTGTGGGCACATCCCCGGTGGGGAGTGTGCAGGAGGCAGCTGATGGATGTTTCTCATCGATTTTTCTCTCTTCCTCTCTGTAAAAAATCAATGAAATATATTTAGAAACAGACCTAATAAGTACAATTATTTGCAAGGCTATTTATAGAAGTAATACTTATTATTTAAGAAAAAAAAAACTTAAAATTTTTTGAACCTAAACCAGAGCTTTAAAATACCATTAAAAACTGGAGATAAAGATAGAAGCTTTTTGTTAATTTATGTGCTGTTATGCCCTGGTTAGTGCTCAGAGTTTAGGCCAGCCTTGCCTGTCCTCTCTCCTTGCGTGTTTTAGTGGTATGGAAATCTGCTTTGGCTTGTGTGAACTAGTCTCACAGGGAATAGAGAACTATCAGAGCCGTTCACTGAAGATAGAGTTGGAGGAAGTGTGGTAGGACTATTAATACTATTTTATGGACCTTTCAGTTTTTTAAAATATTTTAATTCTTTATGCAGCTGGGTTAATCTGCTTGGCTAGTGCTGTGTTTTTTTTTCTCCAATTTTTTTTGTATTGATTGCCACCCCCCCCCCCACTCCCATAAATGCCCTCACCCCCCAGTTTCTGTGTCCATTGGTTATGCTTATATACATGCATGTAAGTCCTTCAGTTGATCTCTTACCTCCCCTGTCCCCAGCCTTCCCGCTGTAACCTGACAGTCTGTTTGATGCTTCTCTGCCTCTGTATCTATCTTTTTGTTCATCAGGTTAAAATGTTCTTTATTTTCCATAAATGAGTGAGATCATGTGGTATTTTTCTTTCACTGACTGCCTTATTTCACTTAGCATAATGCTCTCCAGTTCCATCCATGATGCTGCAAATGGTAAGAATTCTTTCTTTTTTAAAGCAGCATAGTATTCCATTGTGTAGATGAGTCTTTTAATCCACTCATCTGCTGATGGGCACTTAGGCTGTTTCTAAATTGTAGCTATGGTGAATTGTGCTGCTATGAACATAGGGGTGCATATATTCTTTCTAATTGGTGTTTCTGATTTCTTGGGATATATTCCTAGAAGTGGGATCACTGGGTCAAATGGGAATTCCATTTTTAGTATTTTTTTTTAAGATAGGACATTATCTATCTATCTATCTATCTATCTATCTATCTATCTATCTATCTATCTATCTATTTTCTATAAAAAATAAATAGATGGAAGAGCATATCATTTTCTATGTAGGAGAAATATACTACTACTCAACCTCTACTGTAAGGTTGGCAGCCCTGAGAACTCCTTTCATGTAGCATGTTATGGAGGTATTCCTGTTCTCCATTTTTAGTTTTTTGAGGAAACTCCATACTGTTCTCCACATTGGCTGCACCAGTCTGCATTCCCACCAGCAGTGCATGCGGGTTCCTTTTTCTTAGCATCCTTGCCAGCACTTGTCATTTGCTGATTTGTTTAAGATAGCCATCTGACAGGTGTGAGATGGTACTGCATTGTCATTTTTATTTGCATCTCTTGGATGATTAGTGACTTTGAGCATGTTTGCATATGCCTCTGGGCCTTCCTTATGTCCTCTTTCGAAAAGTATCTATTTAGGTCCCTTGCCCGTTTTTTGATTGGGTTGTTTATCTTTCTTTTGTTAAGTTGTATGAGTTCTGTGTAAATATTGGAGATTAAACCTTTATCAGAGATAACAGTGACAAATATGTTCTCCTGTGCAGTAGGCTTTCTTGTTGTTTTGTTGATGCAGAAGCTTTTTATTTTGATGTAATTCCATTTGTTTATTGTGAAGATATTGCTTTGGCAGATATCTGAGATTTTGCTGCCTGTGGATTCCTTTAGTATTTTTATGGTTTCCCATCTTACATTTAAGTCCTTTATCCATTTTGAGTTTGTTTGTGTATGGTATAAATTTGTGGTCTAGTTTCATTTTTTTTTTTTTGCATGTATCTGTCCAATTTTCCCAATACCATTTATTGAAGACACTGTCTTGACTCCATTGTATGCTCTTGCCTACTTTGTCAAGTATTAACTGAGCATAGTATTTTGGGCCAATTTCTGGGTTCTCTATCCTATTCCATTGGTCTATATGTCTGTTCTTATGCCAGTACCAGGCTGTTTTGAGAACAGTAGTTTTGTAATATAGCTTGATATCTGGTATTGAGATCCCACCTACTTTGTTCTTCTTTCTCAGGATTGCTGCAGCTATTCAAGGTCTTTTTTTATTCCAGATGAATTTTTAGAGAGTTCATTTTAGGTCTATGAAATATGCCGTTGGCATTTTAATGGGGAGTACTTGGAATCTATAGATTGCTTTGGGTAGAATGGACATTTTAATGATGTTGATTCTATCAATCCATGAGCATGGTATGCTCTTCCATCTATTTATGTCTTCCTCTATTTCTTTTTTCAGTGTCCTGTAGTTTTCTGAGTAGAGGTCTTTTACCTCCTTAGTTAAGTTTATTCCTAGATATCTTAATTTTTTTGGTGCAATGGTAAATGGGATTGTTTTCTTAGTCTCTCTTTCTGTAAGTTCATTGTTGGTGTATAGAAATGCTATAGATTTCTTGGCATTAATTTTGTATCTTGCTACATTGCCAAATACATTTATTAAGTCTAATAATTTTTATATTTCAAGAATTTTTTATTATATATTTTATTGATTTTTTACAGAGTGGAAGGGAGAGGGATAGAAAGTCAGAAACATCGATGAGAGAGACATCAATCAGCTGCCTCTTGCACGCCCCCTACTGGGGATGTGCCCGCAGCCAAGGTACATGCCCTTGCCGGAATTGAACCCGGGACCCTTCAGTCCGCAGCCCAACGCTCTATCCACTGAGCCAAACCGGTCTCGGCAAGTCTAATAATTTTTAGATGGAATCTTTAGGGTTTTCTATGTACAGTATCATGTCATCTGTGAATAATGACACTTTTACTTCTTTTCCAATTTGCTTGCCCCTTTATTTCTTCTTCTTGTCTGATTGCTGTGGCTAGCACTTCCAGTACTATGTTGAACAGGAGTGGTGAAAGTGGGCATTCCTGTCTTGTTCCTGTTCTTAGGAGAAATGGTCTTAGTTTTGCCCATTGAGTATGATGTTGGCTGTAGGTTTGTCATATAAGGCTTTTATTATGTTGAGGTATAATCCCACTATTCCTACTTTGCTGAGCGTTTTTATCAGAAAAGGATGTTGGGTTTTGTCAAATGCCTTTTCTGCATCAATTGATATGATTATGTGATTTTTGTCTCTTTTACTTTTTTTAGGTGATGTATCACATTTATTGACTTGCAAATATTGTACCAGCCTTCCATTCTTGGAATAAATCCCACTTGGTCATGGTATATGATCTTTCTAATGTTATGCTGGATCCAGTTTGCTAGAATTTTGTTGAGGATTTTAGCATCTATGTTCATAAGGGATATTGGCCTGTAATTTTCTTTATGGTGTCTTTATCTGGTTTTGTGATTAGGGTTATGCTGGCTTCATAGAAAGAGTTTGGAAGTGTGCCTTCTTCTTGAATTTTTTTGGGATAGGCTGAGAAGGATAGGTTTTAGTTCTTCTTTGAATGTTTGGAAAAACTCCCCAGTGAAGCTGTCTGGTCCAGGGCTTTTGTTTGCTGGAATCTTTTTGATTACTATTTCAATTTCATCAGTAGTTGTTGGCTTCTTCAAGTTTTTTGAATCTTCCTGGTTGAGTTTTGGAAGTTTGTATTTTTCTAGGAATGTGTCCATTTCGTCACGGTTGTCCAGTTAGTTGTAGTAGAGTTGTTCATGTAGTATTTTTTACAATCCTTTGTGTATCTGTGGGATTAGTTGTTACATCACTTCTTTCATTTCTGATTTTGTTTATTTGGGCCCTCTGTCTTTGTTTCTTGGTGAGTCTGGCTAGAGGTTCATCAACCTTCTTTATCCTTCCAAAGAACCAGCTCTTGGTTTCATTGATCTTATGTGCTGTTTTTTTGTTCTGTATGGCATTTATTTCTGCTCTGATCTTTATTATCTCCTTCCTTGTGTTTACTGAGGGCTTTTCTTGTTGTTCTCTTTCTAGTTCTTTAAGTTGCAAGGTTAGATGATTTATTACCGTTTTTTTGAGGTAGGCCTGTAGAGCTATGAACTTTCCTCTTAGGACTGCTTTCATTGTGTCCCATAGATTTTGGATTGTTGTGTTTTCATTGTTATTTGTTCCCAGCATGCTTTTAATTTCTTCTTTGATCTCTTTGGTAACCCAATCATTGTTTAATAGCATGCTATTTAGCCTCCAAATGTTTGATTTTTTTCATTGTTTTTATTGTAGTTGATTTCTAGTTTTATGCCATTATGGTCTGAGAAGATACTTGTCATGATTTCTAGCTTCTTGAATTTGAAGAGACTTTGCCTATGTCCTAATATGTGGTCTATCTTTTAAAATGTTCCATGTGCACTGGAAAAGAATGTAATTCTGTAGCTTTATGGTGAAATGTTCTAAAGATGTCAGTTAAATCCATCTGATCTAGTGAGTCATTTAGGAGTGCTGTTTCTTTGCTGATTTTTTTTTGTTTGTTTAGATGATTTATCCAGTGGTGTCAATGGGGTATTAAAGTCCCCTAGTATGACTGTATTGCTATCGATCTCTCCCTTGATATCTTCCAGAAGTTATTTTATGTGTTTAGGTGCTCCTGTATTGGGAGCATATATGTTTATCAGAGTTATAGCTTCTTGTTGAATTGCTCCCTTTAGTATTATGTAGTGGTCTTCTTTACCTCTTGTTATAGCCTTTACTTTGAGGTCTATTTTATCAGATATAAGTATCACAACCCCAGCTTTTTTCTCATTTCCATTTGCCTAAAAAATGTTTTTCCATCCCTTCACTCTCAATCTGTGTCGATCTTTTGTTCTGAGGTGGGTCTCTTGAAGACAGCATATATGTGGGTCATGTTTTCTTATCCATTCAGCTACCCTATGTCTTTTGATTGGTGCATTTAATCTATTTATGTTTAATGTTATTATTGATAAGTAATTGTTTGTTGTCATATTTTTCTTTAATGTTTGTGCTTCTTCTTGCTTTTCTCTTTCTTCTTTTTACAGCAATACCTTTAGCATTTCTTGCATTGCTGGCTTGGTAGTGTTAAACTCTTTTATTCCTTTTTTTGTCTGTGAAGCTTCTTATTCCACCTTCAATTTTGAATGATAGCCTTGCTGGGTATAGTATTCTTGGGTTTAGTCCCTTGCTTTGCATCACTTTGTAAATTTCATTTCATTCCCTTCTAGCCTGGGGTATTTCTGTTGAGAAATCCGTTGATATTCTAATAGGTGATCCCTTGTAGATAACTTTCTGTCTTTCTCTGGTAGCCTTTAAGATTCTTACTTTGTTGGTGGTGTTTGCCATGTTAATTATGATGTGTCTTGGTGTTGGTCTTTTGGGGTTCATCTTGTTTGGGAATCTATGTGCTTCTTGGACCTGCATAGTTTTTTTCTTGTCAACATCAGGGAAGTTTTCTGTCATTATTTCTTCAAACAGGTTTTCTGTTCCTTGCTTCTCTTCCTCTCTGTCTGGCACCCCTATTATGCGAAGGTTGTTTTGTTTTATGTTGTCCCAAAGCTCCCTTAGGTTCTCGCCTTGCTTTTTAAGTCTTCTTTCCAGTTGCTGCTGTGTGTGTTTGTGTGTTTTTCCCTATCTTGTCTTTTAATTCGTGGATGTGGTCCTCAGCCTCCTCTAGTTCACTGTTTAAGCCTTCCATTGTGTTCTTTATTGCGGCTATGTCGTTCTTCATTTTCTCTTGGTTCCTTTTCATGTTGGTGACATTCTCCTTCAGCTCTTATAATTCTCATTGAGTTGTGCGTATTTGTTATTGAGTTGTGTGAATTTGTCATCCAACCGTTTGAGCATCCTTATAACCATTATTCCGAATTCTTTCTCTGGTATGTTACTAGCCTCAATTTCATTTAACTCCCTTTCTGGTGATTCCTCTTTTTCTTTCCTCTGGTGGATTGCTTTTTTGTCTTCCCATGTTTTGCTGTAATGTTTTAATTGTAGATCCGATTTCTTTGCTACCCAATTTTTGCTGTCTTGCGCCCTTGATTGAAATCACGCGTGCCCAGCGGGGACTCACAGTGGCCCCCAGGGACCGCCTGTTGGGGTAATGGGGCTCAGGGGGCCTGTGCTTGGAAAAGCGTGACTGTGGTGTCCAGAGTTCTGTAGTTGTGGGGTGGGCAGACTCAGCTTTTGCTGCTGTTCCAGTGGTGGGTAGGTGTGTGTGCTCCCTGTGGCAGCTCACAGGGGCACCCACAGTGCGTTTGCCAGCGAGGCACACTGAACGGCCCTGGCACTGATGCTGCATAATTGAGGCATTTGTGGGCGGGTATCCAGGATGAGTGAATTCAGAATTTCTATTGCATGGGGGAAGGAGGGTGCATCCCTGTTTGTCCAAGATTGCACCCAGTGAGAGCTCATAGCAGTTCACATGAGCGCCCTGTGGATAGATTGCCCTTGGAAATGAGTGGCTCTGGATGGCCTTTGCCTGTGCAGAGCTCTGATGCACTCTGAGGGGCCCTGGCACTGAAGTTGCGCAGCTGGGATGTCTGTGAGCAGTTATTCAGGAAGAGGGAGTTCAGAACTTCTACTGCGGGACAGCACACTCTTGTCTGTACAAAATCACACCCAGTGGGTGCTCCCAGTGGCTCCCAGGCACTGCCTATGGAGTGGTGTGCTCTGGAAGCCTGCACACTGGAAACGTGTGAATGTGGTGTCTGGAGTTATGCCACTGGGGAGGAGGAAGTTCCACTTCCTGCTGCCAGAGCGGTGCACTTCTGGAGCTGGCGGTCCCAGGGTCCTTGGGTCTGCGGGTCGGGCAGCAGATTTTGGCTGGAGTAGCTGCTGGGTCGCGGGCAGTTCTAAGGCCTGTCTAGTTGGTGGTGCTGATGAGTTCCTAGAAAAGGCCGGTCTCCCCTTCAAGATGGTGTGGGCTCTCTACCTGAGTCCCGCAGTCTGGGGAGTGCTACTGTATATGTATCCCTTCAAAGTTATCTGTTGAAATCCTAACTTCCAAATATGCTGGAGTTAGGAGGTGAGGGTTTTGGAAGTGGAGGCATTGTGAATGGGATTAGTGCCTTATAAGAGGCTCCAGAGTGATTCCTACTTCCTTCTGTCACGTGAGGGCACAGTGAAAGGGCGCCAGCTCTGAACCAACAAGAGGTCCCTCCCAGGACCATGTTGGCACCTTTGATCTTGGACTTTCTAGCCTCCAGAACTAAAATAAGTTTCTGTTGTTTATAAGCTACCCCATCTGTGGTATTTTGTTGTAACAGCCCAAACTGTTGTAGCAGCTGAACTAGAGGTCCTGATGCTCGAAAATTCGAAAATTCGTGCAAGAGTAGGCCTTCCTTCCCCCGGCTCCTGGCATCAGCTTCCCTCTGGCACCAGGCACCCAGGGCCTGAGCTTCCCTCTTCCTCCTGCTGACAGGCAGGGTCCTAGGATCCAGGATCCAGGTGGCTTCCCTCTGGCTGCTGTGGCCCCTGCTTAATCCAGAAGGCTGTCTGATCTAATTATAGGAAACACTGCATTTCATAGCTGATATCTATGTATACACACGTGCTGGTATATACACCACATTTCCTTCATTTATGCATCCATATTGCTTCCATATCTGGACTATTGTGAGTAATGCTGCAATGAATATGGAAATGATGTAGATATCTCTTTAAGACAAGATATTGTTTCCTTTGGATATATACCCAGAAGTGGGATTGCTGGATAATGTGAAAGTGCTATTTAAAAAGTTGTGAGGAACCTCCTTACTATTTTCCATACCACCAGTATCAATTTACATTACCACCAACAGTGTTCAGAGCTTTTCTTTTTTCAATATTTGTCATCTCTTGTTTGGTAATCACCGTCTTAAGGGATGTGAAGTGATACAGCACTGTGGTTTTGATTTGCATTTGCCTGATGGTTAGTGATATTTAGCACCTTTTCAGCTACCTGTTAGCCATCCTATTTAATAAAAGAGTAATAAACAAATTGACCACACCTCTGCTACACCCACAAGCCATGCCCACAGCCATATCCACCAGCCAATCAGGAGAAGATTATGCAAATAAACCTCAACCAAGATGGCTGCCACCACTGAGAGCAGGAGGAAGGCTTGGGTTTCCCTGGCAACAGAGGAAGCCAAGCTTTCCGCTTGCCTTTCCTGGCCTAGGCCTCTACTCAATGCTACAAAGTTTCAATTATAAAAGATACAGAAATGGCAGCAGCCACTGAGCTGGAGAGAACAGAGGCTTGGGTTTCCCTGGCAACGGGGGAAGCCAAGCTTTCCACCTGCCTTTGCTGGCCTAGGCCTCCACTCTAGGCTACAAAGTTTCAAACAGAAATAGCTGCTGCCTCAGAGCAAGCAGAAGGTTTGGCTCTGCTCCAGGCTACAAAGTTTCAATTGTAGAATTAATAAATTAATCTCAGATACCAGGGCCTCTGCTTGGGTTGCTGGGAGGCGTGGCCAGCCTGCAAACCTCCACAGGCCCCTCGCCCAGGCTGCCCCTCGCCCCAAGGGAACCCCCACCCTGACCTGGGACACTCTTCAGGGCAAACCAGCTGGCCCCCACCCATGCACCAGGGTAAAAGAGTAATAATAAAACAGTAATTTGCAGATTGACCATCACTCCAACACACAAGAGGGATGCCCCTATGTGGTCAAAGATCCTGTCCCCATGTGGACAAATGATGGCACCACAAGATGGCCAGCAGGGGAGGGCCGTTGGGAGGTTCCAGGCCCTGCAAGGGAGGGCAGTTGTGAGCAATCAGGCCAGCAGGGGAGGGCATTGTGGAGGTACCAGGCCTGAAAGGGAGGGCAGTTAGGGACGATCAAGCCTGCAGAGGAGGGCAGTTATGGGTGACCAGGCCGGCAGAGAAGGGAAGTTAGGGGCAAACAGGCTGGCAGGGGAGCAGTTAGACATCGATTAGACTGGCAGGGTAGTGGTTAGGGTGTGACAGGCTGGCAGGCAGAAGTGGTTAGGGGCAATCAGGGAGGCAGGCAGATGAGCAGTTTGGAGCCAGCAGTCCTGGATTGTAAGCGGGCAGTCAGACATCCCTCAAGGGGTCCCAGATTGGAGAGGATGCAGGCTGGGCTAAGGGACATCCTCCACCCCCCGTGCACGAATTTCTTGCACCAGGCCTCTAGTTTGTATATATTCTTTACAAAAATGTTTAATAATTTTTCTTTGCTTAGTTTATAATAGGATTTTTTTTGCTGTTTTATGAGTTTACTTTATATTTTAGATATTAACCGCTCACACAGCTTGCAAATATATTCCCCCGTTTCATAGGTTAAGTTTTCATTTGTCATAGCTCCCTTTGCTATGCAGAAGCTTTTTAATATGATGTAGTCCCATTTATTTTTTCTTGACTTCTGTTGCCTATGCCTTTGGTATCATATAAAAAAATAATTGCCAAGAACCATGTCAAGGAGCTTATCCTCTATGTTTTTTTATTTTTTATTTTTATTTTTTGTAGTAGCTTTCAAGTTTCAGGTCTTACATTTAAGCTTTAATCTATTTTGAATTTATTTTTATGTGTGGTGTAATTCTTGTTTGCTATGTTGGATATTGAGACGGGAGGAAGTCTAGGTTTCATGAAGGACTTTCTAAGAATGTTATGAATCAATTAAAATTTGGGGTTGTAATAGAAGTGCTAGTACAGCCTTAATTATAGTGTTCAATGTCGTGGCCTTTTTTCTTTTTTCTGTAGGGTAGAGTCTTTTTAAGCCTTGTTTTTTGAGACATTTTCCTGACTTAGTACATGTGGTACTTAGTATTTACTGTTTACTTGGCCTTTTCTCATAGGGCTGATAATAGAAAAACATGGTTAGAATTATGCCATTTAATAGCAGTGTGATTTTGAACTATTAATCTCATCATTCCTCAGTTTCCTTATCTTTAAATAGGGATACTTTTGCACTGGGAGTAGTGTCTAATTCATAGCATTGTTAAGAGGATTAAGACATATGAATATAATGTGATTTATCACCAAGAGGTGACACATTGGAAGTGCCATAAATAAAACAATTTGTTCCTTTTGTCTCTCTTTTTTCCCTTCCTGCCTTTCGTCTCCCCTTTTCTTTCTCCCTGCTTTCCCATCTTCCTTTCAAGTTTAGTGATTGCAGGAAGGGCTTTTTGGACAGATCTGGGCATTCATCCCAGCTGTCTCACTTCCTGTCTTTCTGGCCTTGGAACATCTTCAGCTCTAATTTTCTCATCCTTAAAATACTAAGGTCTGTCACAGATAAGTGCTCAATAAAGGTCATTGCTGACTAACTTAAATTATTCGTGATATTTTTTGCATGTAAGTATTATTTCTTAAGTAGGTAAGTAAAATACCTAGATAAAGGTACTACCTACCATACCTATTTTTTCTCAAACTGCCCAACACATGTTTTTCTTTGACCAGATATTCCTTGCTGAGGGAAGTTATATATAAGAAAAAAAGTACAGTTTCATTCTATTCAGGCACCCAATTCTGTTTTGTGAATTGTGCTGAAAATTAGATGGTAGAATGTGATTTAGGCCAGAATGCCTCAGTATAACTTGTTCTTTTCTCCCTTAATTTTGGCCTATTTCATCCTCCAAATCTGAGTGGATTTAACCACTTTAATTCCGTAGTTTAAATAAAGGGAGGAGGAGAGGTTGGCACTGTGGTGCTCAACTGTTGCTAGGAGGGAAAGGGATGCCATCGGCAATAATAGGCAAACTTTCCCTGATCTGTTGCTGTTAGCTGCCTGGGGCAGTATCTGGGTCAGGTGGCTGTGTGTGTGAAAAGCCCCAGAGGACAGGTGGCGAATGACTGTCCTCTGGGGAAAGGGCTCAGGGCCTGTTACCGAGGACCGTGGCTCTCCTGGACAGAAGAGTGGCCGCAGCACCACAGTGACCTTTTTCATCGTCAGCCTGATGAATGTTGAGCTCTGGCCTGTCAGGTTAGCTAGTCCTCCTTTTGGGGAGATTAAGTAAAAGAATGCAAGGGCATGTCAGCTCTCTTCTTCTCCAGCCTCTCCTATCCCTGACCCTTTCCCTGGATGGGAGAGAAGACAGAAGCAGCTTCTGTGGCTGAAGTTGATGTGTGAAGAGAGAGGGACATACATACACATTCCTCCTGTACTTAATGTACTTGGCATTTTTAAATGCTGAAATTAAGTTTATTGATGTTACTGTCAAAGAGGAGGTGAAGCAGAGATTCCCGCTTCTCCCCAGCTCACTCTAGTGTTCTCCACGTGTGTGCTCCGCTCTGGTCACTGGATTGGGCTCTGACTCTCCGAAGTACCGCGTTACTCTTAGATGCTCTTTATTGCACCCGACAATTGACATTGTGCTTGTTACTGGAGAGGACACAGGTGAGTGTCTCTAAGAACTGTAACAGTTGATTTCCCGGTCCCTTACTCTCTGTTTCAGGAGCTGTTGGTGCCCTGAGCTGCCAGATGATACTTAGTCCTTTGCTTGCCAAGCTTGGTGCCACAGGTGGAAGAGCATAAGACACATTACTTCTTGGTTCCACTTTTCGGTTTCTCCTTCTTCAGCTCTTGCCTTTTAACCTCTGTCTTTTTTAAAACAAGGACTTGGAATGATTCATTCACTTGTTTTCAGTTTTGCCCTCAATCTTTTTCATACCATTGTAAATCTGGGAGTTGGCGGTTGTCAGGGTTTGATTGACTAGCCCTGCGAGGGCGGAGGTGAAAAGTATGCTACACGATTCCATGACCTGTCATTATGAAAGCAGAGATTCTGTGGACGTACAGTGTTTGGCACATTTTTCTTATGTTAGGAACTTTTGTAAGGAAATGATATTCTTGTTTCGTGAGGAGCAAAGGGATAGTATTTTCAGAACTAGGTAGGTGGTCCTCAAGAGAAAACATTCTTTTGCCATGAAATATGTTTACCAGACATTTTGGAAAAATTGCCACCTAAATAAGAAAGATATAATTGTGACCGGCCGGCGGGGCTCAGTGGTTGAGCATCAGCTCATGAACCAGGAAGCCATGGTTTTATCCCTGGTCAGGCACAGGCCGGGCTGTGGGCTTGAGCCCCAGCGGGGGGCATGCCGGAGGCGGCTGATGGATGCTGCTTCTCTCTCATGATTGATGTTTCTGTCTCTTCCTCTTTTTTCCTGTCTGAAATCAATAAAAATAAATTTAAGACAAAAGAGAGAAAGACATAACTGTAATGTGTTTGGGGTTAAATATTATCTCAAAACATTTTAGCTAGAGTATTTGAGCACAGATTCTTTTATTAGAATTAGAGCCTTTCAGTGAAATACTATGTGTAATAAATAGTCCAGCATGAGGCTTACTGGTTAACAGCTGTATTAAACTAATGATGGAAGTAATTCCAGATTTCTTTCTTTCTTTCTTTCTTTCTTTCTTTCTTTCTTTCTTTCTTTCTTTCTTCCTTCCTTCCTTCCTTCCTTCCTTCCTTCCTTCCTTCCTTCCTTCCTTCCTTTCTTTCTCTTTCTTTCTTTCTTTCTTTCTTTCTTTCTTTCTTTCTTTCTTTCTTTCTTTCTTTCTTTCTTTCTTTCTCTCTTTCTCTCTTTCTCTCTTTCTCTCTTTCTCTCTCTCTTTCTCCCTCCCCCTCTCTCTCTCTCTCTCTCTCTCTCTTTCTTTCTTTCTTTCTTTCTCTCTTTCTCTCTTTCTCTCTTTCTCTCTCTCTTTCTCCCTCCCCCCCCCCTCTCTCTCTCTCTCTCTCTCTCTCTCTCTTTCTTTCTTTCTTTCTTTCTTTCTTTCTTTCTTTCTTTCTTTCTTTCTGTCTTTCTTTCTGTCTTTCTGTCTTTCTTTCTTGGTGCCAATCCTCATGCCAGAGTATTTTTTCATTGATTTATTTTTTATTTTTTTAAAGATAGTGGAAGGTAGGGTGGGAGGGAGGGAGGGAGAGAAAGATCAATCGATAGGTATCAATTGGTTGTGTCCTGCACATATCCAGACCAGGGCCAGGGATCCAACCTGTCCTCGACCAGCAATTGAATCTGAGACCTTTTGGTAGCAGGCTGATGCTCTAACCAGTGGACAACACTGGCTAGGGCAGTCATTTTTATTTTAATAGTAAATATTATAATTCTTGTTTGCTTTATTTTTTATTTAATTTAGTTGGGTTAGGATTGAATGGAAGCTGACTTATAATTGAAACAAAATGTAATTGAAATGAAAACAAGTACAAGTTATCAAAAGAATTATTTTCTAATTATACTGTATGTGCAACCGTAATTTTCTATACATAGTTGAAAAAGAAGTGTTTATGCATTTGGTAATGGTTTGTTTCATAGTATGAATGCCATGATTTATGCTCATTTTTAAAGTACACTAAAATTTCAGGTTTATTATACATTTGTTTAAAAAAGTTACTTAGTTTTTCTTTTGAATAATAAAAACGTGTAGCTTTTGGGAAGCTTTATTCATTGTCTTTATTTTTAACTATTTGAAAACTCATATTTAGTCCATGTTCTCTACCATTTTTTGAATGGTAGAGAACATGGGCTACTAATAATCTTTGAAAAATAAAAATGACTTGTTCTTTCTTTTGCTTTTTAAAATGTTTGTCATCTTGTGCATGCCAGATTTATTAGACTGCAGCAGTTTTTAGTGCGTTTTGGCTGGAATGTTTATTATGACATCACTGCAATCTATATACAGTGAGTGATTTCAGATGGTTTCAGTGTTAAATATTTTTATAATTATGCTGGTTTTGGCAGTTCACTTGGAATTTTTTTCACATCTCTTTAATGAACATGTTTTACTTCTGGGCTTTTGAGACAACCATATGTTTCAAAAATTAATAGTGTGCTTTTAATGTTAACGTTGTGCAGAAGTGTATGACTGCAGACATTTTTAAGGATGTAAGTTGAACTAAAAGTAATTACAGCAAAGTTTTATTCATAGTAATAGTCTTTTAGTATTTAGAATCTATAACATCTCCAAAATAACAGAAGATGTCATTGTAAAGATTGAATAGTGAAGTTGTTTTATGGAATGAAACATTGTGAAGTTTGTTTTGTATACACTTAAAATGAATATAATTTCATAGGAAATTTTATTTTCATTTATGATAGGAAATATTTTACTTTTTGATTGTATTGAAGTTGCAAACACATTTTTTCTTCTGCTAATATATCGCTAACATTCAAAGCCATACTGTCATGTAAAAGATTAATCTTTGATTATTATATCATTTTCTTAGTATGGTATCAAATAAGAATTTTTGTTTTATAAAGGAGGTCTTATTGCTGCTTTCTTTAAAATCAATATAGGATGACCATGAAAGCTGTGGTTCTAATTCTACCAACCCTAGTACTACTGAGAACACAAAATCATCAGTAAAACCTCGAAGAATTCAGCAGGCTGCTCCCACAGATCCTGATTTGCCACCAGGTAACTTCTAATGGGCTTGGTAAAGCCAGAATTTCACCTATTATTAATTGTCGTAACCCTTTGTAAAATTCACACTTTCAGCATTCTTTAATGCTATGAAATATTTAGACTGTATGTGTATGTGCATTTGTTGCATGAATTTAGAACAGGTTGAGTCCACAACCCTCAGGAATGTCAGTCAAACTTTGAACCTCTTTTGCAGTAGGTTGTTCCTTAAGTTTCTTTTGTCCTCTCCTTAAAAAAACTTGCCTTTGATTTCCCACATATAGTATTTTTGTCCTCCTGGCCTCTTGATAAACAGAGGAAAGACACTAGATTGTTTTGAGTTTCTAGAAACTATAAAATTCACTAACAGAGACACAGAGTTTTTTTAATTGGGAGAGACCATCTGTTCTATTTTCTGAAAATTTTATTTACTTGGAACAGTAGTGACTTATAAAAGTTCCTTGATGAATATTTAATGAAGAACAAAACACTGATCATTACATGTTAGTTCTGTGGCCAAAGTGCATTGCTGTCTTTTTACAATTAGGAATTGTTTATCAGTTACTTCTTTTTTATTTTATTTATCAGTCACCTCTATTTTCTGAGAGGTAGGTGACATTGTGTCAAAGGTTTGAAGGCTTTCTGCTTGTTTTAACCTAGTGCCTTTTTGACAGTCTTCTGGCACCATTGGCTTTACCTCTGAGAGGCTGGAATTAGGTACACAATTTCATAGCCCTCCCCCTCAAGTGTATGTTCTAAGTTACATTGGAAATGAACGTTTTTAACTAGTGTCATAGTGATGTTAACACGTATGCTCTGTGTTCTTCAGTACCTAAAAGGCCTCAGTAATCTCTCTGGCTTTCCAATAGATTAATTGCTATAGTTGGAGAAGGTGCCTGAAGATATTTTATTACTGAACATTTCTAATTCTACTTAGAATAGTGTGGTGGTTTTGGAGCTTTCTAAATTTTTTCCTGCTAATTAACTCCATGGGAAAAACTCCTGGTGTTTTAAATTAACCTGTAAATTAAATTAAACTATAGCTTGTTCTTATTTATTAATTGGGTAACCTTTATACCCCTCCAAATTTCTAATTACATATACCCCAAACTTATTCTACCAGCTCATTTTATAATATGCAAAGAATAATCCTGGCAAAGAATAATCAGTTTTAGGTTTAACATTTGAGTCTCATTACATTTTTTTCCTTCCCTTTCCTTTTCCTTTTTCCATTTCTTTTCTTTTCTTTTGTTAATTCTCACCTGGGGATATTTTTTCCATTGATTTTTCAGAGAGAGTGGAGGGGGGGGGAGAGAGAGAGAGAGAGGGAGGGAGGGAGAGAGAGGGAGAGAGAGGGAGAGGTGAGAGAGACACATCAATTGGTTGCCTTCCATTCCCCCCTTCCCCACTTCCCCCCACTGGAGAAGGGTATTAAACCTACAACCCAGGTATGTGCACTTGACTGGGAATTGAACCTGCAACCCTCAGTTGCGAGGGCCATAGCTTTACCCATTGAGAATACCCGCCAAGGTGCATTTTTCTTCTTCTAAGAAATGACTTAAAAATTTAATGCTTTTGTCAATTGTGAATTTCACAGGTAACAAACAACCTTCTATGAGCTAACTTGCATGTACTTAAAATAGGTGCCAGATTTTTAATGATTCTTTATAGAGCCTCTATTAGAATTTATACTGATATCCAGAATTGGGAGAAGTGGTCTATTTTAGGAGTATAAAACATAAAAACGTAAACGTAACATAAAGCATCCTATTTTAGTGGTATAAAGCAGAGCCGTGTTCTACCTGAACTACTGGAGGTAGCTTTTGGATTAACATGTGCTTTTCTGCCTTACTTAATAGAAGGACTCACATCCTCTTTTATGCTGACATAAATCACAGTTAAGGAGTTGCTTTAGGAAGTAACTGAACTTGTTGGGCAATTACTGGGAGGCAAAGCAGCTAAACTTAATCTTGCCAAAGGGGAAAAAAAGGGATAATTTGAGAATCCAGTTGGATAATGGTAAATCATTTTATTTCAAGGTTAAGTCATACGGTTATTTGAGGACTCATTTCTGGTAACCTTATCCTGCCCGGGAACTAATTTTCTTTCATAGTAGAGGAGAATTCTTGCTCTCAGAATTTTCTAGAGCAAAGTTTTTTTCCCCCCAGTATTTGTGTTTGCCGTTTTAGAGTTTGACCATTTGCATTGATCCAAAGGTGCTTATTGAGAAAAGTTTTTTATTGCCAGTAGTTGTTTTACATCCCTGAAGGCTGAGTGAGTGACTTTCTAGTAGGAAAAGACTATGAGTCAATATGTAATCTTTTTTTTGTAAGTTCTATTATGATGCCTGATCAATTAGTGTATCATGAGAACATTTAGTGGATCATGGTGTGAATTAAGAAATATGTGGTATAGCATAGAAAACCTGCTAGCGTACATCATGCAGTATAGGGCAGTAGTATTTCAAGAAACTTGTATATGTGTGCGCTTGTGCTGGGTAATGATGCAATATTGCTTACTGTGAGAGGGGTCAAAAGAGTTTGAATCTGACTGGTTTGAAGCAGACAATTTTCTTTCAGTTAATAACATCATCATTGATGTTTCTCTCTCTCTCTCCCTCTCACCTCCTCTCTGAAATCAATAAAAAATATACTTAAGAAAATATTTAACATCAGTGATGGTAAAGAATCATTGATCGGTTGCCTCCTGCACACATCACATTGAAGATTGACCCCACAACCTGGGCATATGCACTTGACCGGAATCGAACCAGGGTCTTTCAGTTTGCAGGCTGACGTTCAATCCACTGAGCTAAACCAGCTATTCAGGCTATTCTTTTAATACTAGTGGCCCGGTGCATGTGTCCCTTAGCCTGGCCTGCACTTTCTTGCAATCTGAGACCTCTGGCTCCTAACCGCTTAACTCCCTGCCTGCCTGATCACCTCTAACCACTCTGCCTGCCGGCCTGCTTGCCCCCAACTGCTCCCCCCCACTCCCGCCGACCTTATTGTCCCCAACTGCCCTCCCCTGCAGCCTCATGGCCCCCAACCGCCCTCCCTGGCTGGTCTCCTGGAAGGTCTCCTGGTCTAATTAGCATATTACCCTTTTATTAGTATAGATATTGTGTAATCAGCATATAGTGACACAGTTTCATTTGGGAAAATGTTTGATAAAGTAGGCAGAAACTAAAGTACTGTAGTATAGGATAATCACTGAAAGGGATGTAATGTTATGTTACTGAAATGTTTCTGGTGAATGTGGTTTCTCTTAGAATATGAATATTATATAGAACTTCTCTGTAATAGTGTTTGTTTGGCTCTACCTTCTGTTTATTAGCTGTGTTACTTTGATAAACCTATGTACCTATCTAAATGTTAGTTTCTTCTTTGCAAAATATGCTAAGCTTACCCACCTTTTATGTATATTATGCTCAATAATGTTTTAAGAAATAATTATTTATTGACTGATTGTGGCATTCTTTTTTTCCCTGTATTATAGGTTATGTACAGAGTCTGATTAGACGAGTTGTAAATAATGTAAACATTGTTATAAATAATCTCATACTAAAATATGTTGAAGATGATATTGTTCTTTCAGTCAACATAACTTCTGCAGAATGCTATACAGTAGGTGAATTATGGGATCGTGCATTCATGGATATTTCTGGTGAGTAAATACTATCAAGAAAACTATAGATTCTCCATTATTGAAACCATTTTCTTGGATTCTAAACCTTTCTTGGGCCAACTGGCTCTTGGATGAATCTAAGGAAAACTTTATGCCTTCAGGCTGGGAAAATGTACATATAAAAAATTTAACATGCAATTATAGGAGGTTAATAGAGCCTTAGATTAAGAAATCCCAGTCTTTAGAAAATATGTTTAATTTTTTCTTAGCTATAACATGCTTATTTCAAAGGTAATGTATAATATTTTACAATGCTGTGGATTATAGCAATGAAAACTGAATAATATTAAGTTAAAATTTTTAATGTCTTCAACGGAGGAAAGAGAGTATGTTGCTTTCATATTACTTGGTAATGGCAAACAATATATCTGAATGATTTATGTTTTAGGTTTCTATATTCTAGAGTACATATGGGATCTTTGGTATTCCTGATACCTAGCTATTAACATACTTCACTCTCCTGCTTATCTTAAAATATATAAGTAATAATATAGTTTTAATCACTACCATTTATTTATTACTATCAAAACTATAGTTGTGAAGAACATAGACACTGCTTATTAGTTTTATCAGGAGGGATGTTAATCAAATAATAACATTTCTTGATATACGATATATGTTCTGTTAGAGTAAGAAAAGTATATTTTGGAAAATATTTTAAGGAGAATATTGTGAGCTCCTTTTATCTGTGATTTGCCATGATATGTATTTGCTAAATGTGCTGGCACTAATACTCAAGCATAAACTCAAAATGGATTAAAGGCTTACATGTAAGTTGCAAAACCATAAACATCCTAGAAGAAAACATAGTAAAATGTCAAGCATGAATCTTAGCAATATTTTTGCAGATATAGTTCCTTGGCAAGGCAAACAAAGGAACCAGTAGACAAATGGGACATCAATCTAAAAAACTTGGTGCAGAGTAAAAGAAACCATCAACAAAATGTGAAGGGAACCCCTGAATGGATGGGACAATACATTTGCCAGTGATACATCTGAAAAGCAGTTAACCAACAATGAGGTATCACCTCACACCTGTCAGAACTGCTATCATCAATAAATTAACAAACAAAGTGCTAGCAAGGATGTAGAGAAAAGGGAACCCTTGTGCACTGTTGATGAGTGCAGCCACTGTGGAAAATAGTATGGTGTTTCCTCAAAAAGTTAAACATTTTAAAATAAAATTAAAAATTTTGACCCAGTAATCCCACTTCTGGGAATAGATCCCAAGAAACTCGAAACACTAATTTGAAAAATATATGCACTCTCGCCTGCTGGTGTAGCTCAGTGGATTGAGAATCGTCCCATGGACCAAGAGGTCTCGGGTTTGATTGCCAGTGAGGGCACATGCCCAGGTTGCAGGCTAGATCCCCAGTGGAGGGTGTGCAGCAGGCAGCTGATTCATGTGCCTCTCTCACCGATGTTTCTCTCTCTCACTCTCTTCTTCCTCTTTGAGTTCAATAAAAATATTTTTTAAAAATGCACCCTGATGTGCATTGCAGTGTTATTTATAATAGCTAAGACGTGGAAATAGCTCAAGTGCCCATTAGTAGATGAGTGGATAAAAAAGCTCTGATCCATTTACACAATGGAATACTATTTGGCCATAATAAAAAGGCAATCTTGCCTTTTGTGACAGCATGGAATGACCTGGAAATTATGCTAAGTGAAATAAGCCAGTCAGAGAAAGACAAATACCATATGAGTTTACTTATATGTGGAATCCTATCTAATAAAAGAGTAATTTGCAGATTGACCGTCACTCCAACACACAAGAGGGCTGCCTCCATGTGGTCAAAGATCCTGCCCCAATGTGGACACAAGATGGCCACCACAAGATGGCCAGCAGGGGAGGGCCGTGGGAGGTTCCAGGCCCTGCAAGGAAAGGCAGTTGTGGGCGATCAGGCCAGCAGGGGAGGGCATTTGGGAGGGACCAGACCTACAAGGGAGGGTAGTTGGGGACAAATAGGCTGGCAGGGTAGTGGTTCGTGGGTGATCAGGCTGGCAGGCAGAAGCAGTTAGGGGCAATCAGGGAGGCAGGCAGGTGAGCAGTTTGGAGCCAGCAGTCCTGGATTGTGAGAAGGATGTCCGATTGCCCAACGGGCAGTTGGACATCCTTTGAGGGGTTCCAGATTGGAGAGGGTACAGGCTGGGCTAAGGGACATCCCCTGTCCCCCGTGCACGAATTTTGTGCATCGGGCCTCTAGTTTAATGAATAAAGTAAACTGATGAACAAAATAAGAAACAGGCTCTGATAGATACAGAGAACAGACTGACAGCTGTCAGAGGGGAGGGACTTTGGGGGACTGGATGAAAGAAGGTGAAGGGATTAAGCAAAAAGAACATATATACATAATACTTAGGGGCAGACAACAGTGTGGTGATAGCCAGAGGGAAAGAGGTGTGGGGGCAGCTAGAAGTGAGCAAAAGGGCAGAATGGAAAGAGGCTTTGTTCAGGCCGTGGACATATGCTCTGTGCAGAAGAAGTTTTGTTGAGTTGTGCGCTTGAAATCTGATTGGTTATGTGAACCAGTGTCACACCAATCAATTCAATTAAAAAGTACCCAAACCCCAAAACTATGGAATTGCATTATCAGCAGCACATTTCAATAGGAATTATACTTTAGTAAAGCTGTGAAAATTACTCTACATTAGAAAAAAGAAAATTTACAAAAAAATAAAGAAAGTGCTGGCACTAAAGTTAGTCTTCCTGCATTTGAATCCTGGCTCTCCCACTTGGTGCTCGATGTATGACCTTGGGTGATTTAGTTTGCTTCTGTTTTTCAGTTTTGTCATTTGTAGAATGAGGATAAAAAGGAGCTTCTTTATGAAATTATTTTATTAAATACATTAATGTACTGAAAAAACTTATAAAAGCGTCCTGTACGTAATTGCTCAGAAAGGGAGCTGCTGCTCTTATTTACATTAGGGGCCCGGTGCATGAAATTCGTGCACTGGGGTGGGTGATCCCTCCGCCCAACCTGTCCTCTCACACACACTGGGAGCCCTCAGGGGATGTCCTACTGACCCCTCACCCCTGGCAGGCCTTGGGCACCCAGCCATCGCCCTGCAATGGGGCAGTGGCTGGCTCCGCCTCGGCCCCGGCCTTGCCCCAGCCAGTGAGCGCCCAGAGGTAGGGTAAACTGCTGGCTGCCTTGGCTCAGCCTCTCTGGCCCCAGCCTTAGCCCCAGCAGCCAGTGAGCACCCGGCCCCGGGGGCTGTGCACTGGCTGGCTGGCTCCACCCTAGCTCCTGATTGGCTTGTGGGTATGGCTTGATCGGAGGCAAGTCAATTTGCATATCACTCTTTTATTAGATAGGATTTTATTTTCTCATTCTCATAACTCCAATAAGTAATGATACCCTTTTGTAACTGAAACACAGGTTTGGCTGCCTACCACAAGGGAAGAGGTTTATTTGGGTACTGGGGACAGAATGGGGAACTTCTGCCTCAAAGACCATCTCTTACAGGGATAGGGAGGGCAGGGCTTTTTTCTGTTCAATTTTCTTGCTAACTTTTGGCGTGCTGGGCCCCGTGCATTCATCATTGTAACTTTTGGCACTTGTGGGTTCAGTTCCGTCATCTTTCTAGCTTTTGCTGTGCTTGTCCTCCTTCCAGCTTTTAACTGCTCAGGCTCTATCCATTCATCTTTTTAGCTTTTAGCACACCCAGTGGAAGAACCTACCCCGGTGCCATGTTGGCCATTGGGGAAGACTGCCTGACTGTCTATTGTAGCATTTTCTTATTCATTTAGTCATGTATTCATTTGCTCATTTTAAGTCCTTGATAAAAGATAAGAAAGTGAAATTGAGTCTCAAGATTATTTGACTTGCCTAGTTAAAGTGTACAACTAGCAGTGAACAAAATTGGAGCACAGTTTCATTTTTGTGTGTTCTCCAAGCTTTAGTTTTCACATTTAAAAAATCAAGACTAATCCTGATCTCAGAGCTCTGTGGTGAAGCATAAAGAAGAGTAGATGCAAAGGCCCAACCAGGTCTTTGGTTTCTGTGTGTAATATCAGTAACTAAGTAAGTTAATAATATACTACGTAAAATGACGTAATACGGCAAATTTGTGTATTTTTTAAAAGACAAGTTTGAAATTTATTTTCTAATAAAACTTTACTGTTTCCATGCATATGCATACTCTTTAGTTTTTCCTTATTAAAAAATTAAATTCAACAAAAGGCAAGGAAATTAAAGGTTGAATTACTTAGAGGTTGCCAGAATATATAAAAAAGTGTTACCAAATAATATTTTAAGTTAAAACATATTTTACTGTTTTGAACATTCCCATGGCCATAGCATGGAGTAGCTAACTTAAAATCATTGACCAAGTAAACTTGGGCCAGATATTTATCTAGAATTGCTTATTAGGAATGAAACCATGTATTTGCTAAAGGTTTCATTTTCTAGTTTGGAATTTTACCAGTAATTATTTTTATTGCCTTGGTACTGTTACTGGTAATTTCTTCATTAGTTGTTATCTAGAGCAGTGTTAAACCATAATTTTTAAGATGATGGATATATTTTATATCTTTATGATCTCATCTTGTACCCAGTAGCCACATGTTTCTGTTGAGCACTTGAAATGTGGCTAGTGCAACCAAACCTGAAATTTTATTTTCATATAATTATAATTAATTGACATATAAATTTAAATAGCCATGTATCATGGTTGCTACCATATTGGAGAGTGCAGGTTTAGACCATAGCTTCAAGTTTTTTTAGTGTAAAATAAATATTAAATGAGTGGCTACTACTAAATGGTTTATCAGGAATTTTATTTTATTACTAGAGGCCTGAGGCATAAAATTCATGCAAGAGTAGGCTTCCCTCCACCCCCCCTCCCTAACTGCTGGCACTGACTTCCCTCTAGCACCCGGGACCCAGGCTTCCCTTGCAGGCTCGGCTTCGTTCAGAAGGTCATCTGGTCTAATTAGGATATTATGCTTTTATTATTATAGACTAGAGGCCTAGCGCACAAAACCACATGACCCCTTACTTGCGCTGCCTTGCTGCGCTCACAGCCCGCCCACCCATGCTGGTCTCTGGTCATTACAGTGTTAGGGCCACAGCATTTTATATACATATAGATATATGTATGTGTGTGTATTTATATGTATATGAATATATGTATATTTAATATCTCACTACAGATAGCAAAATATAATGAAATTTTCCACTTTTGTCTTAAATTTGTAGGTTAGTTGTCAAGCAAATTGGGGATAAGCTACTTCATTTGTTTGGTCTCTATTTAATTCTTTATACAGAAAATGAGGATTTTTATGCCTATTTCATAAAGTTGTTGGAATATTTAAATGATATAATAAATACAGTGTTCTTTACATAGGTTCTGGCATCATATATTTAATGCTCTATTAATTGTATTTGTATTACTACTTGTACTACTAATAATAGTTGCCTTTTTTCTGTTAACCTTTTTTAATTTTATTTAACATGTTTTTCTTTTCTTTTTAGCCACTGATCTGGTGCTGAGAAAAGTTATCAACTTTTCAGACTGTACAGTTTGTCTTGATAAACGGAATGCTAGTGGCAAAATAGAGTTTTACCAGGATCCTTTGCTATACAAATGTTCCTTCAGAACTCGTCTGCATTTTACGTACGATAACCTAAATTCCAAGATGCCGTCTGTTATTAAAGTAGGTGTTTCTTTTTCTGGTAGTTGATTTGCATGTCTCTATTTTATTGGCTCCTGTGCATGCTAATTATTATTAAAAAACAAGAAATTAACCTCATAAATGTATATGCCATTTATTTTTACGCCATTTGTTTTTATACAGAAGTCTTAGTTACATTTGTAAGTTCTATTTTATATTACATACTATACTAGAGGCCCGATGCACGGAATTTGTGCACAGGGGGCGGGGGATGTCCCTTAGCCCAGCCTGCACCCTCTCCAACCTGTGACCCCTCGAAGGATGTCCGACAGCCCGTTTAGGCCTGATCCTAGTAGGCAACTAGTAGGATTGGGCCTAAACGGGCAGTTGGATATCCTCACAATCCAGGACTGCTGGCTCCAAACTGCTCACCTGCCTGCCTCCCTGATTGCCCCTAACTGCTTCTGCCTGCCAGCCTGATCACCCGCTAACCACTACCCTGCCAGTCTGATTGATGTCTCACTGCTCCCCTGTCAGCCTGTTTGTCCCCAACTTCCCTCCTCTGCCACCCTGATCACCCCTAACTGCCCTCCCCTGCAGGCTTGATCACCCCAAGCTGCCCTCCCTTGCAGGCCTGGTCCCTTTCAACTGCCCTCCCCTGCTGGCCTGATCGCCCACAACTGCCCTCCCTTGCAGGGCCTGGAACCTACCAACAGCCCTGCCCTGCTGGCCATCTTGTGGTGGCCATCTTGTGTCCACATGGGGCCAGGATCTTTGACCACATGGGGGCAGCCATCTTGTGTGTTAGAGTGATGGTCAATCTGCAAATTACTCTTTTATTAGGTGGGGGCCAGCTGGTTTGCCCTGAAGAGTGTCCCAGGTCAGGGTAGGAGTTCGTTTGGGGCGAGGGGAGGCCTGGGCGAGGGGCCTGTGGAGGTTTGCAGGCTGGCCACACCCCTCAGCGACCCAAGCAGAGGCCCTGGTATCTGGGATTAATCTATGTCTACAATTGAAACTTTGTAGCCTGGAGCAGAGCCAAGCCTTCTTCTCCTTCCAGGGGTGGCAGCCATTTCTGTTTGAAACATTGTAGCCTAGAGTGGAGGCCTAGGCCAGCAACGCCAGACTGAAAGCGTGGCTTCCTCTGTTGCCAGGGAAACCTAAGCCTCTGTTCTCTCCAGCTCAGTGGCTGCTGCCATTTCTGTATCTTTTATAATTGAAACTTTGTAGCATTGAGTAGAGGCCTAGGCAGGCAATGGCAGGGGGAAAGCTTGGCTTTCTCTGTTGCCGGGGAAACCAAAGCCTTCCTCCTGCTCTCAGTGGTGGCAGCCATCTTGGTTGGGGTTTATTTGCATAATTTGCTTCTGATTGGCTGATGGGCTTGGCTGTTGGTGTGGCTTGTGGGTGTGGTGAAAGTACAATCAAATTTGCATATTACTCTTTTATTAGATAAGATTAGGTTTATAACAGTTTGCATTATATGTTCTAGGAGAGATACTTGGGGACCTATTTTGTGTGTGTGTGTGTGTGTGTGTGTGTGTGTCTTTAGTTTTCTTTTTACTTTGTCCAGCCGCTTATTAGTGTTTTTTTCTTCAAGTAGTTCGAGCAGATCATATAAAATATTTTTATGCCCATAGTGGACTGATTATCAATCTATATTTAAATTGTTATAAGTTGTTTAGCATGGCTGGACGGCTGTAGTTATTGTCTTTTTTTTTTTCTTCCATAAATTTATAATAAGGCTTGATTTGCTAACCTGATATGTTATTGGTTCAGGAAATATTAGCTTTTGACCTCTGGTTTCAAAATGTAATTAAAATCTAGAGTATGGGAATTTTTCAGGTAAAGTCTTTTGATACATGTGAAAATTTGTTGTTCTCCAAGGAATTGGTATGGTTATCAATGTAAATAATCTTTTATTTATTTATTTATTTATTTATTTATTTATTTATTTATTTATTTGTTTTTATTTTTAATTTATTTTTATTTATTTTTATTTTTTTAATGTAAATAATCTTAAGTGTAAATCTTTTTTTCTTTAATTACATAACTGTTTTCTAAACCTCCATTTATTTATGTAGCTTAGAAAAAAAATTCCCAAAGTGACCTGTGATCTTGATAACGAAGTTTTAATGTGGAATTGGTTTTTATTATTGAATTAGTGATCTGGCGTGCAAAATCGTGCAGCCCCACCCACCCACCTGCAGCCTGGCCTTGACACCGTTAACCTCTCCACCTTGAGCTTGAGTGTGCCTGGCCCCACCCCCATCCCCTCTGGCCCTCTCTGGCTGCTTGAAGCCCTGCCCTAGGCCTGCAGGTCCCCTCTGGCTGGTCCTGCCTCCTCTAGGTGTCTCCGAGCTTCCACCCCGTCTCTGGAGCAACATTAGCATATTAGCTCTTTATTATATTGGATTACATGCCTGTGAATATTAAAATTTGGTAATGGAAAAGGGAGCCCTAAGTCTGAACACTGGTATTGACTGCTTGTTCGGATTTGCCTGCATAAAGTATTATATATGTTATGTATTAAAATATATAAAAACTATAAAACTTTTGATTTTATGTAGCTTTCTGATACTTAAATTTAAACATGAAATCCAACTGATTTTCTCTGGTGGTGCTCAGTCATGAGTGTCTCCCCCGCGCCCCCCCGCCCCCCCCCACACACACACTGTGTTTAGTGGTTTGCTTAAATTCTGTTACTTTTCCTTTCTATTTGTGAATTAGCTTCTTTAGCATGGAAGAATATTAATTCAATAGTATTGCTACTTCTGTCTCAGGATAATGCGCTTACTTTCCATCTTTAGTCTTGAACCTGTTAGTAAAATTGGAGAATGTTAAGGTTGATCCAAGATATATTTTGCAAACAAGTAATGGATACATGGAAGCCTTACTATATAAAATTACCTTATTGATCATTAGTACAAATTTAATTGTATGTTCTAGGATGTAGCTAAATTAGAGGAAAGTAAAATAAATAAACTTGAGGAAAATTTAGTGTTGGAATTTAAGTAAGTTTGTGTTCTAAAAATTGGCATTTTATTATACAACACTCCTTAATATAAATAAGCATGTTGATATGTGTTTTTTGACTTTGGTAATCACTAAATATAACATAACATATTATGCTTAACTGAAATAAAAGTTTGAGTTTTTATTTTATTTTATTAAGACTATATATTGTGATGTAAGATTTGCCATTTTGAATTAGACCTGTCAGTCCTCCAACTTCTAGTCCTAAGAAATATGGAGGTGGTTGGACCTCATTAATCACCTAAAAGAGGGATTTCCAAAATGTTCCAGATGCTCCAATTATTTTTGAAAATCTCTCATGTTTGTTTTAAGTGTTTTTTTGAGTTTATTTTTTTATATTTTGGGTAAGCTTTTTATGATTTTTCTATCTTTTGAGAGAGATATTTTATAAGAATACATAATTAATTTAACATTTCCCCCATTTTTGAAAATTTACCTTTTGTTTTTGTTTTTCAGAGGAATAAAAGTCTTGGCATAAAGCTTTGAACACATATCTGATTAATTTCTTAGGAATGATTTCTGTAATTGCAAATATCATATTGAGGGACTTAAACTTTTTAAGACCTGTGATCTGTATTTCAAAATTGTTTCCAGAAAGGTTTAGCCAGTGCAAACGCTCATGAACATTTAAGTGAGTGCTTGTATTACACACTTGTGATCTTTACGTATGATCATATTTAAAACTTTCCAATTTGTTGAGCAAAAAATATGTATATTTTAATTAACATTTATTTGATTACTAGTTAAGTTACATTTATTGAGAATATGTTCGTTTATAATTGGTTCTTTGAAAAATCCATTTAGATTTTTTGTCTATTTTTTTTTACTGGTGATTGATCTTACTGATTTTAGGATATATAGCGTATTAAAATGTATAAAACATGTATTTAAAGATATATATTTTAAATATAAAAATAGATTTACAGTTGTAAGTACATGAAACAGAGTTTATTCTTATATTATTATTAATTATTTATGTTCCATATAGTATACTCTCAACCTACTTCATTCTACCCTATATCTATATATCTGTCTGTATTTATCTATATCTCTATCTATCTATCTATCTAAAAGGTTGATTTTTTTTGTCATTGATTTGCTAAGATTGTTTAGTATTGGTGCTATACAATATTTAAAAGGATGTGGTGCAAATTAAAAATGGAATTGCCTATGTCCTAGCAATTCCACTTCTGAGTATTTTTCTGAAGAAACCCACAACACTAATTTGAAATTATATATGCACCCCTATGTTCATTGCAGTTATTTACAATAGCCAAACTATGGAAGCAACCAAGTTTTCCATCAGTAGATGAATGGATAATGAAAAACAGTGGTGCATTGTATACTAGTACAATGGAATGATACTCAGCCATAAAAAGGAATGAAATCTCACTATCATTTGTGATAACATGGATCATCTCTTTGTTGGCCGTATCCATGCTGTAAATACTTCCTGCCTCATAGTCAGTAGTAGTCCTCTTGGTTGTCAGATCCATTGTCGTGGTAGTGCAGTGCTTTTGTTCAAGTAACCCTTATTTTATTTGCTAATGATCCTTAAATGCAAGAGTGGTGATGCTGGCAATTTGGATAGGCCAAAAAGAAGCCTTCAAGTGCTTCCTTTAAGGAAAATATATGTATGTTTAGGAGAAAGCATAGGATATATAGGGTTCAGTACTAATTGGAATTTCAGGCATATACTAGGTGTCTTGGAATTATCTCCTGCAGATAAGTGGGTACTGCTATATTTTGGTTACATAACTTTCTGAAAATATAGTGTGAGTATATATTTTCAGTATTTCTATTTGTACTTACATCATTTGGCTTAATATAGTTTCTATCTAAAGTGTTGATCAGAGCAAAATTTGTTTAATTCCTAAGATTTTAGAATAAACTGCTATTTTGGCTTTAATGTTAGAAATGTTTGGGACATTTACTATTCCTCTTATGCTATTCCAATTAAGATTTAACGTTTCTATATGCTAAAAGATATGCCCTTTGAACGTGATTTGTTGATGTTTTTATTTTTCAAAATACAGATTCACACCTTAGTAGAAAGTTTGAAACTTTCTATCACAGATCAACAACTGCCTATGTTTATCCGTATAATGCAACTTGGGATTGCTCTTTACTATGGAGAAATAGGCAGTGTTAAAGATGGAGAAACTGAAGACTTTACCTGTCATAATAAAGATACGTCAGTAAACATAACAGGTAAGTATAATAAAAATTTATTTTAGAACTATTATTCTTACAAAGTGTTTTCATAATTGTGAAGCTTTAAAAATACATTAGATTGAGATTTACAATTTTAATGTGGTGGCATTATTTTATTTTGGTTGTTTGGCACTACTTTGATTTTTTCCTACATGCTTGATACTATTTTTGATTTTCTTTTTTCTGCATGGTAAAATAACTCATCTTTGTAATTGGTAAAAGTGTTCAGAATGTATATTATACAGAAGTTAAAAGTAGTGCAACCTCGAGATTTCCTAGTGATTATTATATTTTAAACTGTATTTTTATTGATTTCAGAGAGGAAGGGAGAGAGGGATAGAAACACCAGTGATGGGTCATTGCTCAGCTACTTCCTGCACGTCCCCGACTAGGAATTGGGCCACACCCCCAGCCATGTGCCCTTGACATGTAATAATGTTCAGAGACTGGTGGAATTTGTCTTTACAAGATGAAATAAAAGCAGCTGGAATTTAAATCTTTAGTTTCTGTTAATTTTTAACCAAATAAAAATTGTTTGCTATAATTTTTCATCTTAGAATAAGAAAAGATACTAACTTATGTTACATGCTAATAAGAGTCACCAACGCTATTATTTTCTTTACAATGTATAAGAATAATTTCATTATAATATTTGCTTTCATCCTTTGGGGTAATTCTTTTTTTGGGGGGTGTGCATTTTGCCTAGGAGTAATTGCAATTCTCTCTTTTTCTGGGTGCATCAGGGAATCAGGAACTTTTCTTATAGTTTTCTGATATTATGTTTCTAAGAAAAGTCAGTTTTTTAGCACTCTAGTCTTATTTTTGGGAAGTAGGACTTTTTATTGTTTAAATTAATGAGTGAAGTGCCAATACATGAATCTATTAATTTTATTGATCAGCTATGTTTAAAATTATGTAAAATAAAATTATGTGGTAAACTGCTTTCCATATAATATTAATTATGGCCTATGAAAGGAGATTGAGTCTGGCCTGTGTGGCTCAGTGGTTGTGTTGACCTGTGAACCAAGAGGTCATGGTTTGGTTTGCAGTCAGGGCACGTGCCCAGGTTGCGGGCTCGATTCCTCAGTAAGGGGTGTGGCGGAGGCAGTTGATCAGCGATTCTCTCTCATCATTGTTGTGTCTATCTCTCCCTCTCCCTTCCTCTCTGAAATTAAAAAAAAACATACTTAAAAAAAAGAAAGGAGATTGACACAGTATAACATATAGAAACTTAAACGTGGTAATGCTAAATTATTGGTTTAAAATAATAATAACCAATGTATGATTTGTTCATACTTTTTATGTAGAAAGAAAGATGTAGTAGATACATTTTAACCGAGTTTACCTTCTTGATTTTTAAAAATTAAATCCTTTTGGCTTATTTAAAATCATTTTATTTTGGTTGATAGGTGTTGAAGATGAAACAAGAATAGATATGCCTTACCCTTCTCAGTACAAAGGTCAAGAGTTGTATTCACAGCAGGAGGATGAACAGTCACAGGGATGGGTGTCCTGGGCCTGGTCATTTGTGCCTGCAATTGTGAGTTATGAGGATGGTGAGGAAGACTACCTTGGAAGTGATCCAACATCAGCCATGCACCAGCAGAAATCTCAGACTTTGAAGGATCCCATTGTTTCTATAGGATTTTACTGTACAAAGGCAACAGTGACTTTCAAAGTAAGCTTCTTTTTTCTTGCTATTTATATCTCTCAGCCTAATGTTTAAATTTTTATTTGTAATTAGGATCTAGCATAAAGTTTGTTTTACATTTAATAGATGTAAGATACATTCTACCAATCCTTCATGTATATGTCCCCTCATATTACTCTTTTATTATATAGGATTGCCAGTTTTACATGATCCAAATTAGGAAGTTTTTATTTAAAAAAAACACACCATTTTTTTTAGCCGAAACTGGTTTGACTCAGTGGGTAGAGTGTCAGCCTGTGGACTGAAGGGTCCCGGATTCGATTCCGGTCAGGGGCATGTATCTTGGTTGCGGGCACATCCCCAGTGGGGGGTCTGCAAGAGGCAGCTGGTCGATGTTTCTCTCTCATCGATGTTTTGACTTTCTGTCCCTCTCCCTCTCTGTAAAAATTCAATAAAATATAAAAAAAGCAAAACAAAAAAACAAGCATTTTTTTAATTATTTTCAGAGAGGAAGGGAGAGGGAGAAAGAGATGGAAACATTAAGATGAGAGAGAATCATTGATTGGCTGCCTCCTGCACGCCCCAGACTGGGGATTGGTGCTACAACATGGGCATGTGACCTGACAGGGAGTTGAACCAGGTCGGTACTCAACCACTGTCGATGCCAGGCAGGAAGTTATTTTTAATATAAGTTGCTGAAGGATGTCAAGGATTGCTGGTATTTTTTCTAGTGATCTTTGCCTATTTTAAATGTGGAATTATTCTGGTATATTTCTTTTAACTTCATGGATGAGAAAGAATTATATTAAACTGAGCCAGTAGGCATTTATGTATAAAACTTTTAATAGACTTTTGGGGCAATGTTTGTCATTAGTTAATATATCTTTTGAAAAATTTGCAACATTTATGTCTCTGTAAGGTTTCTCTAAGGAAAGTATGTTGATATTTATCAACATTAGAGGAAAACGTTAGAATTCATTGTTCACCTTGGATTTGAAGAATGTATGGAATTAATTTGTGGTTCATATTTTGATCAGAAAACAAGGTCATGTTTCTACATTAGCATTCTGAACAGTTGATATCAATTCAACAAAAATCATGCCAAATTAAATGTAGTATTTAAAAAATAATGTTGAAAATTGTTCTTGTAATGTTTGAGTCCTTTTAATCAATTAATTGCTTTTTCTCTACAATAATTGTAGACAGCTGAAAGGTGATTAAGTTTAAAATATTCAGTTTTACTTATGCATTTTAGATTATGGAATTGCACTTGAAAATAGCAACATGTGTGTGTACTAATTCTGGGAGTCATTCAAAAACAGGGCTCATTATATAAAAATATTTTGTTATGAAAAGTGAGAGTAATTAGTTGATTCTCAGTATAAAAAGATTATCATACTTAAAATGATAAACTTTTTGGTTCAGTAAATTTTATTTGACTAAGTTAAACATGTTTTTCTCTCTTTTACATTGACTTTATATTTAAGGTTAAAGAATTTATATTCATTTCACAAGAAAAAGGGGCACTGAATCATTAGCAAACATGGGCAGAATATCCTCTAAAAGTTTTTATTTTGGAATAGTTTTAGATATACAGAAAAGTTGCAGAGATAGTACAGAAAGTCACATACTTCTTACACAGTTCCCATATTGTTAACCTCTACTTTTCACAGTATATCTGTCATGCCTAGGATGCCAATATTAGAGCATTACAGTTGAATTCCAGACTTTAATTAAATTTCATAATGTCCCTTTTCTGGTACATGATCCGAACCAGAATACCACCCTGCACTTAGAAAACTACCTTTTAAAATAATTTATCTAATTTTTGGGTACACACAAATGATGTGTTGTAAGTTTCAGTGGAACAAGAATTTTTTTTTGTCAGCATCTCGATTAGTGTGTGTTATCTAGTTATTTGTTGCATGCCTGAATGAATCAGACATACTGTGAGACACATATTTTGAAAATAAACACCTACGAACCCATTTCCTTAATAAAACTAGCGTTTCGTTGAATCCGTTTGTGTTTCCTCACAGCTTTCTTTTTTGGTTGTAAATGGAGAGAAATCTTAGAAATGATTGAAATAAACCTGACTGAATATATTAGTGAATATAAAATGAATTGAGGTTAAAATATAAAAACTTTGGCAGAATATATGAACCATTTTATGACTATGGGACTGTTATAGGTGCACGGCTTTCACCTTTTAAAGTAAGATTGTTAAGAAAAAGGAGTCAAATACAAGGTGGTATAGGTATTAAATTATCTATCTGGGCTTAGACTAGCATATTCAGCCTTTTACCACGGATAATCTGTTACAGCTGTTTCTGTTGCACCTGTTTTCCTGCTTAATAATTAAATTTCCCCAATCTTAAAATTGGCCTTGTTTCCATCAATCCGTCATAATAATGACAGTTTATTGCCATTTAATACTAATTTGACTTTACATTCTTATATTATTTCTTAGCTCACTGAAATGCAAGCTGAAAGTAGTTATTATAGTCCTCAAAAAGTGACATCTAAAGAAGTGTTGTGTTGGGAGCAAGAAGGAACCACAATAGAGGTAAGGTGATCTTTTAACATTTAACATACATTTTTAAAATCTTTTGACATTTCTTAAAGTTAGTACTGAATGGATATAGGTTTTAATCATTGGTATGTTTAAAATATATTTATAGTTTTGTATTTCTGTTTTAGTGGTTAGTAGTATTAGTTGAAATAATTTTTTAACAAAGATTTTACTGTAATATGCCACATTAATTTATTTTTTCATTTAACTTGTGTGTGCTCATATGTATGTGTGCATTAGTGTTCATGAAGTGCCAGTAATTGAGATACAAAGGTTTGAGGATACAGGGACAAGTAACAAGTTTCTCACTTTAATAGGATTTATGATCTGAGGAGAATAAATTTGAGAAGGCTCTGTTGTTTCCACTGATTTAGAAATGCTACAAGGAAAACCTGTAACCTTTCTACGAAATTCAAGTTCTTAGTTCTATTTCCTTTCCTCTCATAGGCCCTTATGATGGGAGAGCCTTTCTTTGATTGCCAGATTGGTTTTGTAGGTTGCAGAGCCGTGTGCCTAAAAGGAATTATGGGTGTTAAAGATTTTGAAGAGAATATGAATAGGAGTGAAACCGTAAGTCAAAATCTTCCCCTTCCTGCTTTTTTTGGATGGAATGCAGGGATAATGAAGTGCTTATTGAAGTGTTTAACCATACCAAAAAGTCTGTTAGACTACATATATCTTTGGCTTTAGAGAGGAACTTTAACTGTTTTCCCTGTAAGAAATTATAGAGCTCAGGGGAATTTAAAAAGTTGGTAGCACTTAACACCTGGACAGTAGCTCCAAATACTTTCCAATTCATAAATGTTACTTCTTTCTTGTTTATAGCAGCTTCTTGGAGTTCCTTTTTGGTTTGTTAAAATGTTCTTTGCCAAATAGGCAGTGAAAATAGAGACAGCATTCTTGTCTTTTTACAGGACTTCAAGTTGTAGTGATTTCTACTGACTCCTGAATGGGTGTTATAAAACCAAGGTTTTATTTTCTTAAACGGTCTAATGATTTTTCCTCCTGTTAAAAAATTTTTGCATTTACATTCAGGAAGCCTGCTTCTTCATTTGCGGTGAAAATTTGAGTATGAAAGGCTTGACATACCTTACAAACTCACTGTTTGATTACCGAAGCCCAGAAAATAATGGCGCTCGTGCAGAATTTATCTTGGATGCAACTCATCATAAGGTCAGAGAATATATATTTGAGCCAAGTTCTGGACTGTGTTTGTGTGGACATCTTATATGACTGTTGTTGTTATCTTTCTCATGTAATATAGTCTTAATGCTGTTCGTTTACTGAGACGTTTAGAATGTTTCCATCCAGTTTCTGTAGCCAGAGGAGTTTGAGGGTTCATAAGGTCTCTACTTTTATGTGGTATGCAGCCACAGTTAGTTTATCTACTCCCTACTATTAAAATAGTCATGGAGGAAACATAGAATTATCTCTTGTAATTTCCGTTACTTTTGGGTTATAGGATTAGTGGGGAAAGATGAAGCGTTTCATGTATTACTATGTTTATGTCTTAGTGTTATTTGACTTTTTCATATATGATGATGTTAATGTATTTTTATGGAATAAATTTAAAAATCCAAAAAATTGTCTGAAGATTAGTGTAATGGAATAGGTAATTTATACTTAACCCCTTTCACTACAGATTTACTTTTATTTTTGAAAGTAAAGAGTTTAATTGAGACCTGCATAATTAACATACTTTTAAATATCTTAGATTGTCTTTAGTATTTAAACTGTTTCATATAAGTGTATTGAAATACTTAAAGATGGAACTATTTAACAGTGTACATTATTAACTAGTTTTTGATAGTATTACAGGTCAAGAGTATACTGTCCTCCGTTATAGGTATTCATTAACCAGACATTATTGATAGAGTGCTCAAAATGTCTGGTGGAACTATAGATGGCCTTTTGTGTGGTTTGTAATAGAGGTAACATCATCTTATGTAGAAGTGAATTCCTTGGATAACCTCTGCTTTTTTGTTGTTTTGGTACTCCTTTCAGTTGATACATTTTCTCTGTAGGGATTTGTGTCTGATTCTTGACTTATCAGATTTTAAATTCAGAAGTCTCTTCTATACATGTTTTCTGTCTGCTTTGTTGTCAGGAGACATATACTGAGATAGCTGGAATGCAAAGGTTTGGGGCTTTCTACATGGATTACCTATATACCATGGAGAACAACAGTGGCAAAGGTACTGCTTTCTTTCTTTTATGTGTGCTTTTCCTCCAGCTTCATCAGAATCAATTGATCCTCTGTTACATTAGATTAACTTTCTGTTACTTTGGGGAATGGTTGAATTTTAATGCCATGTTAAGTTTCTTAGATTCTTGACATTTTTAATCTCTTTTTTTGTGAATCTGATTGAAACTCATGGACATGGACAATAGTGTAGTGATTGTGGGGTGGTGGGAGGAGCAGGTGGGTGGTGGTGGAAGAGGAGATAAATAGTGATGGAAAGCTGAAATAAAATAAAAAGAAAGGAAAAGACAATTTGTATAATTAGCTAGAATTATTTACCATGTATCAAATATTTAAATTTTTATGCATTAAATTTATATTACAATAAGTTGTCAAAAGTAGTAAATATTTCCTTTTATATATTAAATACATTTTGAAAGTTATATAGATCTTTTTAAAAAAGTTTGTTGTTTGAAGCAGAAATTTTAGAATAAAATCTTGTAGAAACTGTGGACATGTAGTGTTTTATTGTGTATTTTATCCTTTTTTGGGCTGTTTTTATAAAGCTATTTTTATTATTTTACTAGAGGCCCAGTGCATGAAATTCATGCACTCAGGGGCTTGGGGGGGGGGGGTCTCCTTAGCCTGGTCTATGCCCTCTTGTAGTCTGGGAGTCCTCAGGGATGTTTGACTGATGGCTTAGGCCCGCTTTCTGCTTAAACAACAGTGGGATATCCTGGCAGTGGGACATTCTTAGTGCTGCTACATGGTGGGAGAGGCTCCCACCATTGCCACTGTGCTCACCAGCCGTGAGCCCGGCTTGTGACTGAGCGGTGCTCCCCTGTGGGAGCACACTGACCACCAGAGGGCAGCTTCTGCGCTTAGCATCTGCCCCCTGGTGGTCAGTGCGCATCATAGTGACTGGTTGTTCCACTGTTTGGTTGATTTGCGTATTTGCCTTTTATTATATAGTATTTATTTATTTTTAAAGTATGTTTTTATTTATTTTTGAGAGAGGAAGGGAGAGGGGGGAGAGAGAAACATTGATGAGAGAGAGATATTCATCAACTGCCTCCTGCAGGCCCCTCCAGTGGGAATTGAGACTGAAACCCAGGCATGTGCTCTGACCAGGAATCGAACCAGCAGCCGCCTGGTGCATGGGACAACTCTCAATTCACTGAGCCACACTGGCCAGGCTTTGTTTTTTCATTCTCATTCTAGTTTGATTATGCTAGCAATAAGATGTTTTTGAAAACTTAACCATTTTATGTTTGTCTGTATATCAGTATATGAGTATTGTGTTTACTATTCCAATTTTTTTTCATGTTGAAAACTTACTGAAAATAGGTTAACCATGATTTTGGTTAATTTCATATTTAAGAAAATGATTTCTGTTTATAGGTGATAAGTTAGATATGGTGAATGCAAAGAAGATCTAAACATTTCTTAAGAAGCCAATAGGTAGTATTCAACTGTACACTGAAATAAATGATTATCCATATATATATAAAAGGCTAAGCGACCCTTTGACTGTCTCTGGTAGCTATGATGCTCACTGACTGCCAGGGAGCAGATCCTCAGTGCAGGAGCTGCTGAGTTGTGGTGATGTGGCAGTGGCAGTTCTTGGGTGATGCACCCTGGAATCAGAGAGCAGGGAGCCCAAGAGAACCACCCTCTCGCAATCTGGGAGGATGCGAGTGAGTTGGCTTTGGGGATGTCAGAGAGTCAGTTTTGGCCCGATCCCACAGGCCAGGCCGAGGGATCCTACCTGCTAAAGGGACGCCACTCACTCTGCAGACAACCTTTGAGCTGCGGCACCATCCCAGGTGCGGCTGGTTGTGGAGGGACGGTGGGAGGTTGACTCCAGGGTGTGTCCAGCCTGACTTGCCCAGTCTCATCTCGCCAGTCACCTTCTAATTAATTTTCTTTCAATGTGCACAAATCTGTGCACTGGGCCTCTATAATATTAAGAATAACAATATATATAGAGAACTAAGAGAGAGCCAAGTAAATGACTATTTTTGTCTGTGGGTTGAAGATTTCACAGAGAATTTGATCTTGAAGGATCATCATTGGTGGGGGGGGAATTTTATTAATACTCAAAAGAGAACTAACATCTATCCTCTCAAACTATTTCAAAAATTCTAAGAGGAAATAATGCTTCCAAACTCTTTCTACAAGGCCAGCATACCACTTCTTTCCCTAAACTCTCTCTCAAGTAATCTCATTCTTTTCCAAGAATTTAAGTATATTTTGTTGACGCCCATATTGTATTTTTAATCCAAACTTGTTCTCCCCCCCCCCCCCCAATTTTATTTTGTGTTGGTTTCAGCTGAGTGGTTAGACAGTCATATACTTTACATACTTTTCCTTCTTTAAGGTTTAGAATTAAATATCCAGTCCATACTTGACATTTTCACATCTGTCTCAAAAATATCTCAAAACTGAATATGTCCAAAGTTGAATTATCAGTATCCTTATAACCACCTTATTGCCTATTCCTTCTCCCCATTTTCTATTTTCTCTTCAGTATATGGGTAGATAAGGGATTGAGGAACTTGGATTCTGCATCATGGAGTATGACCATAATACTTTTATTCTGGAAAGAGTTCAAAGCAGTTGTTACCTGTTGTTCACTTTCATGGTTATTATAGAACTGTCAAAGTATCCTGTGATCATGTAATTTTAAACAGTCTAATTTTCATTGAAATTCTTATATTAAAATAGTGGTAAAATGCAACTTCTTCCAGTCCCCCTTCCCTCTCAACATAATGGTATTGTGTATAGAATTATTGGATACTAGAGGCCTGATGCACAAAAATTAGTGCAAGAATGGTCCTTCCTTCCCCTGGCTGCCAGCACTGCTCTGGCTGTAGCTCCCTTTTTGCTCTGGCCCAAAGCCGCCTTTCTGCCTTCCCATGCTGCCCAGACACTTGGAGCGGCCGGGGGCAGTGCAGAGTGCCTGCATCATTGCAATGTCAACAACACAAGCGTCCTGCCCAGCCCCCAGCCACTCAGCACGTATGTATGCAAATTAACCTGCCATTTTTTGGGGGGGGGGTTCATTTGCATACTCACTCCTGATTGGCTGGTGGGGTTTATGAAGGTAATGTCAATTTGCATCTTACTCTTTTATTAGTGTAGATAAGCAATTAAACTTAAAATAATAAATTTCTAAGAATGACTAAATTTTATAGCACTTCTTGTAATAGAAATATATAACAGGAATAATTTTTTTTTTTGAATTGGTTGTTTTTTGGTAATAGTATCTTTTCATCTGCATAGAGAAAATTATAATCAGCAAAGTTCTGTCTATGCAACTGATGGAGAATTGGTTTTAAGGCATTGAGCTATACGCTAAAAAGATGAGAGAAGAGTAATTTTAATATGTATACTTGGTATGTGTGATGTTGAAAATACGAATATAAAATTTGGCTTCTTTTAGGTTCTGCAAATCAACAAGACTTTTCTTCAGGAAAAAGTGAAGATTTGGGAATAGTTCAGGAGAAGTCTACCAAAAGCCTTGTTATAGGTCCTCTTGATTTTCGCTTGGATAGCAGTGCAGTACATAGAATTTTGAAAATGATTGTTTGTGCCTTGGAACACGAATATGAACCATATAGTGGGCTAAAACCAGGTTTGTTTTTATCTTAATTTTGAATCTCTTGCCAATTGATTTGAATGGTTATATAATCTATTTTTTTTTGTATTTTGTTAACTTACCCTTTTTAGTAAATTTTCTCTATCTGACTTTCATGTGTTTAGTTGTTAATTTAAAGAAAAACTTTTGTATAGAAGTTATGGGAGAGGTCAAGATTAGGGAATTATTTGAGTAAATACTTATTTGCCAATATTTGTCGATTAATTTTAATGTCACACCTTTTTGGTACTCTTTCCAGTGAATACTCTTGAAATGTGGATTCTAAAGAGTGGACATGAAGATGTGCTATAAACATACATACTTAGCATTTAAGAAAACTTAGATCTTACTGTTAAAAAGAATTTGCTGTACAACAAAGTGTTTGTACATGGCATGAAGATGTAGTTATCAGTTTCATAAAATATAAATTTCTTTTTTATATAATAAAGTACTGCAGAGTAGGTTGTAATAGCACAATGAGAGTGTAAAGGAAAGTAAAGAACTCAGTGTATGGGGTCAGACTGTGGTTTGAATTCTGACTCCCACTTATTATTAACCAAAGGAAATTTAATAAACACCACTGATTTTTCATTTCTCTTTGTCTATAATTAAATTAATTATTGTGACAGATGGTTAAATTGTCTTCTCAATATCCATTCTTCTGTTATTTTATAGTAAAATAAATTTCTATGATATCAATTTTATTGATAGATCTAAAGATTACATACCCCAAGTGTAGTCATATGGCTAGATTCTGGCTACTTAGGTTGGTGCAGAACTTCATATGAGTTCTTAGGCCTAGATTTTAAAGGCAAAGAGCGTGCTTTCCTTTCCCATGGGCCCCTGCTTCTGGCCGAGAGCCATTATAATGGCAGGAGCTGTAGCTGTCATCTTAGACCCTGAGGTGAAAGCTGCGTGCGCTTGTGACGGAGCAATAAAATAGAGCCTGAGTCTTCGCAGTGTGGCAGTACCATGTCTGCTCTGACCCTGGAGACTCAGTTGTTGTCTGAAAGAGAAATAAGCTTCTGTTTTTGTTGACATTTATTTTAGTTTTATCACAGCATATCTGCTGTTATCCTAAACGATAGTAAACTCCCTTAGCTGCATGTCTCGTCTCTCCAAGGGTGCAGCGTTGATAGCTCCATGGCCAGCTATTCTGTAACACCAGTTATGTTCAATTAAAATTCCAGTTTCCAACACCGGTTTTGTTTGGTTGCTACACTTTCATCTTTGACTGCCAGTTCCCTGTTTCAGTCATCAATTTTTTGTAAAATGTCATGCAGGTTTATCACTAGTAATCAAAGAGAGAATACAACCACATGCTTTGCTATCCATGCATGAACTAAATATAACAAGTCCCAGTAACTAGTATTTGGAAACAAGTGACAGGATTGTTCACTGATCATGATGTATGTAATGATTTCTGGGCTGAACAACTAGCAGTGAAGTTTCTACTTATTCAGTAAGTTACAGTTATTATACTGTAGTAACTAATATTTGAACTGTGCTTTTGGGAACGGGCATTTTTAAACAATTTCGTGCATATTAGAATTGTATAAAGCGAGAGCTACCTGTATTGTATATACATACAGCAGTGAGGGAAAGTGGGTTTCCAGTTGTGAGTAGATGAAAATTTTACTGTGATAATAACCTGCATGTCTTTTTACATGTGAACAATTGTAAACCTACTTTTGCCAAACCCTGTATAATTACTACGTTTATTCTAGTGCACAGGCATGAAATCTTAAGTAGTTAGCAGTTCTACTCCACTTTTTTGGTAGCTATTTGTTGAAGTGTAATATACATATTGGAAAGCACGTAAAACCTAAGGGTATAATTCTGTGAATTTTGCAAACTTAACCACATCTGTGTAAATGTTCAAGACATGGATGCTTATCAGCACTCCAGAAGTCTCTCTGTGCCTTCTTATGGTTACTACTCTGACCCCCAGGGTAACCACTCTCCTTACTTCTAACATCATAGGTTTTGCTTTGTTTATTTTAGAATTCATGTAAACAGAATCACACAGAATGTATTCTTTTGTCTCTGGCTGTAGCTGACATTATGTACATGAGATTTATTCTCATTTCTGTATAGTATCTCGTGTGAATATATTATAACTTATTTATCCATTTTACTATTAGTATTTGGTTAGTTTCCAGTTATGATACTGATGCCAAAAAGATTCTAGCACATGCCTTTTGTTAAACATATGTACTAATTTTTTAAAAAAATACTTTGATTTCAAAGAGGAAGGGAGAGGGAGAAAAAGATAGAAACATCAGTGATGAGAGAGAATAATTGATCTGCTGTCTCCTGCACGGTCACTACTGGGGATCGAGCCCATAACCTAGGAGGCATGTGCCCTTACCGGGAATCGAACCATGACCTCCTGGTTCATAGGTCATCTGTCAACCACTGAGCAATACCGGCCAGGCAACATATGTACTAATTCCTGTTGGCTATTTAAGATTGGAATCATTAGGAAAAATAATTGCATGTATTTAGCATTAGTAGATATTTCCAAGTTCCAAAGTAGTTGAAGTACTTTACAATCCTACCAACAATGTAGGAGAGTTGTAGTTGTTCTTGATCAGGGGTTGGCAAATTATGACTTTATTGCCTCTCTCTGTATTGCCCACAAGCTGATAATGGGGTTTGCATTTAAAATAGTTGGAAAAAAATACAAAAAGAATATATTTGTGACTCCTGAAAACTCCATGAAATTTAATTTTCAGTTTCCAGAGGTAAATAAAGTTTTATTGGAATACAGTTATTCTCATTCAGTTATGTATTGCCTGTGACTGATTTTGGTACTGTAGTGGTAGGGTTGAGTGTGATAGAGATTCTGTGGCCACCAATCCAATATATTTTTTATATGGCTTTTTATAGAAAAGTTGGTCTATGTGCTTTCTAGTACTTAGTGTTCTTAGCAGTTTTTTTTTTTTAAATTAAGTTGATTGGGGTGACATTGGTGGATAGGATCATATAAGTGTACATTTCTATTATACATGATCTGTATATTGCATAGTGTGCTCACTAACCAAAGTCAGATCATCTTCTGTTACCAAGTGTTTGGCTCCCTTACCTCCCCACTTAGACACACACCCTTCCCTCTGGTAACCACCATACCATTGTTGTGTCTATGAGTTTCTGTGTTATATCCCACATATGAGTGAGATCATATGACTCTTGGCTTTTCCTAACTGACTGATTTTGCTTAGCATAAGATTCTCAAGGTCCATCTGTGTTGTTGCACATAGCAGTAGTTCATCTTTTCTTATGGCTGAGTAGTATTCTATAGTGTATATATACCACATCTTCTTCAGCCAATCCTCTTATCAAAGTACACTTTGGTTTTATCCGTGTCTCAGCCACCGTGAATAATACTGTAGTGAACACCAGTCTTCATATATCTTTGCAAATAAATGTTTTTGAGTTTCTCGGGTAGATACCCAGGAGAAGGATCGCTGGGTCACATGGTAACTCTATTCTTAATTTTTTGAGGAACTGCCATCCTGCTTTCCACAAGGGCTGTACCCGTCTACATTCTGACCAGATGTGAATGAAGTTTCCCTAGTTTTCCACAACCTCTCCAACATTATCATTGCTTGTCTTGTTGATAATAGTCATTCTCACAGGTCTGAGGTGGTATCTCATGGGAGTTTTGATCGCATTTCTCTAATAGTTAGTGAAATTGAACATCTTTTCATATGTCTGTTTGCCATTTGTATGTCTTCTTAGGAGAAGTGTCTGTTCTGGTCATCTGCCCATTTTTTTAACTGGATTGTTTGGTATTGAGTTGTATGAGTTTTTAAAATATATTTTGGGAGTTAACCCCTGGTTGGAACTGTTGTTTGTAAATATACTAGTAATCTCCCATTAGGTTGGTTAATATTTCTCTGCGCAGAAACTTTTTAGTTTGGTATAGTTACATTCATTTATTTTTGCTTTACTTCCCTTGCCTTTGGAGTCAAATTCATAAAATGTCCTCTAAGACCAAGGTCATAAGTTTAGTATCTATGTTTCCTTCTATGTAATTTATGGTTTCAGATCTTATATTCAGGTCTTTGATCCATTTGGAATTTTTGTGCATGGCGACAAACCGTAATTTAGTTTTCTTTTATATGTGGCTTTCCAATTTTCCCAGCACCATTTACGGAAGAGTCTTTCTTTACTCCATTGTGTGCTTTCGGCTCCTTTTCCAAAATTATTTGCCCATTTACATGTGCCTTTATTTGTGGGCCCTCAGTTCTGTTCCATTGGTCTGTGAGTCCATTTTTCTCCCCAGATGCTGTTTTTATTATCGTAGTCCAGTAGTGCAGTTTGAAATCAGTGACACCTCTAGCTTTGTTCTTTTTTCCTCCGGATTGCTTTGGCTATTTGGGGTCTTTTGGGATTCAGTACAAATCTGATGATTTTCTATTTCTTTATAAAATGACATTGGAATTTCAGTGGGAATTGCATTAAATTTGTATATTGCTTTGGAAAATATGGCCATTTTAACTATGTTGATTCTTTCAAACCATGAATACTGAATATCTTTCATTTCATTGTGTCTTTTTTAGTCTGTTTTAGTAATGCTTTGTAGTTTTCAGTCTGGAGGTCCTTCACATCAATGTTGAGGTTATTCTTAGATTTCTTATCCTTTTGGTTACAGTTGCAAAAAGAATTGGTTTTCTTTTATTTTTTTTCCTGAAGTTTCATTGTTAATATATAGGAAAGATGTGGATTTTTGTACAATAACTTTGTATCCTACAACTGTACTGTATTTGTTTATTGTTTCTAATAGTTTTTTGGTGGCGTTTTTAGATTTTTTTGTATACAGAATCATGTCATCTGCAAAATGTGAAGCTTTTTATTTCTTCCTTCCTAGTTTGGTTGCCCGTTATTTATTTCTCTTACCTGACAGCTCTGGCTAGGACTTCTAGAAAATGTTGAGTAAGAGTGGTCAGAATGGTCCATTGTCTTGTTCTTGATTTTAGAGGAAAGGCTTTGCGCCTTTTACTGTTGAATATTACATTGGTTGAGGATTTGTCATATATGGCCTTTGGTATGTTGACCTACTGTCCTTCTGTACCTATTTTATTGAATGTTGTAATCGTAAATGGATGTTGTATCTTACCAAATGCTTTTTATCCTTTCTTTTGTTAATGTGGTATGTTACATTGATTGATTTGCATATGTTGAACCATTCTTATGCCTGAAACGAACTCACTTAATTATTCTTGATGTATTATTTTCTTAATATATTGTTGCATTTGATCTGCTAGTGTTTTGTTTAGGATTTTTGCATCTGAATTAATCAGACATATTGGTCTGTGTTATTCTTCCCAGGGTTTGATATCAGGGTTATGTTGGTCTCATGAAATGTGTTAGGAAGTTTATTGCCTGTTCTTTAATTTTTTGGAAGAGTTTGAGGAGGATAGGTATCAAATATTCTTTGAATGTTTGGTAGAATTTACTGGTGAAGCAATCTGGTCCTGGACTTTTTTATTTATTTATTTTTTAAAAATATTTTATTGATTTTTTACAGAGCGGAAGGGAGAGGGATAGAAAATCAGAAACATCGATGAGAGAGAAACATCGATCAGCTGCCTCTTGCACGCCCCCCACCGGGGATATGCCCGCAGCCAAGGTACATGCCCTTGCCGGAATCGAACCCGAGACCCTCAGTCCGCAGTCCGACGCTCTATCCACTGAGCCAAACCGGTCTCGGCCTGGACTTTTTTTTTTTTAATGGTTGTTTCAATTTCCTCACTGTTGATTGGTCTATTTAGATTTTCTAGTTCTTCATGATTCAATCTAGGAAGTCTTTCATTGTATTCTAGTATGATCCTTTGTATATCTGTGATGTTTGTGGTAACTTCTTTTTTCTTTTTTTCCATTCTTTTTTTCTTGATATCTTTTTGTATTCATTGTCCCTGGCTGTGTGCTTGATTCCCCCCCCCCCCCTTTATTTCTTTATTGTTTAGCAATGGGTGCCAACCTTTCAGACCTCATGGACCACTGGCCAGTGGTCCGAGGACAACCAGTTGGCAACCTCTGGTTTAAAGTATTCCATATGTCTCTTTTTCCCTCTATTGACCCCTCCCTGGCCCATCCGCCCACCAGCACGCACTCTCACCAACCCAGTGTCTGTGTCCATTGGTTATGCTCATAGGCATGCATACAAGTCCTTTGGTTGGTCTGTCCCCCCCCCCCCGCCCTCCCCCCCCGCCCGGTCTGACAGTCTGGGGTGACTCTTCATTTCTGGGTTTGTCTATGTGGATCTTTGCCAGGTGTTTGTCAATTTTACTAATTTTTCCAAAGAACAGCTCTTTATTGTGTTAATTTTTTGTAGTGGATCTATAGTTCTATCACATTGTGACTTTATTTGCAGTTATTTGATACCTAATGATAGCAACTAGCTTTTGATAGGATTTTTGGCCATTTGGATATATTGTCTTTTGCTTATTCAAGGCTTTTTGGGGCTATATTTCAATTGAATTGTTTGTTTATTATTATTGTTGATTTTTAGGGGGTTTAAAATTTTTTTATTTTGTATATGCTGTGAGTACAAGTCCTTTATGTAGATATTTATGTCTATATATGTATCTGTCTGTCTATGGGAAATATTTTCTCTCTGTCTGCCTCACTTTTACATTATCTTGATGTTTTCATGAAGAGAAGCTGGTATTTTTTTGACAAAAGAGATTGGGAATTTCTTTAAAATACCAAAAACATTTAAAAATATAAAATTTTATATAGCAAAGACATACATTTATATTCTAGAGTAATTTAATTTATATTGATTTAAAGAACCATTATTAAACAACTTCTTTATTGTTGAAAAATAGAATTTTACCTTAAAATTTGGGTAGCCAATGAATTTTTCAGTAATTTAAGAAAATCAGATTACTTAAAAATTAATCGAAATTTTGTTTCAATTTAGATATTAAAGATGAAAATGAAACAATACTGAATGTGGAAGAAGTGGCATCTTTGGAGGAGTATATTCCTACTCGACATACAAGTATTACTCTCCTCAAATGTACCTGCACAATTTTTATGGCTGAATTCAATTTGCTGGATCATTTGCTACCTGTCATTATGGGAGAAAAGGTATATTTTGTGGTTTACTACTAATTTTTTTCATATCTCCATTTGTTGACTATGATATTGGAAAACGAAGGTGATTAAGTAAAAATAATATTTGCTTATGTAATTACCCATTAGAAAGTTAAAGCATTGTTAAATATCATTGCTTTTTCAAAGAGAGTAACTTTTACATATTTAAATACAATAACCTTAAGCTAAGGCTATATAAGGAGGGCAGACGTCTAGAAGTCAGACCATATCTAGCTATATTTTTCAAGTGGGCTGACAGGTTCAGCCAGTAAGGAAGCAACAAGTACAGATATTAAATGGTTTATTACTTACAGAGGCAGCAAAAGCAACTCATAATGGTATCAGCTTGCATATCCTTTAGAGGATAACCCTGAAACCAGAGGGTCAAATGATATCTAACATACATGGTAGGGTACCCTGTTTGTAGGATTCAATTCTAGACTGCAGGTAAGCAGTTATATAGCCTACAGGTATACTCTTAAAAATGGGTAGGTGAAAAATCCCTTATCTCACCTAAATGAGGCTGATGAGAAAATGTTTTATAGTAGCGTCCCTCAAGACTAGGTGAGTGAGAAACAGTCTTTTAGCAGCTCCTTACAAAACCACTAATCTTTCCTTGTTCCGGGAGTTATCACAGGATGTTCTACCAAGGCTTAGATCTGTTAAAGTTGAGCCTTGCCTTGTGGTCTACATGGATTTGTGAAAGACTGTCAGTGTGCTAGCACAGAGAAGTTCCCCTCTAGTACCTAGCTTCTAGAATTATTTTGAATATATTCAACGCGATAATGCATGTAAACCATTTTGTGCATATTAGAAACCCAGTGATTACTACTCTTGTTAACTAGAGGCCTGATGCACAAAATTCGTGCAAGGATATGCCTTTGCAGTCCTGTCTGCCTTGCGACCCCATGGCCCTGCTCCCTACCCGTCAGTCGTTATGGAAGGTTGGCTCTGCTGTCCAATCTAATTAGCATATTAGCTCTTTATTATATAGGATATTATATAGGATTATATAGAATAAGGACTTATTAGATGTTTAGTATTTATTTAGGTCAGTATACAATGTTTTGCTTTCTAAGTTTGCCACATGTATATAAGGAATCTGTTATCTTTAAGTTATTAATTTTGCTTATAGTTCTTTTGATGTCTACCTAATGATGATGATTATAGAAATAAAAAGTATCCTAACTTTAATAAGAACTTTTGGAAGTATGGCGTGGAATTGACTCTGATGTAGTAGTTTCCTTTTGCTTTCAGTTCACTACACATAATTAGTTACTGTGTGGCTAGGTAAAGGATAACGTGAGGAAAATTTCAGTGGAGGAAATTAAAATATGTCAATATTAAACACGAACTTTAAAGTAACTATGATGAATAAGTTCAAAAGAACCCCTAGTCCATAAAAAAGAACCAAATGAAGTTCTAGAACTGAAAATTACGACACAAGTTAGAAGTAAAAGGATGGACGAAGATATACTATTTAAATGCTAATCAAAGGAAAGATGGTGTGGCTAATTTAATATCAGCAAACTCAGAGCCAAGACAAGGAGAACTAGGAATAAAGAGAACCTCTTCGTGATGATAAAGTGTCAACTAGAGGAACGAAAACACTTATAAATGTTATGTTGGATGAAAGCAGGCAGACTTGGATATATATTGTATAATTTACTCATATGAGGATCAAAAACAGGCAAAGCTAATTTCTGATGATTGAAGTGAGAATATTGGTTACCTCTGGTGGGGTTCGATATTGCCTGAGAAGGAACAAAAGAGAGCTTTCTAAGGTATTTGAAATGTCAGATGTAAAAAATTGTTGAGTGCTACACTTAAGATTTGTGTGCTCTACTGTATGTTATATCTTGGTAGCTTAAAATAAACTCACTTAAAAATAAAGTAATTGCTTGATAGATGGTGGTTTAAAAATTATGATTCATAAATAGAGAGTCAAAATTACAGGATTATAAACTCAATTTAGTCAATTTTAGTTACAGTGGTTCTCAATAATGGCACTATTGCTTTTTTGAACTAGAGGAGTATTAAGTAGCATTTACCACCACTAGGGGCTACGATGGTAGCCCCTATTGCTTCCCAATTATGTGACAGTGAAAGACAGACAAAATACAACAGTGGAAATGCTCTTTCCACATTTTTTCACATATCTCTGGGTAGATGGTCATAGTTCCTTTTTGAGAACAGTGGGATGGCATTGTAAGGGAGTGAGTCTAAGATAAGAAGGGATTGTTTGTCAATCAGGGTTGATATTCTGAACACCTGGAAACTTACATGTGTTTATTTTGAAACTTAGACAAGTTCTGTACTTTGAAACACTGAAAATACTAAGCCCATCTTGAGATTCTTAGGACTTTATGAGCCTTTAGTATGTGTATTATTAATAGACTAGAGGCCCGGTGCACGAAATTCGTGCGGGGGGGGGGGGGAGCGGAGGGGGATGTCCCTCATCCCAGCCTGCACCCTTTCCAATCTGGGACCCCTCGAGGGATTTCTGATAGGATCGGGCCTAAATGGGCAGTTGGACACCCTTCTCACAATCCAGGACTGCTAACTCCAAACTGCTCACCTGCCTGCCTCCGTGATTGCCCCTAACCGTTTCTGTCTGTCAGCCTGATCACCCCCTAACCACTACCCTGCCAGCCTAATTGATGTCTAACTGCTCCCCTGCCAGCCTGTTTGCCCCCAACTACCCTCCCTTGCAGGCTTGGTCCCTCTCAACTGCCCTCCCCTGCTAGCCTGATTGCCCACAACTGCCCTTCCTTGCAGGCCTGGAACCTCCCACTGTCCTTCCCTGCTGGCCATCTTCTGGTGGCCATCTTGTGTCCACATGGGGGCAGGATCTTTGACCACATGGGGGCAGCCCTCTTGTGTATTGGAGTGATGGTCAATCTGCATATTACTCTTTTATTAGATAGGATAGAGGCCTGGTGCATAAAGGGTGCCCTGGATCAGGGTGGGGATTCCCTTAGGGTGTGGGGTGACCTGGGTGAGGGGCCTGTAGTGATTTGCAGGCCAGCTATACCCCCCCAGTGACCCAAATGGAGGCCCTGGGATCTGGGATTAATTTATGTTCTATAATTGAAACTTTGTAGCCTGGAGCAGAGCCAAGCCTTCTGCTTGCTCTGTGGCGGCAGCCATTTCTGTTTGAAACTTTATAGCCCAGAGAGGAGGCCTAGGCTAGGGCTGCAGAAATTTGCCTTCCTCCATGGCCCGACAATCCTAGCCTCTGCTCTCTCCAGCTCTGTGGCTGCCGCCATTTCTGTTGGGATTATGTATCTTCTATAATTGAAACTTTGTAGCATTGAGTGGAGGCCTAGGCCAGCAACAGCAAGCGGAAAGGTTGGCTTCCTCCATTTCCAGGGAAACCCAAGCCTCCCTCCTGCTCTCAGTGGCAGCAGCCATCTTGGTTGGGGTTTATTTGCATAATTTGCTCTTGATTGGCTGGTGGGCATGGCTTGATAGGAGGTTTGGTCAATTTGCATATTAGTCTTTTGTTAGATAGGATATGATATGGATCAGACATTTTTCTGTTCTGCAAACTTGCTTATTAAAAGTATCTTTGAAACTGTTTGAAGTAGTCCACTTGTTCCCTTAGTTATCTAATCTAAATAGGAATAAAAGGAAAGCAGATTAAAAAGACCTGGCTCTTGGATATCTAGTAAATTTTTTTGGAATGATTATGCTTAGGAAATGTCCTGAGGCACATAGTGGCACTATTACAGTTGATTGAAAAAATAAAAAGCTTTAGTTAAGAGGTGCATTGATAATTTTGCAATATATATACATTTTTTGAAATCTGGGACATACGTAAAATATGTACAAGGTTTTGTATTTTTTCAAATATGTCTTTATTATTGAAAGTATTACAGATGGACCCCGCACCCCTATTTTAGCCTGCCCCCGCCTGTCCCTTTCTTGGTCTCCCCTGGCCTGGGCCTTAACCACATTAATGTCTGTGTCCATAGGTTATGCATATATGCATACAAGTTCTTTGGTTAATTTCTTCACATCCATCTCCGCCTTGATGAACAAAATAGATCCAGAAATATAGAAGCATGAAACAGACTATCGAATACCGAATTTGGTTTTGATAAGAGAGTCCCATAGAAAGGCACCATTTCTAGATTGATTTGATATCACTGCAGAATGTGCTAGTCTGAAGTTTATATTGAGGACATGCACATCAATTGTTGTTCTCCTGAAATACAAAATGAACACTCTTATTTTCCAGAACTCAAGTAACTTCACGAGTACTACAAACTTCCAACCTCTTCGGCCTTTGCCATCTATTCAGATATTGGTGGATAAAATTAATCTGGAACATTCTGTGCCAATGTATGCTGAACGTTTGGTGCAAGTGGTCAGCAGCCTTACTCAGCCTTCTGATAATCTGCTTCATTATTGCTATGCACACTGCTACCTTAAGGTATGGAAAGTGAATTTTTTTCTTTATTAGTATCTGTTGGCATAGGGAGAATTAAATATCTGTTTTGCTTAAGTTGTAATTTCACAGAATTATTATCTCATAAAATGAAACGTAAATAAGATATGACAGATATATTCATTATTCAATATAATTAAATTACATAAAAAATAAAGTGTACCTGATTCAAAGATATCTTTCAATTATTTGAGGAAATTAATGTTTGTAAGAATAATAATTATAATTTTCAAAGATTTTATTGATGATATAAGCAGTGTGAAAGAACATTTAGTTTATAGTAGTGTTCTAAAAGACAAAAGATTCCTTTGAGGAGAACATGAGACAATATTTTATAAGGTGTGTTTTAACACTTGTTTTTTTAGTCACTTTCCTCTTATTGAATTCATGTTAATTTCTTGATGCAGAAGGAAAACTTTTGATTACTTTAAATCAAGTTATGTAAAGTTAATTATTGGAGGCTTTGCTCAACTGCTACTTTTTTTTTGGTAAATAAGTAATACCAACATAAGTAATACAAAAAGATAAACTCAAATATTGATCAACTAGAGGCCCAGTGCACAAAATTTGTGCACAGCTAGGGTCCCTAGGCTTGGCCTGTGATCTGGGCTGATTGGGGCCTCTGGCTACCGCCCGGGGCCTTCCTTTGATTCATGCCTCCCCTTGGTAGTCAGTACACATTACAGAGAGTGATTGAACTTCTGGTCTCCTGGTCAAACTTCTGGACTGCGAGAAGGTGCAGGCTGAGCTGAACGATCCCCTTCCACGAGTGTATGAATTCTGTGCACCTGGCCTCTAGTATATATATAATTTTACATTTGTGCTTTTAAATTAATTATCACAATACACTGGGGTGTATGGTTTTGTAAAGTATTGGTGCAACTTGAGTATCAGATTATAATAAGAAAATTAGCTTTGTTTTGTTGAAACAGGTCTAATTTTAGGTAGTTCACTGATCTCTTCAAGGAATTCTACTTACTCATTACCTTGGTAAATATTTAGTTCTTTCTTTATTGCAGACATTCAGCAATAAAAATGGATATGGCATGCCTTGTCCTCAAAGAAAATAGTTATCAAAGCCATTGGTTACTAATATTGGAATAGTTCTTTACTACCACTATTGTTAATATATTAAAATCTCAATTAAATTTCCAGGGTAATGTAAAAGTTAGTTATAATGTAGTTTAGATAAAGTTATGTTTTGAGAAAAGGTCTTTTGCTATACATGCTGTCTAGTTGCCTTTTACATTTGGTTAGTTTCACTATTGTTATGATGGATAAGTTAAATGTGCCAGGAAGTTAGGTGTGGGCAGAGTGGGAATAGTACATGCAGAATAACTTTTCTATATGAATGAATATTGAATACTTCAAAGAAACCTTGAGTCTTGAATATTTCATTGCATTTTTGATGTTTCTTTAGTAGTCTAGTACATTTTATAAATTCCAGGATTTGGTAGCGTTATAGGGCCAGTTGGAAATGACTCAAAGGAATGATTTATTATGAAGTTTATTAGCAATTCATGCTATTTGCGATGGTTACTATATATAATCTTTGAGGAAATTTTCAAAGTTTAATTTTCATTACTATAGTGTTAAAATAAGTTAGAATTTTCACAGAGTTAATACAACCACCACCACTATCTACTGATTCCACAACTTTACCTGAAAAAAGAAACCTCTCTATTGATTAGCATTCATTCCCCGTTTGCTCTTGCTTTCTTGCCCCCTTGTAGCCATTAATCTCCTTTTTGTCTTTATGTATTGGCCTGTATGGGACATTTCATGTAAGTGGAATCATACAATATATTGTCTTTTGTGACTTTTTTCACTTAACATAATGTTTCAAGGTTCATTGTATTGTACTATCCATACATTATTCCTTTTTTATGGGTAAATACTGATATTACATTGTATGTATGGATATACTGTATTTTGTTTATCTGTTGATGTACATTATTCCTTTTTTATGGGTAAATACTGATATTACATTGTATGTATGGATATACTATATTTTGCTTATCTGTTGATGTACATTATTCCTTTTTTATGGGTAAATACTGATATTACATTGTATGTATGGATATACTATATTTTGCTTATCTGTTGATGTACATTATTCCTTTTTTATGGGTAAATACTGATATTACATTGTATGTATGGATATACTATATTTTGTTTATCTGTTGATGTACATTTGTGTTTCCACTTGCTGACTAGTATGAATAATATAGCTATGAACATTTGTGTATAGGTTTTTGTGTGAACACAAGTTTTCTTTTTTCCCTTCCATCCTCCTTTCTTCCATAAACACCTAGTTATAAATTGCACAAGTCAAATAAAGGTAGAGAAGGACATAGGGGAGATTTTTGTGATGTGTAGGGAATGGGAAGGGAGAAAGGGAAGGAACTAGTCCCCGGTCTCCACACACAGCCCTGGATGCAGGCTAGAGACCTGCAGTAGGGGATCTGAGGAAGAGGATGACAAAAGATTCAAGGTAGCTGAGGGATGGAGGAGGGCCCTAGACCTAGAGCTCCTCCTCCAAGCCTTCAGAGTATGGCAGGGGTGGAATGGGGAAGAAGGTGAGGGGGTTCAGAAATGGAGCAGCGGGCCGAACCGGTGTGGCTCGGTGGAGAGAGCGTCGGCCTGCGGACTGAAAGATCCCAGGTTCGATTCTGGTCAAGGGCATGTGCCTTGGCTGTGGGCACATTTCCAGTAGGGGGTGTGCAAGAGGCAGCTGATCGATGTTTCTCTCCCATCGATGTTTCTGACTTTCTATCCCTCTCCCTTCCTCTCTGTGAAAAATCAATAAAATATATTTTTAAAAAAATGGAGCAGCAAAATGAAAAAATCAAGTTAGTGTATACAGGAGATGTTGAGTCATGGCGATAAGGGGTTAAAGAAGGACAAAGTAGGTAAAAGTGGCAGTGAAAAGTCTCTGTGAGAACCCCCAGGGAGAGGTAGGGGCCAACTTGCCTGTTAATTTAATCTTAAAATAGGAATGAAAATTGGAAAGGAAAATGTTATTTCAGGTAATGATTTCATAGCCTCTCAGTCTATAGGAAAGAGACCGAGGGCCCAGGTCCCTCCCCAGCCTTATTGGCGGGACCGTCAGGAGAGGGAGTCCTGAATAGCCATGGGGGAGGCCCCTCAGCCCTTGGTTCCGCACTCCCTGAAGCCTCATGCCCTCAAAATTCCAGAGGGCGCTGCGGTGAAAATTTGGACATTTCCTCCCACGACTCATCAAATATTGCGGCCTCACTTTCATCCAGGTTTAGTGGTCCTGCTGCTCTGTCCAGCGGCTTTGGGAGCACTGGAGGATGTGAGCCGGGTTTGTGATGTGATGTCCAGTGGACATCTGCTCTAGTCTGCTGTCCAGGGGCCACATGGTCCTCGGAGTGTCCTTGGTCCTGCCTGGTGCCGACTGCATCGCCGACATCTGATAGACCGTGGGGGCACACCATCACCCATTTGGAGCAGGAGATGACAGTGGGGGAAGAAAAGGCCTGGTAGTTGCCTTCAGCAGTCATGTGTTCCATGTTCCCAATCCTGTTCATTATTCCAAACATGTCCGTGCGGCCACCCAACATGGCCAGCATCCCAAAGGAGGAGGTAGCCTAGCCTGCATCCTGCAGCGGCCAGGCCGGGTCCCTGGCATGTTGCCATCTCTAATGCTGAAGAAGGGGCTATCTATATCCAAAGCTACCTGACACATGCGGTTCATATGCTGGTAGAAAGAATTCCATCAGGAAAATGGGATCCTCAGGCTCTACGTCCCTCAGGAAGCGGAACATCCGGATTTTAGCTCTAGGGAGCTCCCTGCGGTCCAGATTCTGGTTCTGCAGCCCATCCAGGGGTCTCAACTCCCTGTGTGTTGAGGATCTGGACGTGTGGCCACGGATTCAGGATTGGTCTTTGGCATCCCATGCCACTCCTCCCACAGCTGCCACCTCTGTGCCGGAAGTATGAAGTTCCCCGGTCATTTTTAACGTTTTTAGGGACTGCCAGACTTTTCTTCCGAAGGGATTGCCACATTGCACTGTTCCACCAACAGTGAGCGAGGGCTCCTGTTTCCTTCCACATCTGCACCAACACTTGTGATTTGCCCTTTTATTAGTCATTTTAGTGGTTGTGAAGTGGTATCTTGTGGTTTTGATTCATGTTTCCATAATGACTAATGTTAAGCAGTTTTTTCATTTGCTTATTGGCCATATGTATATCTTCTTTGGAGAAATATCTGTTCAAGTCTTTTGCCCATTTAAAAATTGAGTTAATTGTCTTTATTGTTGAGTTGTAATTACTACTTATGTACAGGGTAGGGCAAAAGTATATTTATAGTTGTGAAACAGTTTATTCTTGTATTATTATTTATTAATTATTGTATTATTTTTCTCTCAAACAACTGTAAACCTTTTACCCTACCCTGTATTTTGAAGGATTTTATTTCTTTAATATTATGGGTGTCAGAATGACAGTATTCGTGTTTTTACAATTCTGGGTGATGGGAAAGTCAGCTACTATTGTTTATTGTTTTCTCTGTTATATTGTTAGTGCAAACCCTCCCCCCCCCCCCCCCCCACACACACACAAAAAAAAAAAACAGCAAGAGAAACTACTTTCTCTCAAGAAGAAAAGAACATAAGTATCAGTTTTAGTCCAAAATTTCTTTTTGTTTCAATGGATGAATGAATGAATAGAAACTAGATTTAGAAGGTTTAAGGATTAAGTAGGCAGTGAAGGAAAAAAAAAGAAGCATTCTCCAGGATACGCTTTGAAGAAATTTGCTGATTAAAGGTGAGAAGTAGAATTTTACTGATGGTTGGAGGAGAGATGGTGGTGGAAATAATTGTTCGTTTTTTCTTTAAAAATAAGTAAAAGATCAATCATACATTTTTGGAGAGGGCAAAGGAGGAAATACAAGGCAGGAGAAAGGCAGAGTGAGATTGAAAGTTAATAGATGAGCTAAATCAAATGAAGATGTTCTAGCAATATGTAATTTTGAAGTCTTTTATTTTTTTGTTCATTTATTAAATTATTGGGGTGGCATTGGTCAACATGATCTTATAGGGTTCAGGTATGGGTTTCTGTGTTACAAGATCTGTACACTGGACCCTGTGCCCGCCACCTAAAGTTAAATCTTCTACCGTCATCATGTATTAGGACCCTCCCCCACTCCCTTCCCTCGTCAACTGTTGTATTCATGATTTTCAGTTTTATATCCCATATCTGAGCTTTATTCTTTTTAAGACATAATTTTCCTCCTATGTGAAAATGAGGTGATTTAATTAAATAATCTCTAAGCAGTTCTAGCTCTGAAATTCTAATTTTTAATCAACAAGGTCTGGTTCCATTCTTTTCTCCTGAAGGCCTTTCCCCTCCCCTTGACCTGTTCATTCTTATGCTGTAGATGTCTAGATCTGTTTCGTACTCACTTTTTATATATTCCATTATATTACTGTGTACAGATTAACTGTGACATGAAGATATGCTGGATTTTAGGATGCTGGTTATACTATTATACCGAGTTTATTATGACAACACATAAAAAATAACTCATTTTACAGCATAATTATATATTTTCATTGTCACAGTTAGTGTGTGCTTTTTATAGTTTTGTCTTACCATTACAAATCCTGTTAGCAACTAATTTTCATTAAAAACTAATTATTATAAACTAATTATTGGCTTCTAATTCTGCATTTTTTAAAAATATGAGATGCTAATTCAAGAATATTTGTTAAGTGTTACAGTACATATCATATTTACTTTTATTGTTTTTCATTGTCGGACTTTTTATTTTTTATTTTTATTTTTTAAAAAATATATTTCATTGATTTTCCACAGAGAGGGAGGGGGAGAGAGAGAAAGTCAGAAACATCAATGAGAAACATTGATCAGCTGCTTCCTCCACACCCCCCACAGGGGATGTGCCTGTAACCAAGGTACATGCTCTTGACCGGAATCGAACCCAGGACCTCTCAGTCCCCAGGCTCTATCCACTGAGGCAAACCAGTCTCGGCCATTGTCGGACTTTTTAAAAAAGAGAGATGGCATTGTATGTTTAACTTTTCACTTAATGTATTGTGTAAGTCATCTTATTCAAGTTGCCATTTCTGCAGCTAAAATTTTTATTAGTGCTTACTATTTCATACAGTTTTAACTGCTTCAGAATGTTACTTTGCAGTGTGTAAAACTTATATTCCATTTTTGAATATTCGAACTATCCTTGGTGAAAGCAGCCTCAATTCAGACTGTGCTGCTTTTCCTTTTTCTAGATGAAGTATATGTAATCTTGGTCAAGGGTTATTGACAAGGTATTAGATTATATAGATATTATAAACCTATTTATCTTATTGCTGTAATTTAAAGGAAAGAGTTGAAAATTAGTTCTATTGAAATAACTGTTTTTGATGTGGTAGATAGGCTCTCTTTCATTTTAATTTACTAGAGGCCTGATGCATGAAAATTCGTGCAAGCGTAGGTCTTCCTTCCCCCGGCTGCTGGCACCAGCTTCGCTCTGGCACCCGGGACCCAGCTGCCGGCACCAGTTTCCCTCCACCACCTGGGACCTGGGCTTCCCTCCTCTGACTGCCTGCAGGCACCCGGGACCCGGGCTTACTTTCCCCAGGCCACCTGCAGGCACCCAAGACCTGGGTGGGGCTTCCCCTGGGCTACCCACCAGCACCGGGGACCCAGGCTTCGTCAGGAAGGATGTCTGAAATGACGTCTGATCTAATTAGCATATTATCCTTTTATTATTATAGATATTTGTTTGAATGTTCTCATAGAAGCATCTCTGGACAACATGTAAATTTAGTAATATTACAGAATAAGTAGTATTTTCTCCAGAATTTATTGCAGTTCTGCAAGTAGCCAGCAGGGGATCTCCTCTACACCCACTTTTCATCTGAATATAGTTAATGATAGTGTCTGTGATTATACTGTTGGAGCATTTTATAGAATATGAGAAAGTGGCTTGAGAGACCTGTTAGCTGGATAATCTAGTATTGTGATAAAACTATCCATAGGCACTCTCTAGAAATAGAGGTTGGGCATATTTTAATAGTCATGGTTTGTAATTAGTAGTATTAAGTTTCAGAATTTTTAATGGGTCTTTCAGAAGAAATATGAAATGCTGAAATTGCACAGTGCCCAGAAGCTCTTTGTGTACTTAGTGTTGCTTAGAATAAGCCCTTAAAGGGAATGGAAGGTGGAATAACTTAATTTTTAAGGTTGATCATTTAAGTGTTAGAAACGTGTTTTCATTTTCTTCTCAATTCTGTTTCTTTTTGTCACCTGTCTTAATAACAGGACTTAGAGAAATTAATATGTTAATATATTAATGGATTACTTCCCTTTTTCTTCATAGTAAGTTAGATAGGACCTACCTTTGAAATGCAGTTTTCTTGAAAGTATATAATTCTAACTAATGTCTTATTTCCATAAAATTATTTTGTTCCCTAAAAACTGACTTTAGAGGAAAGAATTTGAAATTGTAAGTTTGATGAAGGATTAAGGGCATAATAGCTTTTGAAACCAATATGAAGTAGCTTAATACTTCCTAAGAAATTGATTGATTTGTGTTCATTATATGAAAGTTATTTTGGAATTTAGTTACTGAGAATTTTTAAACATGTTTTGTTATGGCCTGTAGCATTTGTTGTTAATCCTAGAGATAGGAAAGTTCATGCTAAACCCAAGGAATAAAAAATAATAATGAAAGTTAAATGTTGGGGTTAAGCTGCTTTTGCATGTTGTTGGAAAATAATAATTCTTTGTTTTGCATTCCTGTGTGCCAGTATTTTCTGTTTAAGATGTTTATCTTTTACCTGATTGGAAATAATTGGAGCAGAAATATATTTAGTTCTCTGCAATGTTTTATGTAAAATATGGTGTTAACATTGATTTTTCCCATTAAGGCAAATACAGTGTTCAGACATTTTAGGGAATGTTTATAAAATTTTCGAGTGTGATCTGCTCATTTTAAATATAAACATAAGAAGAGTGATTTCTGTCACAAATTTTCTCGGTTACAAATCTCAGCCCAACAATTATATTCATACACAAAAAGGAAAGGATATAATATTTTAGGATATATTTGTATATTCTTTTTGTGTACATAATGTAAGTTGAAGGCAGAATGCATTATTAAGATTCTTCTTGATGTAGTTCATGTTCTTTTATACACAAAATGATATGAATAGTAATTTATTAAAGTTAGTATCTACAGTGTGTGCAATGAGGTCAGTTGTTTATATTAATAGAGAAGATGTGCATTTTAGCAGATAATAAAACACTAAATGAGAATTAAATATAGAAATGGCAGCCTTAAAATTAGTCACAAAAAGAACAGGGCTGTGAAAGAAATACTGTACATTTAAATTTCTTAATTCTGACTTAATGTCAAGATGAATAAAAAATGTTGATGTTTGGGAAGTGGAAAAAGACATTGGAACATATTTAGTGTGCAGCTGTTGTAGAGCAAATTGAAACTGACGTATTCCATCCTGTGCTTATTAAAACTTTGTCTCTGCGAACATTGGATCTTTTCTTTTTGTTTTAGATATTTGGTTTCCAGGCAGGACTGACGTCTTTGGATCATAGGGGATCTTACTGCTTACCTGTGCCGATCGTTCCTTCTTTCAGCACTGCTCTTTATGTTAAACTTCTGAAACTGCCCACATGCTGGTAAGTATTATGTTGAAATGTGATTTATGGTACTTTTATTTATTATCTTAGGAGGGAAAAGCTAGTTGAATCTGTTTTATGTCAGTGTGTTGGTTTTATACAAAACCTTAGGAAAATATCTGAATTTATTCTGGCTTTTAAGGAGGCACTGACAATCTCTTTAATGTTTGTGTATTAGGTTATAATATCTTTTGTGGTAGTCATAACTGTTGTCGGGGTTATAATTGTTAATCCACGTTGCAGCTATAGTAAAATGTTGCTGCTTTATAATGTAGTAGGAACTGCAAGGGCAAATACAGTGTTTTTTTCTCTCTCTTCGTGAGAATACGAAGAGTAACTAAAACGTTGCATGTTAATATTAAGGCCAAAGTATTTATCAACTAAATAACAATTTTATGTGTATTCATAGTCACTGAGAAAAGCATACCCATCACATACATTTAAAATATTTGACATGTGTATGTGTAATCATTGCACTTGGAAGAAATCAATTTTAATATTATTTTTCATTCAGTATTGGGTTACTTTATTAGGAGGTCATATTATCCTAAACTCCAAGAGACTTATATCAAGAAAGCCAATTGTTACTAATCGTAACCTTTTTTTTAAGATGAAAGCGATACTTTTAATATATTAAAGAAATAATTGTTTAATTATACGAGATAAGATTTAAATATATGAAATTATATTCTAATACTTCTACATTTTAAAATTGAGATTATTTCAGTTATTTGGAATATATCTTTGCTTTATCATCCTAGTTAGCTTATTTTTACAGGATGATTTTTAATTAGTTATTTTGAAAAGCAACATAACTTTCAGAAAATTGATATTTTTTATATCTAAAGTATTTCATTTCTGATAATGTTTCTTTAATAACATATAACTTTTAGAATGAAATTTAAAAAGTAAATACTCACATTTTCAAAGAAGTTTAATACTGATCCAGAAATTTCAAAATGCGGAAATTTGCAGTTAATTAAGTTTTGGAATCAGTTCTTTTATTAAATGAAAACATTATTAAATGATTATTCTTATATTTACTTGATAGTTTAAATTTTGTGCTAATCATTCATATTCCGCATATATCATTTATTATGTTGTTTAGAGATTTACTTTTAAACATTTTATTTGTTTATACGTAGCATGTTGCATTTGAGCCAAGTTTTATATTCTAATTTATTAAGAAATACCGTATCATATGTCCTGGTTGATATCAACTTTAATAGATATTTGTGAGTACTGTTTTCTCAATTATGTGGTGATTTATTATTTCTAATACTGAAATTTTATTAGAAACACAGTGCAGTTTACTATAAAAGATGCTTAACAGCTTTTAAAAAGTAAAACCCAAAATTTCCAAAATGAATTATAGTATAGTCTATATATAGAAAATATTAAATATTTAATTAGGTAAGGTTAAAATAAGGATGTATAGGCCTTACTATAAATATTGTCTGATGTGATTTAAAATATGCCTGCTGACATCTAAAAGAAAATATTCTAGTTAATACTAAAAGCATAAGGTCACAGAATGCAAATATTTGTTTGGGTATGATTTGCTTTTTTTTTGTAGTTAAGATCACTTCTCATTATTTCAATGATATTTTTGCTATATTTTACAGAAATATATTGCTTTGAAATAATTTCTTTAATTTGTATCCCTTAACAAACAGAATGCAAACTGTAATCTATTGTTAGTAACTCTAAATTAAAAGTAATAAATACAAATCTTAATAAATTTAGATATATCTTAGTTAAATTAAGCAAATAAAATTTCAGATGAAGTACATCAAATAGTGCTTGAATTAAATCAAAATCATGTGAGAACTGAGAGTTTATTTAACTGATGCAGTAAGTGAGGATTTTTTTTAGTAAGACCCCCTGGTTACATCATTAAATGTCAACCCTGTTCCCATTCATGGTCTCTCCCTCAGATTACATAAGCTGCTTTCATTTGGATTTTTAAAATACACATTTCAGTTTCTTAAGACATATATGATGCTGTGTATATATTTCATTCAATAACGAGAAGAGCATATTTACCACAGGCCATAGCTTTTGAAACAAGGGTATTTTATAGCACATTGAAAGAAATTTTAGTTCGTATGTTAGAGTTAGCATTGTAAATCAGCAAAATAGCCTATACTTTTTGTTTAAAAATATTTTTAATTTCAGTGTTTAATTGTGTATAAAGTTTCAGACTAATTTCCATTCACTTTAATTATGTTTGCTAATAAATATGTGGTTTAAGTAACATGGAAAATAAATGATCTTTCTCTCATTTAAATGTTTCTATTTTAGTCTCAATGAACAAGCTTTTAGTATAAAACTCTAGTTTCTTAGCATTTATTTTTTGAAAATATTTTGTCTCTCATTCTGTATTATATAACTTCTAAACATATAAAAATAAACTAACAATTTTTTCTTTATTGTTTATATCAGGTTAACATTTAGTTCTTTTAGCTCCTTAGAGTAGGAGTGAAATATGTAGGATATGGTGGGAATGACACAATGATCAATATTTGATGAGAGCAATATTGAGTAATTAATGTAAATTTTAATTTACCTCTTTATTTTTTTATTTTTTTATTTTTTTAATCTTTATTGTTCAGTTTATTAAATACATTGTTTCCCCTTTTTATCCCCCTATAGCTCCCCTCCACCCTGTACCTATCCCACCCTCCACCCTCACCTCCCCCACCCCACTGTCCTCTCCCATTGTTGCTAGATTTTTGTCCAGTCTCTTGCTGCACTTCCCACAACCCTTTTCTCCCCAAGAATTGTCAGTCCATTCCCTCTCTATGTCCATGTCTCTGTTATATTCACCAGTCTATCCTGTTCAACAGCCTATCAATTCACTTGATTTTTATGTTCATTTGTTGATAGATGTGTATTTGTTGTTCATAATTTTCATCTTTACCTTTTTCTTCTTGCTCTTCTTAAAGAATATCTTTCAGCATTTCATATAATGTTGGTTTGGTGGTGGTGAACTCCTTTAGCTTTTTCTTATCTGCGAAGCACTTCATCTGACCTTCAATTCTGAATGATATCTTTGCTGGATAGAGTAATCTTGGTTGTAGATTCTTGCTGTTCATCACTTTGAATATTTCTTGCCACTCCCGTCTGGCCTGCATCGTTTCTGTTGAGAAATCCGCTGACAGTCGTATGGGTGCTCCCTTATAGGTAACCAACTGTTTCTCTCTTGCTGCTTTTAATATTCTCTCTTTGTCTTTTGCTCTTGGCATTTTAATTATGATGTGCCTCGGTGTGGTCCTCTTAGGGTTCCTATATATTGGGGTTCGGTGCATTTCTTGGACTCCTAAGTCAATTTCTTTCACCAGGTGTGGGAAGTTTTCAGTCACTATTTCTTCAAATAGGTTTTCATTGTCTTGGCCTCTCGCTTTTTCTGGCACCCCTATAATCGGATGTTGGTATGCTTGAGGTTGTCCCAGAGGCCCCTTACACTAGCTTCAATTTTTTGGATTCTTTTGGTTTCTTGCTTTTTCAGCTGAGTGGATTTTACCTCTTTGTATTTCAAATCTTTAACTTGGTTCTTGGGGTGCTCCAGGGCACTTTTAGGTCTTTGTATAATATTTTTTGTTTCAGTCAGTGTATGCTTAATTTCTGGTTGGTCCTTTTTCATATCCTTGAGAGTCTGCTTTATATCCTTGAGGGTTTCTTTCATTTCCTTGTAGGAGTCATTCATTTCCACGCTGGTCTTGATCATTTCCACATTGGTCTTGATCATTTCTTTGCAGCTCTCGTTTATATCCTTGAGGGTGTTGTTCATTTTCTTGTAGGACTCATTCATTTCCTTTGTGGTCTTGCTTATTTCCTTATAGGCCTCGATCTTTTGTTGGAGCCTCTTAAAAAACCCTATAACCGTGGTTCTGAATTCCATGTCCAGTCGTTTTTTTTCCTCCATTTCTTCCACATCTGATTTCTTTCCATGTTGCTGCATGGTGGCTGCTTCCCTGAGTTGGTCAATTAGCTTTGTGTGGTAGACTTCCTACTAGGGATAGTGGCTCAGCCTCCCCGGTTACCTGAGGTGGATATGGGCTGCACAGTCTTGCTGAAGTTAAGCTCAGTTAATCGTTGTTAGCACTTGGAGGGTTGACCTCCAGGCCAATTGTCTGTGAAGTTCAGCTGTGCTCAGGTTGGGTGGGCGGAGTCTCCGGGCCAAGCAGACAGCGTTAGCTCCGCCCTATGCGGCCCCAGGGACTCTGTGCTGGGGGCAATGGCCGCCAGCACCTCTGAGAGAGAGCCGCTGCGGAGCTCCACCGGCTGCCGGTTTCCGGGGAATTCAGACTTTCCCAAAATGAGTCTGCATGCGCAATGTCTCACCCAGGGTCGTAAAACAAAGCAGTCTGACGGTTTTCTGAATGAGAGGCAAGTCGCGGTGCGCTCTCTGCGCCGTCATGCAGCTGAGCTGTTTGTGCGCAAGCTGCCTTCTCCACAAGCCGGGAGACCCGGCAGCACCCGAGTTTCGGCGTGCCCTCCCACTGTCCAGTTTTCACCCCGTGTGATAGTGGGTTCTCTGGACTTCGCCCAGAGCTGGAGAATCAGTCCAGTGGGACGTCTTTGTCTCCCCGTTCGAGAAAACTGGCCTGTTTTCAGCCGCCCGCCCTCTCCGCGGCGCGCGCTCCAAACCTCTTTCCGCGCGAATCTTTCAACGCTGTCCGCTGCCGCTCCTCTGAGTCACAGTGTCTTATCTTCACTTTTATTTGTGGAATTTTCACTCGGCGAGCTTTCTGGTGATTCTGGAAGGTGTTTGTTCTTTCGTTAAGTTGTAGTATTAAAATTGCTGATTATGACGGCAAGATAGGTGTTTTACCTTTGCCGCCATCTTAGTTCCTCTAATTTACCTCTTTAAATAAAGAGAAGATGTTTTAATGAGGGCACTGAAGAGTTAGTTTAAGGGCAATAAAGTAACATAAATTTGTTATCATTAGCAAAATTAAGCCATGGTCTTCTGTAGATAGTTATATTTAAAATTTTTACAATGGGTAAGTAATACCTTTAGGCTTTTATTTTTACTTATTTAATTTTTAAAGATCCTCATCTAAGAATGCATCTTTTTTTCGTATTTCTTTTTTTTTATTGTTTAAAGTAGTACAAATAGTATAGTACATATGTTTCCTTTTCCCCCCACCCACTTTGATTTCCCCCCTAAGGATGGACTTTTCGTTGATTTTTAGAGAGAAAGGAAGGGGGAAGGGTGAGAGAGAGAAACACTGATGTGAGAGAGAAACATGGATTCGTCGTCTCCCATACACGTCCTGACTAGGGATGGAACCTGCAACCTAGGGATGTGCCTTGACCAGGAATTGAACTTATAACCTTTTGGTGCACGGGATGACGCTCCAGCCAACTTACCGCATGGCCAGAGCCTTTAGGCTTTTAGATGCATTTTTAGCCTTACCATTTTTTTCACAACACAGAAAATGATAAGTATTTTCACTCTATTCTAAAAACTTTTTAATTGACATATTAATATATTGGAAAAGTACAAACATTATGGTATTTTATAATTGAACTGGTCCTTCCTTGGTAGTCAGTTGAAAGACCAAGAAATAGAGTATTATTAGCATTCCCCAAAGCCTCTTCTTTACACTTCTTTCAAGGTTAATCATTATCCTGATTTCTAATAGAATAGATTAGTTTTTTCTGTTCTTGGATTTGATATTAATGGAATCGTTTAACATATTTCTTTTGATTGGCTTCTGTCACTCAAAATAATGTTTGTGAGATTCATCCATTAGATTGTTTGCTTTTGTCAATACACAGTATTCTATTACATGAACACTGGCCGTTTATATGTTCTTTGTCTGCAGTTTTAATTAAGAATATGTACCTGAAGTTCGTGTGATTTCTTTTTTATTTCTTTGCCATTTTCTGTTTTGCTTAAGAAGCTTCAATTCAGTTAGAGATTAGATGTCATTCATTAAATATGTTTTGATTTTGTTTTGATAGGCATTGCACTGTGTGTTGGGATTGGGGAAAGACTAAAGTAGAATGCATTGAGGGGTAAGAGAATTTCCTTTTCCTGACCATGAAAACTTTCAGTCTAGGAAGGGAGAGGACTAGACACATATGAAAATAGTGGTCTTTAAATTACAAAATTCGGACCTAAACACAATATTCTGTTGATTTAAAGAAATTAGAAAATTCCCCTGGGACATCAGAAATGGCTTCAGAGAAGTGGGCTTTAGTGGCTGAATCATAGATGTTCATGTATTGAGAGGTTGGTGTGGTGTGAAGGCTTCTGGGGGATATACTGTCTGAACAGAGTTAGGGTTAGTGCAGTGGATCTGTAAATACATACATTGGGAGGGGGGAGGAGTTTGGAAAATTATTTTGGACCTTGACTTAGACATGACTAAAGATGTCTAAGCCTTTAAATATAAACACTTAAAAATAGTTAAACCAGTTTCAAGTATTCTTTAGCCCCATTTCTTCCTGATGAGGGTTGTTAACTGCAACCATAATACAGTCTCAAATTCACTTTCTCTTTATAATTGAGGGTTCAGAAATGTGACTTTATTCACACAGGGGTAATATGCAGCATACTTTGGAAGTACAGAGAAAAATTAACTTTGGTTTAGAACGTTATGGAGAGCATAAAGAAGGCAACTTTTAGTAGGTTATTAAAGAGTGGGAAGAATATGAAAGAAAATTCTGTACTTTTTTGTACATTGTTGGATTTTTAGTTTAATGAACTTCTTATGACAACCCTGTGAGATAAGATGATAGTTCCTCTTATAAAACTAAAACTAATACAGGTTATATAACTTGTCCAAAATCACACAGTGGCTGAACAAGGATTCTTAAAAATAAAATAAAACAAAATAAAATAAAATAAAATAATATACCATATATATATATATATATATATATATATATATACATATATATATATATATATTTCAGAGAGGAAGGGAGACAGATAGAAACATCAATGATGAGAGAGAATCATTGATTGGCTGCCTCCTGCCCGCCCCATACTGGGAATCAAGCCCACAACCTGGGAATGTACCTTGACCGGGAATCAGACTGTGACCACCTAGTTCATAGTCATTGCCCAACCACTGAGCCCCGCTGGCCGAGCTAAACAAGGATTCTCATGAAGGGTTAGCTGGTTCCCACGTCCTTGATCTTTTTCTTACCTGAAGGAGAAAAGACATACATTATGTTTTGTTAGTCATCTTTGAAGGCTGTACAATTTTATGTTTCCACCAGCAATGCACAAGTGTTTATTTCTCTACATCCTTGCCAACACTTTTTTCTTTTTTTTTTTTTTTTTTTTTGGTAATAGCCACCCTAATGAATAGTAAATGGTGTCACATAATGGTTTTTGACTTGTATTTCTCTAACAATTACTAATGTTCAGTATCTCTTCAATTACTTAACGGCCATTTGTACATCTCCCTTTGAGAAATATATATTCAAGTCCTTTGTTCTTTTTAAATTGGTTTTGTTGTTGATTTGTAGGTGCTTCTTACATGGGCCTGTATAGGAACCCCTTATTACATATGATTTGGAGTTTTCCCTCCAGTTCTTTGGTGCCATGTAGCCTTTTTAGTGTTATGTCTATCTTAACATAATTCCAAAGCCAGAAACCGAGTTTACCTCTCTTTAATTTTGCTTTCCATTTGAAATAGTTATCCTTTAGATTTGGATCAATGTTTCTTACAAATTTGTATAGCTTGAGCAAGTGAAAACTTGTCAAGTGCATATTAAGAATAGTTGTACTTATTTTTTGGAGTAGGAGAGAGAATTGAGTTTGTTAGAATTCTTTGGGTTGTTTACAATTTTATCTTCATAGCAGTGATACCAAAATATGGGGTGTTCGAGTCTGAGTTCGTTGTCCCAAGAAATTGAAGAATGAAGTCTCGGACAAAAATGGTTAAAGGGAGTAAAGTTTATTGAGAGAAGCCAGTCCTGGAAAAGTGCAGCTGGGGTTCCAGGAAAGCTTCCTTTCCATATTATAGTTGAGTGTTAAAGTCTGTTACTTTATGTGTAAAGTCCCACATGGCCATAAGCCGCACTTAAAAAATATATATTTTTATTGATTTCAGAGAGGAAGGGAGAAGGAGAGAGAGCTAGAAACATCAGTAATGAGAGAGAATCATTCATTGATTGGCTGCCTCCTGCATTTTCCCTCCTGGGGATTGAGTCCATTGTGGGCATGTGCCCTTGACGAGAATCAAACCTGGGACTCTTCAGTCTGCAGACCAATACTCTATCCACTGAACCAAACCAGTTAGGGCCATAAGCCATACTTTTTAACCTAGAGGGTGGATACAGCTTTGCTAGCTCCTGACTGGTCTTTTCAAAGAATTCTGCCTTAGCAACATCCTTACTGTTTTATGATTGGTTATCTGCAAGCTGCCTGTCTTAGCAATATCCATACATTTTAAAGTTTGTCTCCTGCGTGCATCCTTCTTTCCCCTCCCAGCTGGGTTGGCTTAGCAACTCCGCCTAGTTGGATTCCATGGACATAGACAGCAGTGTGGTGATTGAGGAGTAAAGGGGGGGGAAGTATTTAGGCAAGGGAAGACCTAAATTTTTATTATAGAAATAAAAATTCTTAAAACATTCTGATATCCTCCAGATCTGGGCTCTTCTTAGCTGTCTAGATTCATCTGTGTAAGTACCGCGCTAACCAATTGCACCACTGGAGCTCTTGTCTAGATTCATCTGATTATCTTCCTCCCCGTCCTCTCCCACCTTTAAAAATTTTGTTTTATCCTTACCTGAAGATACGTCTTTTTACTGATTCTAGAGAGAGGAATGTGTGTGTGTGTGTGTGTGTGTGTGTGTGTGTGTGTGTGAGTGAGAGAGAGAGAGAGAGAGAGAGAGAGAGAGAGAGAGAGGGAGAGAGAGATGTTACAAACATTGATTGATTGGTTACCTCTCATACCTCTAGGTGCCCCCACAGGGGTCTCGAACTTGCAACTTTTTGGTGTATGGGACAGCGCTCCAACCAACTGAGTCACTAGGCCAGGGCTTCTCCAACCTTTTGGACCTTTTTCAGTTTGTCTTCTTTCAACCCTGTCTTTCACCATACTGTTTCACTAGTCTTAGCCTAAATAATCTTCATTCCCCCTCAGATATTGGTCCAATTGACATTTTCTCTGGTTAGGTCACATTCCTCTAAGGATGGGATATTGTTCCTGTTTTTCTTTTTCTTTTTTCTTTATTGTTCAGTTTATTAATTACATTGTTTCCCCTTTTTTATCCCCCTATATCTCCCCTCCACCCTGTACCTATCCCACCTTCCACCCTCACCTCCCCTCCCCAATGTCCTCTTCCATTGTTGCAAGATTTTTGTCCAATCTTTTGCTGTACTTCCCACAACCCTATTCTCCCCAAGAATTGTCAGTCCATTCCCTCTCTATGTCCATGTTTCTGTTATAGTCACCAGTTTATCTTGTTCATCAGCCTATCAATTCACTTGATTTTTATGTTCATTTGTTGATAGATGTGTATTTGTTGTTCATAATTTATATTTTTACCTTTTTCTTCTTCCTCTTCTTAAAGAATATCTTTCAGCATTTCATATAATACTGGTTTGGTGGTGATGAACTCCTTTAGCTTTTTCTTATCTGCGAAGCACTTTATCTGATCCTCAATTCTGAATGATAGCTTTGCTGGATAGAGTAAGCTTGGTTGTAGATTCTTGCTCTTCATTATTTTGAATATTTCTTGCCACTCGCGTCTGGCCTGCATCGTTTCTGTTGAGAAATCCACTGACAGTCGTATGGGTGCTCCCCTTATAGGTAACCAACTGTTTTTCTCTTGCTGCTTTTAATATTCTCTCTTTGTCTTTTGCTCTTGGCATTTTAATTATGATATGTCTTGGTGTGGTCCTCTTTAGACTCCTATATTTTGGGGTTCTGTGTACTTCTTGTGCTGTTAAGTCAGTTTCTTTCACCAGGTGGGGGAAGTTTTCAGTCCCTATTTCTTCAAGTAGGTTTTCATTAACTTGCTCTCTCTCTTTTTCTGGGACCCCAATAATTCGGATGTTGGCATGCTTGAGGTTGTCCCAGGGGCCCCTTACGCTATCTTCAATTATCTGAACTCTTTTTGTTTCTTGCTTTTCCAGCTGAGTGGATTTTGGTTCTTTGTATTTCAAATCTTTGACTTGGTTCTTGTGGCCCTCTGGACTGCTTTTAGGACTTTGTGTAATATTTTTTATTTCAGTCTGTGTAAGCTTGATTTCTAGTTGGTCCTTTTTTTTATCCGTGAGGGTCTGGTTCGTATCCTCGAGGCCTTGTTCATTTCCTTGAGGGTCTCATTCATTTCCTTGTAATTCTCATTCATTTTCTGGTTGGTCCTGTTTATTTCCTGGTAATTCTTATTAAGTTGATCGGCCTTTTGTAGGAGCCTCTTGAAAAGCTTTATAACCGTGGTTTTGAACTCTATGTCTTGTCGTCTTTTCTCCTCCATTTCTTTCACACCTGATTTCTTTCCATATCTCTGCATGGTGGCTGCTTTATGTGGTGGATATCCTCAAAGGGACAGTGGCTCAGCCTCCCCAGTTACCTGAGGTGGGTGCTCTTACTGCAATCCTTTATGGGTTGTATTCAGTATTTTTGAATTTAAACCCAGCTTGTTGTTGTTTGCCCTAGGAGGGTTTGACCTCCAGGCCAATTGGCTGTGAAGGAAGACTGTGTTCAGATTGGATGGGCAAAGTCTCTGAGCTGCGCAGGCAGCGTCAGCGTCAGCTGCGTCCTATGCGGTGCTCGCCCGCGCGGGTCTCTGTTGGATGGGGATGGCTGCAGACACCTCCAAGAGAAAGCCGCTAGTCTCTTCCCCTTGCCAGACCACTCCGCCTTTCCCCAAATGTGCCTGCATACCAAAAGCCTAGCCCAGGATTGTAAAATAAATGGTTTCCGGAACCAGGAGACAAGTTTCCAGGGGGCAAGTCGCGGGTTTGTGTGACCCTTTCGCGGAAAGTCGCAGTTCAGGAGCCTCTGCCGCGCCGCGCTTCCAGCGCCTGGCGCTGGGGGATCGGGCAGTGGGACGGACCTTGCCTGGCGCTGGGGAATCCGGGCAGTGGGACCGGGGGTGCTGCTCCAGCCCCAGCCCGTGCGCGCGACCAGGACGGCTCCTAACCTGTTTCCGTCTGAAGGGCTGCGCTCCCGCCGCTCCTGAGTCTCAGTGTCCCACCTCTACTCCAGTTAGTGGAGTTTTCATTCAGCCAGCTTTCTGGCGATTCTGGGTGCTGTCTGTTCTGCTGTTATGTTGTAGTTCCTAAATCTTGCACGGGTCAGAACAATAGGTGTGTTCACCTATGCCGCCATCTTGGTGTTCCTCTTGTTCCTGTTTTTCACTGTTCTTTTCATAGAAGTGATTTTGATCTAGTTGGTGTGATCATTTAATAACTTTTCTAAATTGTTTTAAAAAATTTAAGTTCCATAAGGACCATCCCTTTTTTTTTATGGAGGATATGTCTAATCTATGGTATGCACAAGTGAATATTTATTGACAGACAGCTGGTAATTTTTTCAGCAATTTCAGTGTTTTTTTTTGTTGTCTGGTTGATTCAGATTGTAATATTTTTTTGATGACCTAGTCTGTTTCCTTTTTATTTAAGTAATACATGTAAAATGTGCTCTTGGCCAAATAAAAAACCAATAACTTTAATGAATGACTGAAGTTGAACTAAAATTCTAGTGGTTTTCCTAATCAGAATTTTCAGGGTTCTATTTGAATGTTACTGAATATATATATGTATACACACACACACACACACACACATACACACACACACACACACATACACACACACACATACACGCACACATACACACACACACATACACACATACACACATATACACACACACACACACTCACATACACACACATACTCACACACACATACACACTCACATACACACACATACACACACATACACACACGCATACACACACACACACACACACACTCACACACACATATACTCACACATACACACACCACACACACACACACATACACACACATACACACACATACACACTCACACACACACACTCACACACACACACACACTCACACACACTCACACACACACACTCACACACCACACACACACACACACGTATACACACACATACACACACACACACACTCACACACACTCACACACCATACACACACATACACATACACACACATACACACACACACACACACACACACACTCACACACACACACACACACACACTCACACACACACACTCACACACCACACACACACACACACTAGAGGACCAGCATGCGAGACAGCCTGCAGCACTGGCAGGACCCCAGACCCGCTCTGCAAGAGCCGCAGGCCTGGGCCCCGCCAGCCCTTTGTGGGCCCCGCCTCACGAGCCGTGAATCCCGCCCGGCCTGTGATAGGTGCTCCTTGCACCTCCTGGTGACCATTGTGTGGTTGTTCTGCCTTTACAGTGTGTAGACCACAGGCCTTTTGTGATATATATTGCATAACCATACTTTATTTCTCTCTTTCTGAGTAGTTAAAACACTTTTACTTCAGTAGAGGAATTCAACAACTTCTTAGGAAATAATGAGATTAATGAAGGAGAGCATTTGCTTCTTTGATATTTTATTTGTTTGCCACCACCAATACTTCATTATAAGATTTTGGACGTTCTGTGTTATAATAATCAAGCAGTTACTGTAATTTTGTTTTAAAGATAGATAAGATTTACTTCCCATTTTATTTGTTCATCAGTTAGCTAACATTTAAATTCAAATAATGATATTTTTTCAGAAAATTTGAAAAATGGCAGACTATATTTGTAATTAAACAGGATATAATTTATATTTTATAGCCACTTGCAAATGCTAAACATCATTATAACTAAAAAGTATAATAGTTAATACTATTGGGGATGTTGAGAAATGCTGATTAATATGAAACTTGATTCAAACAGGCATTAATGCCAAACAGGCATTAAAAAGACCATTGTAAGAGTATATGTACTAATGTTGAAAGATCTTGATGATCTGTAAAATATGCTCTTTAGTCACTAAATGGAGGCTGTAGTCATATACACATATATCTCCATTAAAATTATATGTGTATCTATGAATGTAAAAAATCAAGTAGGCAGAGGTCTGTGGGTATGTATGCTAACCTCATAAAAATTGGTTGTCTCTAGGGAGTGGGGTGGGATCAGAAAGAGAAAAGAAGAGCTAATTTAACCAATTATTTTACTTAACATTTAATTAAAAACTTCTTTTAAGTATTGATGTGTAAGTTAAAGGGTCATTGTATACAGAACTAAGTATAAATTTCTTAGCTTTTAAAACTGCTTTCATTTCTAAGTTGAGTTAGTGAAGTTTTGTACTCATTTTATTTTGGAAAAAGTGATCTAATCTTATTTTACTGAACAGGATATGAGTAATAACAAAAATACATTTTTGGAACCAATTTGTAGGTTCAAACTTTGCATTTGGGGATTCTATATAAATCTTTAGATCCAGCTGTTTCTGAGGCTATTCTTTCAACTGCTGTGAGGTGTGTTGATTTTAAAAGAATGGATGGCTGTTCTTCAAGTTTATGTAGGGCAAAAATTTTATGGTATTCCTATGAACATGAATGGATTGTATAAGTTAATTCCTTTGCATTGAGTAATAAAAACCCCTTCAACATTTTTAGTGAAAAATTTGGAGGAATAATTTTCTTTATAGAAATGCTATATTGGTCCAGAACTTTCACCAGCTCTGTATTATAATGTCAGCAGATGGTACAAATAGAGTCTTTAAAGTATTTGTTAATTAGGGCATATTCATTTTCAGTCTTTGCTACTACACGATCAAGACTGGTGTGTTTCTATTTCCTTAAATTTATCCTGGAGTTTTTCCAAGTTTAGTTTTAATGAGTTGTTTATCCCACTAGTTACATTAGGATTTATTTTCCCCTAGAGAGTAATGTTTACACTGATAGTTTTTAAACCTATTCTGTAAAATGAACATATGTTCAGACTAGGACTTAGGGATATGTGAAATAGCCATTTGTTAAATAAATTATTTTCACCAACTTAACTGTTAAAATATAAGTTTAGTGATATTTCAAAAAAATAGGTAAACTCAGAAGTTGTTAGATACTTTTTGTATGAATTTTATTGAGCCATTTTATTTTAAACAAAGTTTAAATTTGTAGTGACATAAATCACAAGGAAAATTATACCTTTATTGTGCATTTTCATTGACATTTTAATGAGCCCCCCACCCCAAATATCTTTTAAAAAGTTGTAAAAGCTATTGATTTGTCTAAAACCTCTGAAGTAAATATGGTATAATATTCTGGGTTAAGCAATTGGGTTAATAAAGTGGATACATGGGTGTTCATTTCCTTTATTTGTTAGCCTCTTAGCAATATTTCAGAGTTGACAAAAACAAAGGAAAAAACCCCCTCTTCATTGATATTATACAAACAGCAGGTACATTGTGTAAGTTACAATCTATTGCCAAATAATTTAAAAATAGTTTATTTTAGTTCAAATGCTACTGGAGTACTTAACAGACATATAATAAAATGTACTTTTATTTGTAGTTCGTTACAGCTGGAAAGTAAAACAAACCACAAAAACATGTCCTATGTGTATGATATAACTTTACTTGTTTATTATTGAATTCTGGCTTTTGTACAAAGTGAATTATTTTCTTTGATGTTGAGTTAAATTGAATCTGAAGGAGGGAATGGCCCTCTACCCTTGGGCATTATTAAAAGGTAGAATAAATTAATCTTTTAAAATTTGCATATGTTTAAGTTTTTATTTAAGTCTATGTTATCCATTTGGGAACTATTTTATGTGAGGTATGATGACTTGAAAGTTAAAGTACCATGTACAGTAGCTGTATTTGTTATGAAATAGTAAAGACCCACTTATAAAAAGAATCCCAAGTATAATTTTGCCTTATAAGTAAATATTGCTGTAGTTATAAGAACATAACTCCTGCTGCACTATAAGACTTCTCAAATATCACAGCGTATCTGGCTGAAGATAGATAGCTAGATTAATTGTACATTTTTATATGTACATGTTACAAATATCTGTTTTCTTTACTTGTATTACTACTAATAAACAGAAATTTGAGAGCATAGTGGAGAACCACCTCTCAATATTTAAACCCTTAATTAAAGAAAAGAAAATGATTTTAAAAATGGCTGCAATGTTGGAAAACCAAAAGAAACCAGTGATGACAATGAAATATAAATGTGTGAAATGGGTCCTGTTTGCTTTTCCTACTGTCTTTCCTACTATCTCTTCTCTATTATTTTAACTGTTTGGTTCAAAGAATACTTTATTCAGTGCATATTTATTTCCTGGTCTATTTATTTCTGTCGGTTTTTATGGTAAATTGTGACCAGGATTATGGATTGAAAGGTAAATTTAGGTACAGCCACATATTTCTATTAAATATTTGGAAATTGTATGGACAACACCATAGAAATCTTAATGTGAAACTATATACGTAACTTATAACATACTAATTAAGAGAGATGTCTGATCCCAAGGTTTGTTTTTGTTGTTTTGAGTGAGAGAAGGCAATGGTTAGTTGCTTGGATAGGTGGTCCTAGGAACAGAGTTCTGAATACTTTAGGGGAATTTATTTCTTTTTATTGAGATAAAATCCAAATAACATGAGAGTCAACATATTAAGTGTTTTAAACTACAATTCATTGATTATTGGTATATTCACATTGTTTTGCATTCGTCATCATTATCATTTCCTAATTCCGGAACAATTTTAAAACTCGAAAAAAGAAACCCGGTCTCCCCTAGTTGTTTTGGCTCAGTGGATAGAGCATCAGCCTGTGGACCAACGGGTCTCAGGTTCGGTTCCGGTGAAGGGCATGTATCTCTGTTGCAGGCTCCTCCCCAGCCTGGGGCCTGGTCAGGGCTCATGCAGGAAGCAACCCATCCATGTGTTTCTTTCACATCAGTGTTTCTGTCTGTCTTTCCCTCTCTCTTCCAGTTTCCCTAGAAATCAATGGGAAAAATGTCCTTGGGTGAGGATAAACAGACAAACCCTGTCTCTATCTAGGATTCTGGACATTTTATATAATCAGAACCTTAAAATACGTGGCATTTTCTGTCTGCTCTCTTACATTTAGAATGTTTTCAAATTAAGGTTTATCCATGTTGTAGTATGTATCACTCACTACTTTATTTTTTTAATGACTGAAAAATATTTCACATTTTATTTATCCATTCTTTAGTTGTCTTTCATTTGGGTTGTTTCCATATTTTGGTTAAGAATAATGTTGCTATGAACTTGTATAAATGAGTTTTTATATGAATATACTTTCAGTTCATATAATTGGTCAGTCATATAGTAAATCTATAGTTACCTTTCTGATGAACTGCCAAGTTGTTTTACATTGTGCCTGTACCATTATATAGTTCTACTTTCAGTGTGTGAGGGTTCCAGTGCCTCCTCACCTTTGCCAACATTTGGTATTTTCTTTAAAAAAAATTTTTTTTTATTGATTTCAGAGAGGAAGGGAAAGGAGAGAAATAGAAACATCAGTGAGAGAGAATCATTGATTGGCTGCCTCCTGCACACCCCACACTGGGGATGGAGTGTGCAACCCGGGCATGTGCCCTTGACCGGAATTGAACCCGGGACCCTTTATTCCACAGACTGACGTTCCATCCACTGAGCCAAACCAGCGAGAGTGATTTTCTTTTTTTTATATCTGTCCTGCTTGGTGTAAAATGGCATCTCATGGTTTTAATTTTTATTTCACTAATGATGTTGACTGTCTTTTCATGTGCTTATTGGCTATTTCTGTATCTTCTTTGGACAAATGTCTATTTATGTCCTACTTCATTTTTCATTATGTTGTATGTCTTTGTGCCTTTGAGTTGGGGGAATTTTTTGCATATTCTGAATACAAGACCCCTATTAGATATATGATTTGCAAATATTTTTTCCCATGCTCTATGTTGTCTTTTCACTTTCTGAATAATATCCTTTGATATAAAAAATTTTAAAATTTTGAAGTAGTTCAATTTATTTGTTTATGTTTGTTTTGCTTTTGAAATAATATTTAATAAACTGTTCCTTAATCCAAGATTATGAAGATTTACACCTGTGTTTTCTACTAAAAGTTCTATAGTTTTACCTTTGATCAGTTTTTCTTTAATTTTGGTATGGTGTGAGGTAGTGGTCTAACATCGTTTTTTAAAAAATATATATTTTATTGATTTTTCACAGAAAGGAAGGGAGAGGGACAGAGAGTTAGAAACATCCATCAACTGCCTCCTGCACACTCCCCCACGGGGTACACGCCTGCAACCAAGGCACATGCCCTCGACCGGAATCGAATCTGGGACCCTTCAGTCCACAGGCCAATGCTTTATCCACTGAGCCAAACTGGTCAGGGCCAACATTGTTCTTTTGTATTTAAATATACAATTGTTGCAAAACAATTTTTTTAAGACTATTCATTTCCCATCACTTGATCTCAACATTGTTATTAGAAATCAAATGGCCATAGACATAAAGATTTGTTTCTAGACTCCCAGTTCTAGTGCACTGATTTTTTTGTATGTCTGTCCTTATGCTCGAGTGACACTCTTTGATTATTGTACCTATGTAGTAAGTTTTGAAATTAGAAAATATGAGTCTTCTAACTTTTTTTTCAAGATTGTTTTGGCTATTGGGGTCCCTCACAAGTCCATATGAATTTTAGGATTAGTTTATTCATTTATTCAAAATAGCTGGGATTTTGTAGGGATTGCATTGCATCTATATATTGATTTGGCAGTTATTGCCACCTTAATATTAAAATTTCTAATCCATAAACATGGTCTGTCTTACCATTATTTAGATTCTTTCTTTAATGTGTTTCAACAATGATTTATAGTTTTCAATCTAAAAATCTTGCACTTCTTTGTTAAATTATCCGTAAGTATTTTATTCCATTTTGTTGCTGTGAAAAATAGAATTTTCTTAATTTTCCTTTCAGATTATTTGTGAATGTATATATAGATAGAAAACTTATTTTTGTATAATTACCTTGCACCTTGCAATTTGGTTGGATTTGTTTATTAGCTCTAATGGTATGTGTTTCTTTAGGGTTTTCATTGTATAAGATTATGTCATCTGTGAGTAGTGATAATTTTATTTTTTCCTTTCTAGTTTGAATGTCTTTTATTTTTTTGTCTCATTTCTTAACTAGAAAATCTATAATGTTGAATAGAATGGGAAGAGCAGACATCCTTGTCTTCCTCCTGATCTTAGAGAGAAATCTTTCAGTTTATAACCACTAAGTTTGTTAGTTGTATCTTTTTTGTACATGTTCTATGTCATGTTGAAGAAGTTTCCTTAATGTTTAGTGTGTTGAGTGTTTTTATTATGAAAGAGTATTGGATTCTGTCAAATGCTTTTTCTATGTCGATTGAGATGAACATGCTTTTCTCCTCCCTTTATTTCATAAATACGGTGTATTGCATTGATATTTAAAAGTTGAACTACTTTTTTATTTCCAGGACAAATTCTAGCTGTTATGGTGTATAATGCTTTTAATATTCTTCTGAATTTGATTTGTTAGTATCAAATAGTATTTTTTAATCTATGTTCCTGAAGGATATTGGTCTGTAGGTTTATTATGTTGTCTTTTATTTTTAAATTTATCTTTATTGTTGAAGGTATTACAGATTTCCTCTCCCCCACCTCCTTATAACCCCCCTCTACCCTGCACCTTTATACTCCCCAGGCCTTCATTGCACTATTGCCTGTGTCCGTGGGTTATGGATATACACGTATAAGTTCTTTGGTTAATCTCCCTCACCCCTTCCCTTCACTCTGAGATTCGTCAGTCTGATGCGTACTTCCATGTCTCTGGATCTATTTTGTTTGTTAGTTTATGTTGTTCATTAAATTCCACATATAAGTGAGATCATGAGATACTTGTCTTTCTCATACTGGCATATTTTGCTTAGTATGATACTCCTCAGGTCCCTCCATGCTATCTCAGATGGTAAGAGATCTTCTTTTTTCCCTTCTGCATAGTTTTCCATTGTGTAAATGTACCACCTCTTTCTTTATCCTACTCATCTACTTGGGCTGTTTTCAAGTCTTAGCCATTGTAAATAGCGCTGATATGAACATGGGGTTGCATATATTCTTTCTGATTGCTACTTCTGGATTCTTAGGATATATTCCTAGCATTGGGATTACTGGGTCAAGTGGCAGTTTTATTTTTTATTTTTTGAGGAAACTCCATACTGTTTTCCATATTGCTGCACCAGTCTGCATTCCCACCAGCAGTGTACTTGGGTTCCCTTTTCTCCACAACCTCACAACCACTTGTCATTTGTTGATTTGTTGATGGCAGCCATTCTGATAGGTGTGAGATGATACCTTATTGTAGTTCTACTTTGCATCGCTCTGAGGGGTAGTGGCATGTGGCCATCTGTAGGTGTTCTTTGAAGAAGTGTCAGTCTAGGTCCATGCCCATTTTTTAAAATTTGGTTGTGGAAAGAATTCTTATGTTGTCCTTGTCTGCCTTTGGTATCAGGATTATACTGGCTTTATGAAAAGAATTAGGTAGGGGTTTCTTCTATTTCTCGCACAAGTTTAAAAAGGATTAGTATTTATTCTTTAAATGTCTGTTAGAATTTACCAGTGAAGACTTCTGGCCCTGGACTTTTCTTTCTTGGGAGATTTCCACTTCACTTTTCAAAGATAGCTTTGCCAGAATTGTTTTTATTACAATAGTGTTTTATTTCAGCACGTTCACTGTTTCATCCTATTGCTGTGTGGCCTCCATCATTTCTGATGGGGAATGCCTTCAAAACTCAACCAGGCATTTTACAACTCTGCCTTCTTTTCTTCTTGGGTAAACCCTGGAAGTCAGGCAGGGTTGGGAGCTTAAAACCTTTCTAACGTTCTCCCTCTGCAACGGCACAGTCCTGAGCATGTGCATGGCCGTCTGTATTCCTCGGACGATGTTGGAGCTTTTCAATTTCCTTATTGCCCAATTTTTTTATTACCCTATTTTTAAAATTTCCTCCCACGATTTGGTTAATTCATTTTGTTTGCCATTTCTCTTACACATTGTCCCTGGCAGCATGGACTAATGTAATTAGTCCTCAAAATGTTTTCTATGAATACCCCTGTGTAGTTGTTTGGGAGAGTTCTGAATTGAGAGAGATCAAGCAAGCTCTTTGAGTTGGTTATCTTGGTAGCCACCAGACAAGTCAAAACAAACAACTACAATTCGTTGTGGGGAAGGTCTGCTTTGCTTTCTTTGCTACCTGCTACTTGTGCTGGAAATGTGGGCTATTCAGTGCCACTGCTGAGCTTCTGGGCAGGGGACTCAACATGGGAAAGCAAAAATACTACAAAGCTCACTGTTACTACTGAGATTACCTGGGCTTTTAAATTTTTTCAGTCATTTTTTATGTTTAAATGTTCCCCTTTTTTGCTGCAGGCTTTTGATTAGGTTTCAGAATTTTAAAAAATGTTAATTCTTGACATGTTTTGACACATTTTTGTTGCTTTTATGAAGGGACAGATTTTGGTATACCTTGTTCTGCCTTTTTTTGCTGATGTCATTTCTCTGTAGGGTATTTTTAAGTGAAGTTTTACTGCAGTGAGGAGGTGAGAAATCATTTGATAAGCCAGTGTCAGGACAGGGAGAGGAGGTAGGTGGATACATTTCTAGAAGATGTGTTAGATGAGCTGAGAGGTATTTCTCATCTGAGAGGTTAAGAGTGTTATATTGTTTTAATGGGAATTTCCCTTTCTCTGGTGAGGCTTAGAGTCTTTTCATGTTATGGGTCATTTCTGATTTAGCTACAATTGGAACTCAGATTTTTTATATTCATGTCCTACATCCAGTATCTTAAATGAAAAACTTTGAAAGAAAGGTTAAAGTTGTACAAATACAAATAAACTAGAGGCCTGATGCACAAAGTCTATGCACAGATAAGCCTTCGCAGCCCCGGCTGCCTCACGTCCATGGCTGCCGGGGCCCTTGCAGCCTGGCCGCCTCACGTCCATGGCTGCCTCGCGGCCCCGCAGCCCTGACCCCCGCCCGCACCTGCTTGGCCTGGTGCTGCCCCTGTCCGCTGCTACACACCCCCAGTTCCCTGGGTCTGCAGAGCCCCCTGATCGCCCTGTAGAGGTTGGCCTGAGCCTCCGTCGTTGGGGTGATTGCGGAGGCCACCCCTCCTCCGCCCCCATCCATTGCCCCCTGGCCGGTGGCCTGGGCTTCCCTCTGCGGGGTGATCGATTGAGGAGGCCTCTCCCCACCATCAATTGCCCTTTAGAGGTGGGGCGATCACGAAGCCTCCCAATTAATTGCCCCACTGGTCAGTGGCCTGGACTTCCCTCTGTGGAGTGATCGTGGGGCGATGGTGGGCCTGCCTTGACTGGCCTGTTACCAGTGCATGTCATACCGTGGTCTTCTGGATAGTTGTTCTGCTGTTTGGCCATTAGGTCGATTTGCATGTTATGCTTTTATTATTATAGGTTATTATAGAGTCCAGAAATTGAACTTTCCAGAGTCAAGTTTAGATGGAATCTCAGAAGAATAGCTGTGTATCTGATATCATAATTTATCTCTGTGTCTTAACTTTCCTATCCTAAAAATTAAGATAATGGTAAAACCTCTTTCAAAGAATATTAGGGAAGAATTCAATGAGTTAGTTGATAGAAGACATTTAGAATATTGTATGCCTGCTAGTAAATTCTCTTTGAGTGTTAAATATTAATATTTCACTGTTTTTTTATGATTGACTTTTGCGAAGTACAATTGCATGAGCAGAATTTATGTGTATGAATTACTTTTTTGCATTTATATATTTTATTATGTAAGATCTGAAATAGTGAAACTTGTTTAAAGTTAGTAGAATTTTATATCTATTTGATAATTCTCTTTTAAAGTATTTCTAATATATATCAATTCTTCCCTGGCAACTTAATTCATTTTGTATGTTGTTGTTTGTAAATACTATTTACTATGCTGTTATTCTTTCTGTTTTCTTATGCAGGACGAAAAGGTCTCAGATTGCTATAACTGAAAGTATATTTGAACTTCCAAATCTTACCATTCAAGCTACAAGAGCACAGACACTTTTGCTGCAAGCAATATATCAAAGTTGGTCTCATATTGGAAGTCTCAGCTCTTCAGTAGTAAATGAAGCTTTGATGAATGAAGTTTTCCAAACTATAGGTAAGAGCACAATCTTATTGACAAGTATATGGAAAGTTCTTTTTAGTTGTGACTAATATTTTATCATTCAAACCTATATGCATAACTTGCTCAACTTAAATTGTATAGTGTATTTAGCCATTTAGTTGTGTTCCCTCCACCAATTTCTGGATATCTATATTATAAAAGGCCAGTGACCATAACACTGTAACAACCAAATGACGGGTCACCAGAAGGTGTACGGAGCACCTCTCAGTCCCCACCTGAGGCCCACGAGCCGCTTGGGGCTCGTGCAGCGTGGCGGGGCTCACAGCTTGCATGACACAGTGGCTCGCAGCAGCAGGCGGGTCTAGGGTCCCACCGGCGCGACAGTTCTAGGTCTTACTCGATTTCGTGCGCTTGGCCTCTAGTATTTTATAATTGCAAGATATTATTTCTTACCTACTCCTTGTACAATTGATTCTGTGGCCTTATATAGATAACTTTTGAGGGGATCAATGAGTATGTTTGAAATGATAAATCAAGCACAAATACAATATGTTTGATTATGCTGGTAGAATGGATTAAAAAGCATATTATCCTTTTTGTGTGCAACGTGATATTTTGATATGCATTGTGGAATAGTTACTACAGTCAAACTAATTAATATCTTTGTCTCCTTACATGATTACCAATCTTTTTCTGTGGTGAGAGCACCTGAAATGTAGTCTTTGCAAAACCTATATATAATACATTATTATTGATTGTAGTCATCATGCCTTACATTAGATTTGTAGAACTTTTTCATCCTATATAACTTTGTAACCTTTGACCAGTATCTCTCATTTCCTCCTACCACCTTGGCTCTGGTAACCATTGTTCCATGTATTTCACTTTTTTAGATTCCACATATACTAGTAAAAGCCATCACATAGAATTAGTCTTAATAGCCAAAAGGTAGAAACAACACAAATGTCTATGACTGATGAATGTACAATGGAATGTTATTCAGACATAAAAAGGAATGAAGTACAGATACATGCTACAATGTGGAGAACCTTGAAAACAACATGCTAAGAGGTACAAGGCAGATGTAAAAAGTCACATTTTATTATTTCACTAGGAGCCTAGCGCATGAAATTTGTGCATAGGGGGGTCCCCTCAGCCTAGCCTGCACCCTCTCCAATCTGGGACCCCTCAGGGGATGTACCTTTTTTATTTAAAATTTTGTTTGTGTGTGAGTCTGCAGGCCTAGCTCCACAATTCATATCAATTAAGCAGGTGCTGATTTTAATTACTTTTATAATTTTCCTTTTTTTTTTTAAAACTAATCCCTTATTTCCTTTTCTAAATTTATCAAGTGGACTGTGCTACTAAAATTTTTTTATTAAAAATTTTTTATTCTGAAAATATTCTGCCCTAACAGAATGCAGTCACAGATATTAAAAACAATTGAACAAGTAACTATAAAATATGTGATTCATAACCTGGTGGTCTATTATTGAGAAACCTAATACGTGTAGAACTGATTTATTGCAGATTAGGGGAATTGAGGAAAGTGGAATGCTGTTAGGATGTTTTCACCTCTGCCAAGGAAGTTTATTTTTATCAAATAAAGCAGCTGTAAAATTTATAATAGATGAATTAAAAGGATCAGCTAAAATAATTTTAATAAGCCATACTTCCAAATGCCCAGTTATCTTATGTTTTTCTTTTGCTAGCCAAAGTCTTATTTTGTTTATTTTATTCTTGGTGGTGTGTTTGTAGTATTGTCTCCAAAATTTCTACCTTAATAAGATCCAGGAAATATATATTTAAGGTGTAAGGTTTAGCATTTTATTATCTTGCATCTGTGGGCTATTAATAGACAATAGTCAGCACTGTTAAACTTTGTTTAATATATTTGGTTTAAGCATGTGATCCTTTGCTTTACATTACATACAGCTAGCTCTCATTTACTACATTAATGAAGTGGTTATGTAGTCTGTGTACATTCTTGAGTCTTTCAGACTTACATTCTGATAATGTGTGGAAGAAGAGCCATTGTTCTTCTGTTCTAAAGTTGACCATAAGCTAAGTTCTAGTACATCCCTTCAATGTTCCTGCTTCATCTTCTGTAATAACTTGTGTCTCTAGCTTACCTTCCTACATCTTGCTGTCTTATTATCCAGTGTTTTTGCCTAGTCTTCATTCTAGTGGCTTTTCTCTCTGTCCTTATTGAATATAATTCTATTTTGATAATATTCGCCTACTTTATTCTTTGTCCTTTGATAACTAGTGCTTTATCACAAGTTCAAATCAGTATTTTCCTTTGGATTTAACAGTATACTTAATAATCTTCTTAGTCATAAAAAATTTGTATTTTTCCACATTCAGGTCTTTGCCTAGCCTCCCCCTCTCTGCCTTTCTCCTTTCAAACCAGAAAGGTTTCTCTCTACCTAATTCTTTTTGTCCTATCTGCCCCCCCTGAAAACAGCTTTATTGAGATATAATTCACATACCATACATTTTACCCTTTCAGGTAACAGTATTAAGCATATAGTGTATAAAGAGTTCTCTGTCCATCACCACAGTCTTATTTTAGAGTATTGTCATTACCCAAAAAAAGGAGTCCCACATTCTTCAGCCATCACTCCTGAGCCTTTTATGCCCCAGCTCTAGTCAACATTAATCTTTTTTTTTTTTTTTTTTGTCTCTATGGATTTGCCTATTCTGGACATTCAAATACAGTCTTTGTGACTAAATTCTTTCACTTAATGTACTGTTTTAGAAGTTTATCCATTGTAGCTTGTATCCAACTTCATTTATCTTTTTGTCCAGTAATATTTCCTGGTGTGTATATACCACATTTTGTTCATCCACTCATCAGATGGTGGATATTTGGGTTATTTGTACTTTTGACAGTTATGACTATTGTTGCTACCAGCATTCCTCTACAAGTTTTTGTGTGGACATATGCTCATGTTTGTCTTTCTCATGGATGTATTTCTGGGTGTAGAATTGTGGAGCCATATGGTAACTCTGTATGCTGACTTTTTGAAAAATTGCCAGACTGTTTATACCATTGTACTAGTATATTCCCACATGGGCTGTATGAGAGTTCCAGTTTTCCCACATCCTCACCATACTTTTATTACCTGTCTTTTGGTCATAGCCATCTGGGTATGAAGGAAGTAGTATCTCATTGTGGTTTGGATTTGTATTTCCCTCATGGCTAATGAGGTTAAGCATCTTTTCCCGTGCTTACTGATTATAATTTTTTTGTGAAGAAATGTCTACTTAAGGTCTTTGTGTATTTTACTTGGCCTGTGTATCCTTTTGTTTTAAGTTGCACAATTGTTTATATTCGAATACAAGTCTCTAATCAGATATATGGTTTATGAACGTTTTCTGCAATCCTGGGGTTTGTCTGGTCACTCTCCTGATGACCACCTTCTGTCTAAATTTTCTCTCATTTGTACCTCAAGCACATCTTCACATTGGACCTTGTTGTCATCCAGAATTGGCTTGTTTCTTTTTTGTTGTTGATCCTACTTCTTGGTCTTTATCATTATATTCTTTCAAACTTTTTTTGTATCACAGAATCCTACCTGTACTTAATTACTCAGTGTGGTTTTTGCGGCCAACAGTTTTAGTGATGGTAACTGTCTAGATTTAGTTCTTCTCTTTTTCTCTTCACTTTCTGCATGCCTATTCTTCAACATGTTCTGCTTGCAGTAAGAAATTTTTGTATGTGCTGCATCTACCACCACCAAAGTAACACTATTATCTGAACTGAATTTTTAATAGTTTTTAGCATTTTCAGAAAAATTACTTATAATTGAATTTCTATTTCCCATTTTATTAATTGCAGACTGCAGACTGGGGTTTGAAATCAACTTTGTTGGTTACTACTCAGAGCTTGAAAAGAATCAAATAGGATCAAATAGAATGCATATAATGTAGTAAGAGAAACTTCTATTATGTTTATTATATTTATAAACAAAAGATGTACTTTATTATTAGTAAATGCAATTATTGCTCTAATTTTTTTGTGTGTCTGTGAGAACAGGCATTACAATTTCTTTAATTAATTATATACAGAAAAAGCTATGCATGCTTTTTATTTATTTTTGGCATTAAAAGTTTTTTGTAACTGCTTAAAATTCGGTTTTAGAAACTGATGATAGGAGTGAGAAATGCCTGAGTAACAAAAAGGGGAAAACTTGTATCTTTCCAGTGAAAATTACAATAATTTGATAATAACAATCGATACGCTCTTTAGATTTTAAAACTCCTTAGCAAGAAAATGTAGTAAAGACATATCTCATTTTATTGCATTTCACTTTAGTGCGACCCAGAGATACTGTGTTTTTCACTTACTGAAAGTTTGTGGCAGCCCTGTGTCCAGAAAACTTCGTTGGTGCCATTTTTCTAACAGCAGATTGTTTTGGGGCACCATAAAACACACTTGTGTAAGAGGGCGAACTTAATAAGTGTGTGTGTGTGTTCTGACTGCTGGACTGACTGGCTGTCCTCCTGTCTCTCTCCCTCTCCTCCCTGTTCCCTGAGACACAACAATATTGAAATTAGGCCATTGAACAACCCTACAGTGGCTTCTAGGTGTCCAAGTGAAAGGAAGAGTTGCATGCCTCTCATTTTAAATAAAAATCTTGATATTATGAAGCTTAGTGAGGAAGGCATGTAGAAAGCCCAGATAGGTGAAAAGCTAGGCCTCTTGCTCCAATTAGCCAATTTCCTTTGCTCCATTTAGGAATGCAAAGGAAAAGTTCTTGAAGAACATTAAAAGTGCTACTCCAGTGAACACACGAATGATAAGAAAGTAAAGCAGCTTATTGCTGATATGAAGAAAGTTTTATTGGTCTGCACAGATAAAGCCAGTGCAACATTCCCGTAAGCTAAAACTGAGCCCAGAGCAAGGCCCTCTGTTCATTTTTATGAAGGTCGAAAGAGATAAGGGAGCTGCAGAAGAAAATTTTGAAGCTAGTAGAAGTTGATTTATGAGGTTTAAAAACGGAAAGGGACCATCTCCATAAAATATAAAAATGCCAGGTAAAGCAACAAAATGCTGCAGCAAGTTATCCAGAAGAGCTAGATAAGATGATTAATGAAGATGGCTACACTGAACAACAGATTTTCAATGTAGATGAAATAGTCTTTTATTGGAAGAAGATGCCATCCAGGACTTTGAAAGTTAGAGAGGAGAAGTGAATGCCTGGCTTTAAAGAATAGGTAGACTTTCTTGCTGGGACTATCTGTAGCTGATTACTTAAGTTGAAACTAATGCTCGTTTAGCATTCTAAAAATTCAGGGCTCTTAAGAATTACACTAAATCTACTCTGCTCTCTAAATGGAACAACAAAGCCTGGATGATAGTACATCTGTGTACAACATGGTTTACTGAATATTTTAGGCCTGTTGTTGAGACCCTTTGCTCAGAAAGATTCCTGCTCACTAGTAATGCATTTGGTCACCCAGGATCTCTGATGGAGATTTACAGCAAGAACAATGTTGTGTTCATACCCACTACATAACATCCAATTTTCAGGCTATGGATAAAGGAATAATTTCAACTTTCAGTTCTTATTTAACAAATACATTTTGTAAGGCTATAGCTGCTGTCGGTAGCGATTGTTCTGATGGACCTGAGCAAAGTAAATTGAAAACTCACTGGAAAGAATTTACTATTCTTTATTTCTTTATTTATTAAAAAAATTTTTTTCCATCTTTATTGTTCAGTTTATTAATTACATTGTTCCCTTTTTTCGCCCCTATAGTTCCCCTCCACCTGGTACCCATCCCACTCTCCGCCCTCACCCCCCTCCACTGTCCTCTCCCATAGTTGCAGATTTTTGTCCAGTCTCTTGCTGCACTTCCCACGCCCCTTTTCTCCCCAAGAGTTGTCAGTACATTCCCTCTCTATGTCTGTGATTCTGTTCCATTCACCAGTTTATCCTGTTCATCAGCTTATTAATTCACTTGATTTTTAGATTCCTTTGTTGATAGATGTGTATTTGTTGTTCATAATTTACACTTTTATCTTTTTCTTCTTCCTCTTCTTAAAGAATATCTTTCAGCATTTCATATAATATTGGTTTGGAGGTGATGAACTCCTTTAGCTTTTTCTTATCTGCGAAGCACTTTATCTGACCCTCAATTCTGCATGATAGCTTTGCTGGATAGAGTAATCTTGGTTGTAGATTCTTGCTGTTCATCACTTTGAATATTTCTTGCCACTCCCATCTGGCCTGCATAGTTTCTGTTGAAAAATCCGATGACAATCGTATGGGTGCTCCCTTATAGGTAACCATCTGTTTTTCTCTTGCTGCTTTTAATATTCTCTCTTTGTCTTTTGCTCTTGGCATTTTAATTATGATGTGCCTTGGTGTGGTCCTCTTAGGGTTCCTATATATTGGGGTTCGGTGCGCTTCTTGGACACCTAAGTCTATTTCTTTCACCAGGTGTGGGAAGTTTTCAGTCACTATTTCTTCAAATAGGTTTCCATTGTCTTGGTCTCTCTCTTTTTCTGGCACCCCTATAATTCGGATGTTGGTATGCTTGAGGTTGTCCCAGAGACCCCTTACACTAGCTTCAATTTTTTGGATTCTTTTGGTTTCTTGCTTTTTCAGCTGAGTGGATTTTACCTCTTTGTATTTCAAATCTTGAAGTTGGTTCTTGGGGTGCTCCAGAGCACTTTTAGGTCTTTGTATAATATTTTTTATTTCAGTCAGTGTATGTATAATTTCTGGTTGGTCCTTTTTCATATCCTTGAGAGTCTCCTTTATATCCTTGAGGGTATCCTTCATTTCCTTGTAGGACTCATTCATTTCCATGTTGGTCTTGATCATTTCCTTGCAGGTCTCGTTCATATCCTTGAGGGTCTCCTTCATTTCCTTTTCGGTCTTGATTATTTCCTTATAGGCCTCGACCTTTTGTTGGAGCCTCTTGAGAAGCCCTATAACTGTGGTTTTGAATTCATGTCCAGTCGTTTTTTTTTCCCTCCATTTCTTTCACATCTGATTTCTTTCCATGTCTCTGCATGGTGGCTGCTTCCCTGAGTTGGTCAATTAGCTTTGTGTAGTAGACGTCCTACAAGGGACAGTGGGTCAGCCTCCCCAGTTACCTGAGGTGGATATGGGTTGCACAGTCTTGCTGAAGTTAAGCTCAGGTTAATCGTTGTTAGCACTTAGAGGGGTTGACCTCCAGGCCAGTTGTCTGTGAAGTTCAGCTGCACTCAGGCTGGATGGGCAGAGTCTCTGGGCCAAGCAGACAGCATCAGCTCCTCCCTATGTGGCCCCAGGGACTCTGTGCTGGGGACAATAGCCGCCAGCACCTCTGAGAGAGAGCCGCTGCTGAGCTCCACCAGCTGCCGGGGAATTCAGACTCTCCCCAAATGAGTCTGCACACCCAGCGTCTCACCCAGGGTCGTAAAACAAAGCAGTCTGATGGTTTCCTGAATGAGATAGCAAGTCGCAAGCGCTCTCTACTCGGTCACGGTCACGCAGCTGCGTTCTTCCCAAGTTCATGCGCAAGCTCCCTTCTCCACAAGCCGGCAGACCCTTGCAGCACCCGAGCTTCGGCGTGCCCTTCCACTGTCCAGTTTTTACCCCGAGTAATAGTGGGTTCCCTGGACTTCGCCCAGAGCTGGAGAATCAGTCCAGTGGGACGTCTTTGTCTCCCCGTTTGAGAAAACTGGCCGGTTTTCAGCCGCCCGCCCTAACCGCGGCGCGCACTCCAAACCTCTCTCCGCGCGAATCTTCACCTCCTCAGTCCGCCGCCACTCCTCTGAGTCACAGTGTCTTATCTTCACTTTTATTTGGAATTTTCACTCGACCAGCTTTCTGGTGATTCTGGAAGGTGTTTGTTCTTTCGTTAAGTTGTAGTTTTAAAATTGCTGTGTATGATGGTAAGATAGGTGTTTTTCCTATGCCGCCATCTTGGTTCTCCAAGAATTTACTATTCTGAATGTCATTAAGAACATTCATGGTTCATGGGAAGACAACAAAATAGCAGCATTCACAGAGTGTGGATGAAGTTGATTCCACCCTCACGGATGACTACTTTCAGGGGTTAAAGACTTCAGTGGAGGAAGTAACTGCAGATGTGGAAATAGCAAGAGAACTAAAATTATAATGTGACTGAAGTGCTGCAATCTCATAATCAAACTTTAAAGATGAGGAATTGCGTCTTAATTCACAAATAAAGTGGTTTCTGGAGATGGAAGCTACACCTGTTAAAGTTGCTATGAAGATTCTTGAAAGGGCAACGAAGAATTTTGAATATTATATAAACTTAGTTGATAAACCAGTAGCAGGTTTTGAGAGGATTCTCTTAAATTTTGAAAGAATTATTGTTTGTAAAATGCTATCAAACATCAAGCATTACATGCTACTGAGAAGTTGTTAATGAAAGAAAGAATCAATTGATTGGGCAGACTTTATTGTCATCTTATTTTAAGATATTGCCACAGTCACTTGACCTTTAGCAACCATTACCCTGATAAGTCAGCAGCCATTGACATCAAGATAAGATCTTCCACCAGCAAAAAGGGTATGATTTGCTGCAGGTCAGATGACGTGTTAGCATTGTTTAGCAATGGAGTATTTTTAAATTTAGGTTTGTTTATTTTTTAAGACATAATGGTATTGCACAATTAAAAGACTATAATATAGTATGAACGTAATGACTTTTATGTGCCCTGGAAAACCAAAAAATTTATATGACTTGCTTTATTGCGATAGTCTGGAACCCAACTTGCAATATCTCTGAGGTATGCTTGTATTGATTTTTATACCGTTTAAGAAGAAATGGCAAGAGGACCAGCACAAGATCATGGGCAGTATACATGTACATGTAATGTGTTAGACATTTCTGGGACGTTTTAAATGTGAAAAATGTTTATTCTGAAATCTTGATATATAAGAAAATTTGGTTATTGATATCATGATTATAATAACACAGCCCTCTTAGTGAAGGGTAACCAAAATTAGGTTGTGGAATAATATAAATAATTTTATTAACTCAAAGGAAATAAATTAATTTGGAAGTTAAGTTTTATATGTGTTCCATTTATTCTGCATTCTTACATAAAGAACCAAACCACAGAAAAAAATTTTATTCTCTGATTACAGGTACAGAATCTTTTACTATTTTATTAACTTGATTATTAAAAAACTACTTATTTAACATTACTTTTTCCTTTTAATAACTGAACAAGTCTGTATAAATAAAATCAGGTAACATTATATTGTTGGATTTTATTGGGTCATAAAAAAGAATTTGCAAAAACTTTGTGCCTCAGTCTTCTCATCGTACATGTTGGATTAGTAATGGTGCTTCAGATATGTGACATCAAATTCAATTTCCAACATCAAAACTAAAACATGCCTTTAGGGAGAAAATACATTTTCTTTAACAAACCCTATATCATCATAATACATAAAAAGATGATTTTTATTGGATTCCTTTTTTAGTTTCTTGTTTGTGAATATGTTTGTTAGAGGCTTTAATTAAGTATTTATATGAATATTGAGTTATTTATTCTTTAAAGCTCCAGTGCTTCATTTGTCTTCATCAGTTCTTATAAAAATTAGGATAAAATTAGAAGAAATTAAAATAAATAATAAAGTTCTATGCTAATCTTAGCAATTTGTTTTTTTGCATTGAATTTTATTAATCTGCATGTTACATATAGATGTTTTTGTGTAGCGAATGTCTTACTCTCACTGTCAGGTAATAAGAATACTTTCAGTTTTCAGTTATTGAAATTTAGGAGAGATCAGAAGTTGAATAAGAAGTTAGAAATTATGTAATAAAAGAATAGCAAATACAGGAAACTTAATTAAATAAAGAATAAAGTAGAAGTTTGAACTGAATATTTATTATTAATTGGGACTATTGAATTACATATTTTTGCTGTTCGTATTTTTGATGGCACCAAAATTATAGAAATTCTAATCCTTATTTTTCCAGAAGATAAAATACAAAGTCACAGATGATTTTTGTTTTCTCAGGAAAACAAGGACTTGCTACCACTTTCCCCTTATTTTAGGTAGTTCATTGTTTTGTTGATACTTAGTTCCATTAATCTGATGTTTGCAGGGAAAGTACTAACACACTTTAAAATCTGTACTGAAGGTGATCATATGGACATTTGAATTCCTCATATAAGTGATGTCTTAATGCTAAAATAAAAATCGACTTTCCAGAAAGTAACTGTAAAAGTATTTTTATGCAAGATTTCATGTGGGATACCTTAATGGTTGAATAACAAATTTTACCTCATAAAAAAGAAATTCAATAATACAGTAGCTTTCTCAGCTCAGTAGCATCTGGTCTATTCTCACGAGAGCCAATATTTTCCAACTCATTAGGATCATGTCGTTCTGTATGTCGTCAACATTGACTTAGCCAAGCTACCTTTACTTACATAACCGCCAAACTATTAAATAGGTCTCTTGTGGAGTGAAGTCAAATATTCCTCTTACTTTACTTCTGCCTTAGAAGACGGGAAGAAATTGTACATACTGTAACATTTAAACATCTGGTCTAAAACCACATCAGTGTAACTTTGAGCAAAGTTATGGATTCAGTATTCTTCCCAGGTGTGCATATAAAAAAGGTTTTGGAGTTGTTGACTAGTTCTTTAACTATTTAGGAAAAAGACTGAGGCATAGTGACATACTTTTCTGTTCCCCCTTTTCAGTTTTATCCCATCTGAAAAACATCTCCAATAGGATCTAAAATATACCCTCCAAGAGGTTCTAGAAGACATGTATTTGAGCTGTTAAAATTTTTTCTTTCCAGAGAGAGGCATTGACTTATAAATTTATCCTAGTCTAAAAATAAAGAGTTGAGTTAGATTTGCATTAAGAACTACCAGTAAAATTATATTCTTGTTATTTAAATTATAGTAAAATGATTCTCCTTTTAGGAATCTGTGACTTTTAAAGTGCCCTTCTATAAATTTTGCATGATATGAATGTTTATTGAACTTAAAGATTCCTTTTTACTTCATGTAGAGTTATTGAGATCATATTCAGTATATGTGACAATTATTAAGAAATAACCACATAATCATTTTTCTATGAGTACAGAGAATTAAGAATGTGTTTAATGCTTTTTGAAGATGAACGCAATCATGAATAGTAAATCAGATGGACTAGTTCTATGTGCAAATGAATAAAGAGAAGAGGACAGATGAATGTTCTGCCAGAATCCTGTTTCCTTTATTGACCCTCACTTGCACACACGTGTTTTGGGAGTTAGCATTCTCTGTCCTATGAGTAATTTTCCAAAACAGAGCACTTCACTTTATACCAGAAATTTTCTGCTCCTCACTCCTAATCCTTCCATCACATAATTCTTTTTATTGTCCCCAGTGTTCTAAAACTTACCTCCCATGGAGCTATGTTCTCTTGGGGTACACTTCCATAGCACAATACTTTATTAATATATTTCTGTCTTGGCCACCATTGGATTTCACTGAGTATATCTGAAATTGAGATCGTCCTGTTTGTGTGTACATATGTTATATGTTTACATTTTAGTGCCATCATGTTAGACATCGAGAATTTCTGAAACTGTGTTTATAAATTGAATGTCTGGTAGTGGAAAATAAACTTACATGTTATAAGGGCTCAAAAAACAAAATTTAATGTGTGACTGTTTTTCCTATAGGGATTACATTTTTTGGTACTAGGAAAATAGAAGTGTATGTGAGAACTGTCTTGGATGCCCAAGTAAATAAGGGGTAGGGGTGATTCTTGATTATAGGAGTTGATCAGCCAGATACCTTCATCTCCCACAAGTCTGCTGATTCTTATCCTTATCCTTATTCTTTTTTTGTTATCTTGATTATAAAGTGGAAAAGCCATTGCTACGGAGGGAATTACATGACCACCGTTAGTCAGCAGATACAACAAAAGGACTAACTTTGCCATATAAAAGGTAATTTTAGAGATATCCTCCTATAATGTGTAAAAGTGCAGATTATATGAAAGGTATAGGACCTCTCTGTTAATATGCTAGTGTAGCAGATTTTTCATTTACATTTTATTGAGATATAATTGACATGCAGCACTGCATAAGTTTAAGGTATACAGCATAGTGACTTACATATATTGAAAATGGGTTTCCATGATAAATTTAGTTAATATCCATTATTTCCAATAGATACAAAAAAAGAAAATCTACCCTTGTGATGAGAACTTTTAGGACTTACTCTCTTAGGTAAATATACTAAACAGAAGTGTTAACTTTAATCATCATGTTGTACATTATATTCCCAATACTATTTATCTTGTATTTGGAATTTTACACCTTTTGACCATCTTCATCTAATTCCTCTAACCCTCATAACCTGCCCCTGGAAACCACAAATCAATGCAACTGGCCTTGAGGTCAGCCATTTGGTTGTTGGTCTGGTTTTATTGCTTTTCTGGGCCTGTAGCTGAAATACAACTGAGGCTTCAATGTTATTTTTAGGGAGGAAGATCAGGAAGTCCAAACCACCTGACAAGTGATTTGCTAGGGGAGGAAAAGTCACCCTGGGGGCAAAGTCTCACCCTATAATTGTGCCTTGCTAGCTGCCTGTGGCTTTTCCATCTGCTGGCCTGTGCCTGGCCCATCCTCCTTGCTCTGCTCAGGTTTGTCTGTCTGCCTACCACAGTCATGTTCATCGCAGCATTACTGGTTTATTTCGTTGTTTATTTCTTTCTTTATTGTTTTAGGTGTCATATCCAAAAAATCATTGCCAAAACCCAATGTCAAGGATCTTCCCTCTCAACTCCCATGTTTCCTTTTAGGAGTTTTATGGTTTCAGGTCTTTCATTTAAGCCTTTAATCCATTTTGAGTTAATTTTACTGAATGGTTTAAAATAGGAGTCTAGTTTCATTCTTTTATATTTGAATATCTGATTTTCCCAGCATCATTTATTGAAGAGAGTAACTTTTTCCATTGAGTATTCTTAGTCCTTTTTTTTTTTGTGCAGTTTTTTTAATCTTTATTGTTCAGTTTATTAATTACATTGTTTCCTTTTTTTTCCATCCTATAGTTCCCCTCCACCTGGTACCCATCCTACCCTCCCCCCTCCCCCCCTCCCCTGTCCTCTCCCATAGTTGCATGATTTTTGTCCAGTCTCTTGCTGCACTTCCCACACCCCCTTTCTCCCCAAGAGTTGTCAGTCCATTCCCTCTCTATGTCTGTGATTCTGTTACATTCACCAGTTTATCCTGTTCATCAGCTTATTAATTCACTTGATTTTTAGATTCACTTGTTGATAGATATGTATTTGTTGTTTATAATTTTTATTTTTACCTTTTTCTTAAAGAGTACCTTTCAGCATTTCATATAATACTGGTTTGGCGGTGATGAACTCCTTTAGCTTTTTCTTATCTGTGAAGCACTTTATCTGACCTTCAATTCTGCATGATAGCTTTGCTGGATAGAGTTATCTTGGTTGTAGATTCTTGCTGTTGATCACTTTGAATATTTCTTGCCACTCCCATCTGGCCTGCATAGTTTCTGTTGAAAAATCCGATGACAATCGTATGGGTGCTCCCTTATAGGTAACCATCTGTTTTTCTCTTGCTGCTTTTAATATTCTCTCTTTATCTTTTGCTCTTGGCATTTTAATTATGATGTGCCTTGGTGTGGTCCTCTTAGGGTTCCTATATATTGGGGTTCGTGCGCTTCTTGGACTCCTAAGTCAATTTCTTTCACCAGGTGTGGGAAGTTTTCAGTCACTATTTCTTCAAATAGGTTTTCATTGTCTTGCTCTCTCTCTTTTTCTGGCACCCTTATAATTTGGATGTTGGCATGCTTGAGGTTGTCCCAGAGGCCCCTTACATTATCTTCAATTTTTTGGATTCTTTTGGTTTCTTGCTTTTTCAGCTGAGTGGATTTTACCTCCTTGTATTTCAAATCTTGAACTTGGTTCTTGGGGTGCTCCAGAGCACTTTTAGGTCTTTGTATAATATTTTTTATTTCAGTCAGTGTATGCTTAATTTCTGGTTGGTCCTTTTTCATATCCTTGAGAGTCTCCGTTATATCCTTGAGGGTATCCTTCATTTCCTTGTAGGACTCATTCATTTCCTTTGTGGTCTTGCTTATTTCCTTATAGGACTCGACCTTTTCTAGGAGCCTCTTGAAAAGCCCTGTAACTGTGGTTTTGAATTCCATGTCCAGTCGTTTTTTCCCCTCCATTTCTTTCACATCTGATTTCTTTCCATGTCGCTGCATGGTGGCTGCTTCCCTGAGTTGGTCAATTAGCTTTGTGTGGTAGACTTCCTACTAGGGACAGTGGCTCAGCCTCCCCAGTTACCTGACGTGGATATGGGTTGCACAGTCTTGCTGAAGTTAAGCTCAGTTAATCATTGTTAGCACTTGGAGGGGTTGACCTAAAGGCCAATTGTCTGTGAAGCTCAGCTGTACTCAGGTTGGATGGGCGGAGTCTCCGGGCCAAGCAGACAGCGTTAGTTCCGCCCTATGCGGCCCCAGGAACTCTGTGTCAGTGGCAATGGCCGCCAGCACCTCTGAGAGAGAGCTGCTACCGAGCTCCACCAGCTGCCGGGGAATTCAGACTCTCCCCAAATGAGTCTGCACACCCAATGTCTCACCCAGGGTCGTAATACAAAGCAGTCTGACGGTTTTCCGAATGGGAGAGCGAGTCGCAGAGTGCTCTCTGCACGGTCACGCAGCTGAGCTGTTCGCGCAAGCCCGCCCTCTCCACAAGCCAGGAGACCCCTGTAGCACCCGAGTTTCGGCGTGCCCTCCCCCTGTTCAGTTTTCACCCCGTATGATAGTGGGTTCCCTGGACTTCGCCCAGAGCTGGAGAATCAGTCCAGCGGGACGTCTTTGTCTCCCCGTTCGCGAAAACTGGCGGGTTTTCAGCGGCCCGCCCTCCCTGCTGGCACGTGCGCTCCAAACCTTTCTCCGCGGGAATCATTCAACGCTGTCCGCGCTGCTCCTCCGACTCACAGTGTCTTATCTTCACTTTTATTTGTGGAATTTTCACTCGGCCTGCTTTCTGGTGATTCTGGAAGGTGTTTGTTCTTTCGTTAAGTTGTAGTATTAAAATTGCTGAGTATGACGGCAAGATGGGTGTTTTACCTATGCCGCCTTCTTGGTTCCTCTCTTAGTCCTTTTGTTAAATATTAGTTGACTATATACACATGGGTGTTATTTCTTGGCTCTTGACTTATGTTCCATTGTCTATGTGTCAATTTAAAATTTTTTTATTGATTTCAGAGAGGAAGACACATAGGGAGAGAGATAGAAATATCAATGATGGGAGAGAACCATTGATTGGCTGCCTCTTGTACACCCCACACTGGGGATCGAGCCCGCAACCCAGGCATATGCCCTGACTAGGAATCAAACTGTGACCTCCTGTATCCTAGATTGACGCTCAACCACTGAGCCATGCCAGCTGGGCTGGGTCAGTTTTTATTTGATTACTTTAGCTTTATAATATAGCTTGAAATCAATATAGCTTGGCCTCCTGCTTTATTCTTTTTTTTTCAAGATTGCTTTGCGTGTGTGTGTGTGTGTGTGTGTGTTTGTGTGTATGTGTGTGTATGTATGTGTGCGTGTATGTTTGGTTACATAAACTTTAGGATTTTTTTTTTGTACGTTTGTAAAAGAAAATCCATTGGAATCTTCATAGAGAATACATTGAATCTATAGCATTGACAGTTCAACAATAATAATTCTTCTAGTCAATGAACATGGATATCTTTTCATTTATTTGTCTTTCTTGACTTCTTTCATCAATGTCTTGTAATTTTCAATGTAGATATCTTTCACTTCCCTGGCTAAATATAAACTAGAGGCTCGGTGCATGAAATTCATGCAGGGTGTGGGGGTGGGAGGAGTCCCTCAGCCTGGCCTGATCCCTTGGCGGATGTCCCACTGCTGGTTTGTGGGAGGCAGTTTGTGGGAGGCATCTGATGGGGCGCTCATGGCCGGCCCCACCCCTGATCACTGCCACTCCTGGCCACCGCCCTCTGGCGGAGAGGAGCGGGGCAGATGCTCCTGTGTTGAGTGTCTGCCCCCTGGTGGTCAGTGTGCATCGTGGTGACCAGTCTTTCTGCCATTTGTCCCACTGTTTGGTTGATTTGCTTATTAGGGTTTTATTATATAGGAGGATATTATATTGGTTTGGGTTCTATTGTAAATGGGATTTTCTTAATTATTCTTTCAGATAATTTCTCATTAGTACATGGAAATGCTACTGATTCTTTAATGTTAATTTTGTTTCCTACAACTTTACTGAATTCATTGATTAGAATTTGTTGGAATCTTTAGGATTTTCTATATATGAAATATCATCTGTAAAGAGAAACAATTTGAGATCTTTCTGATTCTGATGCCTTTAAAATTTTCCCCCTCTTTTTAAATTAAATTTATTGGGGTTGACCTTGATTCTGATATCTTTTGTTCCTTTTTCTTATCTGATTGCTCCAGCAAGGCCTACAGTATTATGTTGAAAAGAAGTGGTGATAGTGGGCACCTTTTCTTCTTCCTGATCTTAGAGAAAAAGCTTTTCACCATTGTGTTTGATGTTAGCTGTGGGCTTGTCATATATGGATGGCCTTTATTAAGTTGAGGTATGTTCCTTCTATACCTAATTTATGAAAAATGTTTACATGAATGGATGTTGAATTTTGTAAAATGCCTTTTCTGTTTATTGAAATAGTCATATGATTTTTTTCATTCTATTAATTTGAAGTATCACATTTATTGATTTGTATCTTTTTAATCACTCTTTTCTCCCAGGGATAAATCCCTCTTGATCATGGTGAATTATCCTTTTAATGTGCTTCTGAATTTGGTTTGTTAATATATTATTGAGGATATTTGCATCTGTGTTTGACTGGCATATTGATCTGTAATTTTATTTTTTGTAGTGTCCTTATCTGGCTGTTGTATGAGGTTTATGCTGGCCTTGTAAAATGGGTTTGGAAGTCTTCCCTCCTCTGATTTTTTTTTTTTGGAAGAGTTTGATTACCCTGCTTTGAGCCCTGATGCTCGACTAGTCACTACTTGCTTTTCACTGATGGACAGACCAACAAACAAATGAATGGATGAATGGATAGTGGTAGATGCACAATGACATACACACATGCACACAAACTGCTGTGGAAGTATTTTAGTGAGCATGACAGCCCGCAGCAGGAGCATGTGTGTCTGTAGGAACAAAATCTTTACATTTTAAAGTTTAGAAATAGTCTAGAGAAAATGCCATGGAAGCAATGAAAATAAAGACAGCCACCTCTGGATTCTGAATCTCAGCATGGGAGAAGGGTTGTGCTTAAAGGGTCTGATGAGTTATTTGTTAGGATCTTGGTTCAGTGAAGCAAGTAACCAGCATTGTGTTCTGTGGGGCCTCTTGACAAGACTCTGGCAACACTAGTGGGATTGGGACCAGAGCCAGTCAGCAGTTTGGGATTGGAAGGATTTTGGGGACGTGGTCTCAGGTTCCCTCCGTCCTTTTCCCTGGAAAGAAACACTTGGTCTCTTGGATGATGCTCCTATCATGCCTGGATTTAGCCTCCCTCTTTTCCTCATCTGTCTCCTCAGGCACTTCTGGGCTCAGCATTTCTAAACTCTGTACCAAGAAGACATGAGTGACCCCATCACTCCTCTCCTTATGAGTTATCAGGGGCTCCCTGTTGCCTCTAGGATAACCTAAAAGATTCCTGGTAGGATCCTAAACTTTGGGACATGGGTCTCAGCTCATTTCTCCCTCATTTCTTACCTCTGGGTGAGTCAAATCCCTCATACCAAGTTCATCACATTTTCTTGCATTTACCAAAAAGAAAAAAATCTCTGATTGATTACCTCCTTCCTATTTGTATATAATATTAATATTTAGTATTAGTATTTCCTATGCAAATTCTTCTCTCATTCACCCAAGCAGATTTATTTTCTCCTTTGTGGTATCATTGTGATTAATATATCAACTCGCTTCAACAAATATTTAGAATCTAGTAATTGCTAGATTTGGACCCAGATTATAAGGAATTTTCAGTCTGCGTGAGAAAAATAATATTTAATCATCCTATATTATAGTTACTGTTTTACTGAAGTTTTCTGACAAAATCTAGAGTGCATATTATTTAGACTCAGATCTTATGAAGTATCTTTTAGTTATTGCTATTTAATCATGATAACTGTATTAAAATTTATTGCAAATATTCAGTTATAGTAAATGTGATAGGCCATTGGTTTAAATAGTGAAATGCAATAACATTAATAATTTTTAAAAATTTAATAAATCTTTATTGTTCCAATTATTAATTACAATGTTCCTCTTTTTCCCCCCCATAGCTCCCCTCTACCTGGTACCCATCTCACCCTCTGCCTTCACCTCCCCCCCACTGTCTTCATCCATAGGTGTATGATTTTTGTCCAGTCTCTTCCTGCACCTCCCACCCCCCTTTTTCCCCAAGAATTGTCAGTCCATTCCCTTTCTATGCCCCTGATTTTATTCACTAGCTTATTCTGTTCATCAGATTTTTAATTCACTTGATTTTTAGATTCACTTGTTGATAGATATGTATTTGTTGTTTATAATTTTTATTTTTACCTTTTTCTTAAAGAGTACCTTTCAGCATTTCATATAATACTGGTTTGGCGGTGATAAACTCCTTTAGCTTTTTCTTATCTATGAAGCACTTTATCTGACCTTCAATTCTGAATGATAGCTTTGCTGGGTAGAGTGATCTTGGTTGTAGGTTCTTGTTCTTCATCACTTTGAATATTTCTTCCCACTCCCATCTGGCCTGCATAGTTTCTGTTGAAAAATCAGCTGAGAGTCGTATGGGTGCTCCCTTGTAGGTAACTAACTGTTTTCCTCTTGCTGCTTTTAATATTCTCTCTTTGTCTTTTGCTCTTGGCATTTTAATTATGATGTGTCTTGGTTTGGTCCTCTTAGGGTTCCTATATATTGGGGTTCTGTGTGCTTCCTGGATTTTTAAGTCTATTTCTTTCACCAAGTGGGGGACGTTTTTGGTTACTATTTCTTCAAATAAGTTTTCAGTATCTTGCTCTCTTTTTTCTGGCACCCCCATAATTCGGATGTTGGCATGCTTGAGGTTGTCCCAGAGGCTCCTTACACTATCTCAATTTTTTGGATTCTTTTTGCTTTTTGCTTTTCTGGCTGAGTGGATTTTGCCTCTTTGTATTTCAAATCTTTGACTTGATTCTTACGGTCCTCTAGACTGCTTGTAGGTCTCTGTATAATATTTTTTAATTTCAGTCAATGTATGCTTAATTTCTAGTTGGACGCTCATATCCTCGAGGGTCTCGTTAACTTTATCAGCCTTTTCTAGGAGCCTTTGACTTATTTCTTGCAATTATGTGCTCTAACAATTACATATCATTCATTGCCTTATGCAAAGTATAATTACTGATGGCCTGGCATCTTTAGTCTTCATCAGAGATTGGCATTTCACCTTGATTCATTTCTGTTTATATTGATGTCTTGGAGGAAGGAATGCAAAATATAATGCACATTGCACTGGGTATTATTTCTAAATTGGTCATATTTTATTCCTATAGAGTGAATATCTAATACCAAGAAGAAGTATTAAAGGTTAAAATGTGCTTTAGATTAAAAGTAATAAAATTAGAAAGCAAAGATTTGATTAGAACAAATAAGAACAGTTATGGGTCATACTGGACACCCAGGGAAAATGAATGTGTAGCTTGAACATGAGTCAGTAAGTACAATTGGTGAAAAATTCACATGATTTTGGATAGATTCCAAATCAAAAGAAGGACAAATTAGAACATTCTTCTTAATTTTATTCTTTACTAGTCAGAATTTTGAGCAGATTACTTATCACACATTAGACAGTATTTTTAAAAATACTGAACAGGTTTCAGCTATCTGAAGAGGAAGGAAAATGAAGAAAAATTTAAAACAAGATAATTTTTTTAAAAACCAGAGCCAGGCTTTCTGACTATTCTCCAGAGAATATGTCTTTGAAGCTTATTCTATTACGCTGAAACAAAACTTATGCAGTTGACCCTGAACAACAGAGGTTTGAACCACGTGAGTCCATTTATATGTGGAATTTTTCAACAAATAAATAGTTGGCTTCCCATATCCCCAGTATAGGGATAAAAGAAAACAGTATTTTTAATATGTGGTTGGAAATTTGTGGATTTTGGTATCTGCAGGGGTTTTGGAATGAATCTCCCATGGATACTGAGGGACTAAGTTAAATTTTTGGAGTTAAAAGTTATAAGAGGTCGTCACCATAATCCCCCTCATTGTTCAAGGGTCAGCTGCATATCCAAATGAATGCTGCTCTTCTAAGTAATTCTTTGGCCAATACTTTGCAATCCTTAGACACTGTCATATTCACAGATTTTAAAAGCTTCTTTAAAATTGTTTTTTAGCCAATTTAGCAGACACTTTACCATTAAATATACTTTATTTTCTTTTAAAGAGTATCAAGTGAAACAAAAGATAATTTGAATATGTATCCAGAACATGTCTTCTGTTTGAACATACATACTTATTGAGATCCTGTATCACTTACTTTTCCCCTATTCTTCACTCTGAGTGGTAGTTTGTTCTCTCACATATTTACTTACCTCTCAAAAGATCAAGATTTATCATCATTGGGACAATTCAGAAGAATGACTTATAGACCATGAATGTAGTTGAAAATGAGGAGTAGCAAAAATGTCTTGTGAATTAAACGTTGAAATAGTAATGACTATATTGATGGGCAATTGTTGACTCTCTGCTAATTCACTATAGCATATTCGGGACCTTATAGTTTACATTCGCTTATGCAACTCCCTTCTCCTTATTGCCATTTACTAGTGGTGGGAGCTTCGACATGTTGCTTAGATTCATAAAGTTTAAGTTTCTTCCTTGTAAAAAATGGATAATACATTTTCATGGGTTTGTTGTGGTAAATTGAATTCATCATTGTACTTGATAATTGGTGGCTACTGTTATTATATTGACAGCGATAATAGAAAATGTCATATTTCATGCTTTTATGAAAGGTAACAGAATTTTCTAATTCTGTAAAGGAAATAAATGAGCTAAAACTAGAAGGAATTTAGTTTGATGGAAAGAAATATCAGTGGGATTATTAGCTCCTTAAAGCTAGAGAATGGGATAGGATGACAGTTATTCATTGAATGGCATTGTATTATTTATCTGTTTTCTAATGCCAGTTACCTGCAGAGAGCATTGTATGTTTCTCTTGTGATACTTAGTAATGTACTTATCACAGAGAGCATTGTATGTTTTTCTTGTAATTCCTAGCAATGTACTTATCACAGGATGCTTTATTATTTAAATGCCTCCATTTCCTTTGAATGGATTTTTAAATTTTTTTTCCTGAGGCTCATAGTTTTTAATATATAAGTGCCATCTTCTGTAGTATATAATTATTGTGTTCATTATTTTTAAGATTTTTTTCTTTAATCCTCACCCAAGAATATGGTTATTGATTTTAAGAGAAGAGAGAGAGAGAGGAGAGAAAAGAGAGAGATATATGAGAGAGAGAACTATCCATTGCTTGCTTCATGTACATGTCCCAACAGGGGATTGAACCAGCAAACTAGGAAATGGACCTGCGATCTTTCTGGTGTATGGGACAACGACGCTCCAGCCAGCCAGCACACTGGTCAAGGGTTAAGTGTTCATTATTGATGCAATATTACTGTTGGAATTGGAGATGATTTTAAGTAACATGTTGGGAACTTTTGTTTTTAATTATAAAAGTTATTTATTTTACTTTGTAGTAGGAAAAAATACATCCCAAATGGTATACTCATAATTTCAGATATTATTGCTTCTGATAATAGTGGAATAAGTGTTTGCTAAGGAATTAAATTTATCATAAAGTAAATAAAAAGTGAGTAAATTTAAAGAAAAACATTAAGATTGGTGTAGGCTAATTACTTAGTACTATGTGTCAGGTACTAAGTTTTTGATAGAGAATGAGTCAGGCATCCTCACAACAGTGTTGAAAGGAAGGTACCGTTATTACCCCCATTGTACACATGAGACACTGAAGCGCAGAGAGTAACAATCTTGCTCTTGGTTGTAGACGGAGTACGTGGCAGAGCTGTAATATTAGTCATGTGCTCTGAGAGTAACCAAGCTCTTAGCCACTGCTGCTTCCTTATTAAAGTAAGCAATCACAAATGACACAAGGACATGGTAGCAATAATAATGTTGGTACTCAAATACATGAAGTTTGTGGCAACTGCTCTAGATAATATAATATTTCTAATCTATAATGATTAGAAATTCCATATAATGTACATAAGTGGAATTAAATAGAGATGCATTTAAATATCTATCAAGATTATTATAAGCATAATGAAGTATTATCATGTTTTTAATATGATGAATAATGCTTCATTTAAAAAATCACCATTTAGGGAGTTATAGTGACAGGTTCCTTCCCCCCTCACCTCCTTCTGCTCCAGTTTCTGTGAAAAGGAAATGTTCATCGTTTATAACTAGAGAAAGTTGTTTTTTTTAGGTCATTCACAACTGTACTTCAAACTGTTTGATATTTTAGTTTCAGGATTTAATTTTCTAACAAAAGTTATATGACATCAGCAGCTAGGTTCAATGAAAGCTCTCTCAGGACTACTCTTAATAGAAAGGAAGACTTTGGGTCTCTGAGGTTGTGTGGGCTTGAATGTGATTTTTATTTGATATATGAGCTGTGACATAACTATTGCATGACTGAGATGTACTTGTAAGTGCTGTACTATGCACATGGTGCCCCTCTCTCTCTCTCTCTCTCTCTCTCTCTCTCTCTCTCTCTGTGTGTGTGTGTATGTGTGTGTGTCCCTGTGTGTGTATGTGTGTGTGTGTGTGTGTGTGTGTGTGTGTTTCTGAAACAAAGCCAGAAATAAATTTTGAATGTGTTCATTTAGTGGGAAAAATACTTCATAGAAACATATGGAAACATTTCTGAGTTTTTTTTCATTAAATGAGCCTTTTACTTTCTAAGCATTTTTATGATTGTTCAAGTTAATATGTCATTTGCCTCATATTTTCCAAGTTTAGTGAGACATGGAAATCTTATAGAACTCGGACATTTTTAAATAGCCACTTTATTTTTTAGGAATACACATTTTAGAAATAGATTAGATGTTTATTAAAAAGCTAGGATTGAATCACAAATATATTTTTCATTAAATTATTAATCATAAGACTTTCCATCTCTAATTATTTTAACATGATGGGATTTGGTGAGATTTATAGAGCAGTTGTTCTCTTTTTAATGTTGCATAGGACATCATAAAGGAAATCATAGAAGAAAAAAATACTACAAATATAAATGATTGTTTTTAATTTTCCACGTTCCCTTCTAACTCATGTCCTTATACATAGTTTTACATGACTTGATTTATTATGTATGTAGCATTTTATGTTATGCTTTTCTTTTATAACATTACATAAACAATTTTTTTACTTTGGTGTCATATACTTTTGTCTTTTCTGTGTGAAAAGCATGCAAAGAGCATTTCCTCAGATTCAAAGTCCCTCTCAATTTCTCATTTGGTCTTCCTTTTTTCATTCATAGAGAAACAATAGAATGATAATACATGTTGCCTTTCCACTTAGCTCTGATGCTGAGTGTAGTGTATGTTCCGTAGTGTTTGTCCTCTTTGACAGTGTGTTTGACGCCTGCAGACCTCTGTTCCTGACTTGGGCTCTTCTCTGCTTTTAGTCCTTTGCCTTGAAGGACTTGCAGTAATCTCTTCCTCCTGTGTGGCTTTAGCTACCACACGCCCACTGACAACTACTTCATTTCGTTTTGTAGCCAAGAACTTTTTTTTAATGAAACTGATACATTTATTTGGATGTGCCAAGATATCTAAAATTCACTATTTTCAAAATGAAACTTGACTCTTTTCTCAAATAATACCTAACAGTATCACCATTCACCTAGGAATCATCATATTCTGTCAGTTCATCCCCTTAAATCTTCCTGACCTCTGACCACTGCTTGGTGTTACCATGTCTTTAATCTCAGCTAGGATTGCTATAGTATCTTACCAAGTGATCAGTCTCCCAGTCTTCTCTCTTTTTTTAAATACTATTTGTAAAATCAATATGTTTATTGATTTTAGAGAGAGAGGAAGGGAGATAGGTAGGCAGGTAGGTAGGTAGGTAGGTAGGTAGATAGATAGGGACATCGATGTGAGAAACATGGATTTGTTGCCTTCTATATGCTCCCTAATCGGGGATGAAACCCTCAACCTGCTGTTGGTCCGTGAGGTCCGAGAGGTTGGCGACCGTGCCCCGGTGTACAGGACGACATTGCAACCAACCGAACCGCCAGCCGGGACCGTCCAGTCCTCTTGTTCTCCAGTTCTTTCTCTCCATCGCTGTCTCGGTGATCTTTATAAAATGGAGTTCTGATTATGTTCTGCAGTGATTTCCCATTTGTCTACAAGGTAAAATTAGAGCTTCTTCACGTCACAACAGGTTAATGTCATGATCTCAGACTTTCCTCTGCAGAGTTCCTTCGAGCTTCTTCCTTTAGCTACGCTGAAGTCCCGAGTGCCCAAACACACACACTCTGTCATACTTCCTTGCTGTCGCACCTAGTATTGCATCTGCCTGGACACCTTCCCTCCCCTCACGACCATTTCCTCCTCTGGTCTGCTTCATGACTTCTTTCCTTTGAGACTTAACTGAAGTTTCATATCCTTCAGTTTGAGTTAGGTGTACTTGTTTTCTATTTCCAGAGTGTGCTGTCAGACATAGAGGTATGCCTCAAAAATGTTTCTAAATTGAATTATTAAATATTCCACTGAATTAATTTTTGGCAATTCATTAACACTTGGAATTTAGGGGATTGCTAGTTATTAGATAAAACATTTTGCATCCTCTTGCACATTAATATTTTTAAAAATTATTTTTCTGCCAAAATATTCCAAGAAATATTGACTCAAAGGTAGAGACACTTTTTATGAGCCTTGGTGTCATCCTTTGGTAATAATTTTTAGTATCAGTCTTGCCCAAAATATATGTCACAAGATAGGTGGAGTGATTTTCAGAAATCAAGACTATTGATACTGGTAACACTTTCTGTGTTTAAGTACATTTTTTATTCTTACAAAAAACTGACATGAGTTTATGATTAATTTTTGCATTTAATAAACATATGTGGGTGCCATTGTATGCCACTCTTTGTAAGAACACAAACATAGTGAGGGTCTTTTCTTGGTTAATTGCAAAATAGGTTTTCTGAGAGATTTGAATAGTAATATGTGTAATATAATTCACACACAGTTATTCTACTACTTGGTGCTGCCTGTTAAATATGAAGACAAATCAGTGTTTAACCTGTTCATGTCATAAGTTTAACAAATTTTATTACTTATATTTGAGAGTGGCTTCATTACTTGAAAAACTGCCTTTTTCCATATTAGCTTTGCATTTTTGCTCATTTCCCTTATATTAGAGGAGGGTTGTTTCAGTTAGGATCAGGTTTTAATAAGTAATAAAATTGAAGTGTTTTTTGTTGGAAAATATAACTAATGGGTTGCTAAATGAAGTTGTTTTATTTTTTTTTAACAAGTTGAACAGTTAGTATTTATAAATAGTTTATCTATTTATTTATTTAAACAATTGTTCAAGTATGTTTCATATTTTCATGTTGAAATATAAGCAGATGGTTATAGTCTTTCTTTGTACATGATATCCACACAAGAACTCTTTGTGCTGTTGGCGGCACTGTTACACAGTTTCTTACTACATATGTAAATACATTACCTCAACCTTTAATCAGCCTACCATTGCCACTGATGACCCAATGCTTAAGTTGTAACACTATGCTGCTGACCCAGACTCTGGGGGCTTATTTTATTTTATTTTTTGATGCATTGCTGTAGGCAATTTTAAGGGTGTGGAACCAAGCCATTTTCTCCCTTGGATTCATTTCCACTTTTATTTCCTATGGGAATCTCAGCCTTCCTTTAAAATATTAAGATTTTAAAATTGTTCACCTATTCTTTGATTACTAAAGTGGAGGAGTAATGCTCCGTGCCTATTTTAACTCAACTGAATTAAAAAATTAGTATGGCTCAATCATTGGTGTTACACAGTTCTCAAAATGAAAATTTTCTAATTCATAAAATGCCTTTCTGGTAGACACTTTATTCTTATATGTGTGTGTTTCATGGTTTAGTTTTATTTTATTCTCATTTGCTGAGAATGCTTGGCCTGATTTTTGTCCCAGGAGGGTGTAATTGAGAACTGACATGTCATATGAAGTTGAAAACAAATTTTATGAGTTGTAAAAACTAGTGCTTCATTTTTCCTTGATAGCTAATATGTTATTTTTAAGGAAGTATCCTAAAAGTTCAAAATGAATTGGCCTCTAAATTTCCTAGCATCTTTCAATTTTAGCATTAATAACTGTCTCTTGAAAACAAAATTGTTTATTCTTTAAGAAGCATGAAGTTATTTTTACACTATGACAATGTTTCAGGCTTCTATATGGTGATCATTTTAACTCAACCTTACAGAAGAAAAAAACAAAACAAAACAAAAAACACCCATGTAAGAACCATATACTTCTAAAGGTTTTAAAAAATTACTTCTATTTTAGCTCATTTTCATTTTTATCGCAAAATTTATACAACATCTTAAACCAAGTGCATTATGAAACACTGGGTTTATTAATATGATGCAGGCACAGATGGAAACAGACATATAATCATGTAATTTTAGTATAGTAAGTACTGCTAGATGTTCCAAGGCAGTCCCCCCCCCCCCCCCCCAAAAAAAAGACCATTTGATTGTATTGTAAAGGCTTCATAGAAGAGGTAACATTTGCATTAAGACTTAAGCCTGGCTGGTGTGACTCCCTGGTTAAGCATTGAGCCAGGAACCAAAAGGTGGCCAGTTCTATGCCTGGTCAGGGCACATGCCTGGGTTGCAGGCTTAATCCCCTTTTCTCTGAAAATCAATAAAAACATGTATAAAAAAAGACATAAATATAAACAAAGTAAGAATTTACTGAGTGCCTTGTGGTTAGGAGTTCGGGGGAGCATGCGTGTCTATGTTTGTGTGTGCAAATGTTAATGGGGAATGAGGATGGCAATAGCTATTTCATCACATGATTAATATGAAATGAATGCTCTATGCCCTGTTAAAAAATGGCCATCTTAATTTGTAGGCATAAGGAGTGATTTTTGAAATGGAAACAGTGCTGGTTGGATTTTCCTGGGAGCAGGCACTGAGATGGAGTTAGGATTGCAGACGGTTTACTGGGGCATAGCACCTGTAAAAAAAGAAAATAGTAGGAGCTGGATTGGTTAAGAGCAGGCATCATCTTGTGAACCTGACTTGACCAAGTCCCTGCCAACCCAGCACAGACCTTTGGAACGAAGGTTGTTTGAGGAGTCTGCGTTGGGTGAAAATGACGGTCTCTACACTGTTCCGCAGCTGTTGGCTGTGGGCTTCCCGGAGAGGAGTATGACTTTGGGAAGCTGAGGCAAACTCTAAAGAAGCTAACAGCTGGAGGCTGTCAGCTAATCATATTTCTTGCAGCTGGGCAGTGTGTCCTTTGTTGAAGGGCAATGTAAGGAGTGGGTACGTTAGGTGTTTGCCACAAGAAGTCAGGGTGGGGTAGACCTTGGCATGATACTTATTATCCATTCAACTCATTTACTAGTAGTCAGCTAATAAATATCACTGGAAGCTTATTATGTGTTAGGAATAGCGCTGGGCATAGATAATGCAGCAAAGCAGATGGCCCTGTTCTCATGGAGGGCAAGGATCTGGAAGGAGAATATTCCAAGCCAAAGACCCATTGGGTATAAAGCCCCTGTTATGGACATTGGCATGGCAAAAAAGAAAGAAAGAAGGCCACTTTGGCTTTAGAGTTCTAGAAAAGAGAGGGAGAGGGGGGAAAGAGGGTGAGAGAGGAGGGAGGGAAATGAGGTCAGAGAGTTTGGCTACAGCCACCAGGGCCTTCCAAGGCACAGTAAGGACTTTGGATTTCATTCTAATTGAAATGGGAGGTCATTGGAGGGTTTTAACCAGAGGAGTGACACAATTTGACTTATGGTTGGAAAGTTTACTCCTGCTTACCAGTTTCCACATTTAATAGTAATAATGCAAACATGTCTTGACTTCTGACTTAATATAGTAACTTGGAGAATTCTTTTACATTGCTGGCAATGTTATAACATCTGCAAAGATACACACCAATTCCATTATCAGTTTAATTTTTAGTCTTTTCCCATATTTCTATAGTAATTAATTAATCAGAATTTTGTTTTAAAGTAACTACTCAATATACAATTAGCCATATTCGTTTTTATTCTCAGTTGATGGTCCAGAACGTGTGTGTGTGTGTGTGTGTGTGTGTGTGTGTGTGTGTGTGTGTGTGTGTGTGTTGTTATTTTTAGCTCTGAGGAAAAGTAACCTTTTTGTGTGGGAATTTTATTTAGGCATTTGAAACTCTTCGTGTGACGGGTTGTGAGTCTTTAAAGTTTAACTAGTCCCTCACTAGATCCATACCACTCTCCAGTGGAGCGCAGGACAAAATTTAAAGATCCCAGGTTTCTTGCATATAGCAGAGACCTGCACATTGCTGATTGCCAGAGCTGCTATTATTTTTCTTGGGATCATAAGTTTGCCATCCTCCCCTAGGAATCTTTATTTGAATATTGATTTGCCTAGTTGAGAATGATTTCAGTTATCTGTGACTCTAATTTAAGGCTTGTATTATTAATTGAAAATTAAGTTCCTGTCCTGAAAAGTATCTTCTCATTGCTAAAGTTTGAACCTTGGTTCCAGCTTTTATTAGCCATGTGACTTAACCAAGTTTTTAAGACTCAAATTTCCTTTTTTTGCAGAATGGGGAAGACCAGTAGTACTTGTTTTATAGGCTTGTAACAAGAAGGAAGTGAAATTATATAAAACTAGTGCCCCGGTGCATGGATTCATGCACATTGAAAGGAAATAAATTAGAAGGTGGCCAGCTGGGCGGGACTGGGTGAGTCAGGCCAGACACGCCCTGGAGCTAAACTCCTGCAGTCCCTCCCTGGCCAGCTGCACCTGGGGGGACACTGCAGTTCGAAGGACATCTGTGGAGTGAGCAGGGTCTCTTTGGCAGGTGGGTTTGAGTCTAAACCAGTTCTCTGACATCCCCTGAGGGGGCCCGGATTGTGAGAGGGTGGTTCTTGGGTGATGCACCCTGGAAATGGGCTCCTCCCTCTCTGGTTCTGTGGTGTGTCACCCGAGAACTGCTGCTGCCAAGTCACCACAGTTTGAGTTTGGCAGCTCCTGCATTGGGAATCTGCCCCCTGGTGGTCAGTGTGCCTCATATCTACTGGCCAGTTGGACTGTAGAATGGTTGCTTAGACTTTTATATATATAAGGTTTAGATATCTGGCATCCCATGACTGTTTTTACTAGTACTGCAAATGCAACATTACTTAATTAGGAATGGATGGTAGTACAGATTCAGTTTGGATATTCATCTAAAATCTGCAGTTTAGCTTTAGCTCTGGTTTTAGTCTTTGAAAGATTAAATAGCATAATAGCAACATTAATGTCATTTCTGGAATCCTTGAATTTGTGTGTAAAAATATGTGCCATTATCTATACTAATAAAAGAGAAAGATGCAGATTGACCATACCTACATGACGCCCACATCTCCATGACGCCCACCAGCCAATTAGGAGTGAGTATGCAGATTAACTCAATGAAGATGGTGGGTTGATTTGCATACATAAGTACGTAGAGAAGAGTGAAGACGACTGAAGACTGAAGAGGCTTGGCTTCTCTGCTGCAGTGGAGCGAAGGCCTGGGTCCCTGGTGCTGGAGGAAAACCAGTGCCGGCAGCCAGGGGAAGGAAGTCCTATTGCATGAATCTTTGTGCAATGGGCCTCTAGTATGTATATAATAGCCTAACAGCATCAGTTTAATAAATGAGGCATGTCACTGGATTTACCATTAAGCTCTCAATATTCACTTTTAATTACAGGTAAGCATTCTCCATGTAACTGAGAATGAGCATTTCCCTATAGGTTTTATGTATTGAAATTCTGTCAGAGAGTTGGAGTATAAATGTTTATTATTAAAAGAGTAAAGTATTTCATGTGCCAATGGTTGTAAAAGCTGTTAATTTTATGTACAATAGTAAATATTTCAAAGATTCGGTGACTTGGTAAAGAGATTGATAGTTAACACAAATATTAACAGAAGGTTTTCATGTTTTTTTGGTGTTAAAAACATGCTTAAACATTTCAATTAAATATGAAAGACAGTAGAGAATGAATTATTTCTTGATTCTTTGTAGAATCTATAGAATTGTTTAATATATTAGCATCAAGAAAATTTTAAATACAGGCAGTCCTCGGGTTACGTTGGAGATCCGTTCCTACAGTGCGACATAACTCAATTTTCTGTCAGTCGGAACCCTCCTGCATAAGCACCTACGTTACTCACGTGGAGCACAGACACAGCAGTAATGAAGTGAAACAGTGAAAAAAAAAAATTAAAAGAAAGATAACTCATGACCTTTACTTGTGATAAATAAATGATAAAAACATAAAGCACATTTGTATATACGTTGAAATGATGGAACTTTTTTTTTTTAAATAAATAAATGGGAGATGGTGTAACCACGAAATGGTGTATGTCAGGTCTGATGCAACCTGAGGACTGCCTGTATTGTACTTATTTTCTAGTTATTTAAATTTATTTTAGTAATACGTCTCTCATAAGGTTCTACTTGGGAATTTTTTACATTTATGGGTTAAATTAAAGGCAGAATGCAGAATATTTAAGAAGGGATAACTCAAAATTATGTTTAATAATAGCTAAGAAAAATATTGATTGAGATATAAAGATGGAAATATATACAAATATGCAAAGAAGAAAATATTAGAGAAAAAGGAGATATCTAGAACACACCTTTTCACTCCATCAAAATTATAGACTTTTACAAGAATGTTTTACAGTTACTCTTATGGAAGTTTTAAATTAATTATTATTTACAGAAGAGGAAAAACTTAACTTGGTGAAAACACCAGCAATGTTAGCCAAAAAATGTATTTTCCTCGTCTAGTTCAGTTGGTATTGCACATGTGCAGACTACATACTACAGAACTAACCTAGCAGTTGACAGCAGGTGACAAGTTGTGCACTCTACTGTCAGATTAAATGTCAGCTCCTATGATCCTTTATAAAAATTTATAATGATAATTACTTTTAGTTAGGATTTATATTTACTCTTATATTGCAGAAATTTATTCTACTATAAAGAATTGGGCTCCTGCTGTGTGATATGCTGAATTTTAATAGTACAGAAAAGTAGTAAAATTTTTATCTTGTTTTCCTTCTACATTTTTATCTTGTTTCCACAGAATGTTGGGTAATTTTAGAAGAAAGGATTTTTTAACTTCAAAATCCTGCATTCTCATTTCAAAATTTTTCATAGGCTGATTCCTATTTTAATTAATAACTCAGTAGATTGGATATTAATAGGGAACTGAATTTTTTACAAGTTTCAGGATGTACAATCAGAGCCATTGTCAAATACTTTTTCTTAGTAATGCATAGCATTAAATTCACATTAAAAAAACCAAACATGTAGTACCTTCCAACATAACTTGTATACAAAAATGCTACCATGAAAACATTTTCTATGCACTATGTCATTTTCCCCTTAGGTCAATGTATATATCTATATTTAGCCTCACTTCTTTTGTGAGATAGAGTTGTTGAAACTACTTAGCTGTGAAGTAGGAGTGACGCATTAATAAAACAGTATTTTGCTCTTTTGGTTTTTTTCAGTAGAACACTGTGGTGACCACTTACAGACCCCATTACCGACAGATGAAACAGAATAGTGCTGGCTGCAGTGGGGGGTGCGGATCCTCAGGTTAAAAGCAGTTCTTTAGTATCCAGGTCACTGATGCTGGGCAGCCCAGGCTGGGCTCTCCTCCGGCTCAGTTGGTCGGAGTGTCTTCCTGTCCACTGAGAGGTGGGGGGTATAGCACCTAGTTGGGATGCACACTAGAGGCAACTGATCTCTGTTTCTCTCCCTTTTTCTCTCCCTCTTTCTCTCCCTCTAAAATCAATAAATTCCTTAAAAAATAATGCTGGGCACATTGTAACAATACAAGAAGTGGTTTAACTAACCATGGTTTGATATGGTGTGCATCCCACTCATGCTAAATGACAGTAGCATTAACTGACTGATGCTTCAGAGCACTACTGTTTTTCTTCTGGTGTCAATGGTCAGATATGTCATAGAGGCATTATCTAAGGTCTGGATAACAGTTCTCATGGGCTTTTGCTTTAATCACATCTAGTATGCAGTTTATTTGTTGATATCAATTTAATGGAATTTCTAAAATTTGTTCTTAGTAACTTTTAAGCGGGAAATTGTGATGATTTTGCTGTTTGCTGACGCATAGAATAGATGAATTAAAGGGTTCATGTCCAGTTAAGTCAGCATTGATCATCATGACCTGTTACAGCACTCATCCTTTAATAAAGTAGCCTATATTGGTAACAGAAGGCAAGTGGAGAATGGAGAAAAAGAATGGTGGTCCTTATGAGATGTGTAGAATATTTTGGAAGCTCTTACCCATTACATAATGCTGTGTCAACTGTCTTAGACGTAGAGCAGTAATAAAAAATTCCAGTTTGCAATCATATTTTAACTTTTGGAATAGATGAAATACCTGATGTATTTCCCCCCCCCCCCCCCCCACATGGTTTAGTATTTGTGAAAATGGCGAGGGCAAGTGACCGGGATAATAGGTTTATGTAGAACACAGGAAAACGAGTCATGAAAATATATTCAGTGAGAAATAAGTTAATAAATCCTCCTCTCTAATAAAAGAGAAACATGCAAATTTGACTGTACCTTTGCTATGCTACCAGCCAATCAGGAGTGGGGGGCGGGACTGTGCGGCGCTTGACCCCACTCCTTGCACCGCCTCTGCACGGCCTGGGGAGCTGCACTGACGGTCCTGGCAGGCCCACAGCGCCCGTTCCCCAGGCCGTGTGGAGAGTGGTTAGGGATGATCAAGTATTCAGGCCGGTGAGTGGTTAGGAGCGGATTGTGAGGGTGTTGTCCTAGTGCCAGTTTAGGCCTGATCCCACAGGGGTCTCAGATTGGAGAGGATGCAGGCTGGACTGAGGGACCACCCCCCATCCCCTGCGTGCATGAATTTCTTGCACTGGGCCACTAGTATTTAATAAAAAGTCATAATTAAAACAGAAAAACTGTCATGCATATTTTTGGACAAATAGGCTACACACTCTAGGGATATGGAATTAATATAGAAAGTTTTTCTGTTACATGACTACAATATGCAGTTTTCAGTGTGTGTGTGTGTGTGTGTGTGTGTGTGTGTGTGTATTTTTTTTTTACTTAGGAATTGCCAAACCCCTTACAGAACTGTTAATGTTCTCCATTTCTCCCACTTCATCTCATGTTACTCTCACCACCGTCACCAACAAGTTTCACTCCCACTGAACTTCTTTACTAGCTCCTGTGGACAGTCCTAGATCTTTCCCCAGGCTCCTGGCTCATGCTTTCCATTGTCTGGAGTACTCCAGGTCATTCTACCCTCACTTTTTCTCGTTTATTTTCCTTATTTTTGTAGTCTGATTTCTCTAGACCAAGTTAGAGTTCTCTCTCTGTAATTTAAAACACCCTGTACTTAGCACATTTCATTGTAATTTCTTACTTAATTATTCATTCCTTTAAATTAGTTTTAGGTAGTTTTTATAGGAAAAGACAACATCTGTAGTGAATAAACACAAAATAAATATGTTTTGAATGAATGGCTTCTGGTTCCAGTATTTACCAGTTTTTAAATTTAGCAAATATTTATTAAATATTTAAAGATTCCCTCCTTGTGTCCAGCCTGGTGGTGGTGGTGGGGATGGGAGAATAGGTGGCCCCTAGACGTGGTTAAGTGTAAAGATAATTTCATTGAGTTTCTAAGGAAGTGAATTTGGACCTGGTAGCTGGTAAAAACTAATTCAGTTTTGATAGGAACTTTTCTCCTGTGTATTCTGGCACTATTTAATAGAATAAAAAAGAAGGCAAAAGATGTTAGACTATAATAAAATTTATATTGGGAAAATGTAAGTTTCATAAGTAATTAATTCTATATGAGAAAAATCTAAGAAAAGTCTGAAATATGTAGCTTCTTCATATTAATATTGACATTTATTGTCCAGTTTATCTTACTTTGCTTCATAGTAAAATGAAAAAAATTGAAGTAATTTTAAGCACTAAGAAATTACCTGGGTATTGAAGAGTAAATAGAATTATATACAAAACACATTATGTACTTTAATATGGCATTTTGCTGTTCTCTAATGATTCATTTAGTCTCATGAAAAGTAACAATTTATGTTTTAAATATATTTGCCCTATGGTAAAACTCAAGTTTTTACAAAACCTTGTTTTCTTTAAAAAAATTCAACTCAGAGGAAGATATTTCTTAGCTAAATAACATGAAAAAATGTCTCAAACTCATCTATGTAATAATCTCAATAAAACATCATCTGCATACTGCATCATGCGTTCATTCTCTTAAGCAAACTCTCTTTCCATCTCCATTTTCCCTACCTTGGTCCACTACCACTTCTCCCCTATCCCGCTTTCTCTCTGGTTAGCACCACACTGTGCTTTGTGCCTGTGTGCTATAGATATGTATATGCTTAACCCCTTACCTTCTTTCACCCAGCCCACCAGTCCCCCTCTCCTCTGACAGCTGTCAGTCTGTTTCCTGAGTCCCTGTCTCTTCTGTTTTGTGCGTCAGTTAATTTTGTTTTTTAGATTCCACAGATAGTGAGGTCATGTGGCATTTGTCTTTCTGTGACTGGTTTATCTTACTTAGCGTAATAATCTCCAGGTTCATTCATGCTGCTGGAAAAAGCAAGATTTCCTCCCCATTCTCCCCCCAACAACCAAGTAGTATTTCATTGTGTAGATGTATCACATCTTTTTTATCCACTCATCTACTGATGGGAACTTGGGTTGTTTCCAGATCTTGGATATTATGAGTAATGCTTTAGTGAACACAGGGGTGCATATATTCTTTTGAATTATTGTTTTGGTTTTCTTTGAGTAAGTTCTCAAAAGTGGAATTAATGGCTCAAAGGCAATTCCATTTTTAATTTTTTAAAAATATATTTTTATTGATTTTTTGCAGTATAACTTATAATTAATAGTAGTACATGTTTTCCTTTCCCCCTCCCCCTTATCCTCTCCCCAGCCTCCCCTACCCACCAGCACATATACCCACCCTCCCCCCTCCCCGCCCCAGTGTCTTTCATTCATTGGTTATGCTCATATGCATGCATACAAGTCCTTCAGTTGATCTCCCCCAGCATCCACCTCCCATCCACCCAAGCCTTCCCCCTGTAGCTTGACAGCCTGTTCAAGGCCACCCTGCCTCTATATCAATCACTCTCCCCTGTTTATTTTCTTCAAAAATATCTTGCCTCTGCATACTAGAAATAAATGTATAAGAACAAAAAATGTTTCAGTCTCAGTTTCAGTGTCCAACTGTTCTGAGTCCCAGTTTCAGTGTCAAATAATTCTTCATGTGTACATGTCAGCAATGGTATCCAGATGGTGGACACATCGTGGCAATGCAAGATCCATCCTCTCTGGTTTGGTCCTGGGCCGCCTGCAGCCATGCACAGCTGCCGACTGCTAGCATGGCAAGGTGTCGTCAGTGTCCCCCATCTCTGGACCATCCTCGTGACTGGAACAGATCCGTCAGTTCCTCACAGTCGCAGGAACCCACATGGTCTTGGAGTTGTTCTCTGAAAACACACAAATACATTCTCGACCAAAAGTTAACAAAGGGATCCTCTCTGCAAAATAGACTTGGGATTCTTTTTAATTTTTGTCTAAATGATTTTCCTTTGCCTTATTTTGACACCATGTGTGTTTTTTCATGGGTGTCCTGCAGTTGGTTTTACAAATGGAATTTACTTTACTGGAGTAAGAATTTTCTAGATGTATTTTACTTACTCGATATTTTTTTCTTACATGATATTACCCCACTGCCCCCTCCCCTTTTTTGGTTAATGGGGGCTTTTGGAAATTTTATATTGCAGTCTTGGTAATTTTAAATTTTAATTTTTGCACACAAATATGACTGCTTTAGGTTCTTTGGATGTTAGGCAATTTTACAGTGAGATGAACTACTAATAGATTTTTTAGTTAATGTTTTAGAAAAAGCTTTTTGTCCAGTACACTAAAATTTTTAACTTTTCTTCCTTCTCACAGTGATTACACCAATCTTTCATTCCCTTCAGTAGTGCACAGGGTTCCCTTTTCTCCACATCCTCGCCTACACTTGCTTGTTGGTTTATTGACGGTAGCCATTGAGACAGGTGTGGGAGATCTCATTGTGGTTTTAATTTGCGTTTCTCAGATGATTAGTGAGTGAACACCTCTTGATATGTGTATTGGTCATTGTATGTCCTCTTTGGAGGAGTGTCTGTTCAGGTCTTTTGTCCATTTTTTAATTGAGCTATTTGTCTTCCTGATGTTAAATTGTATAAGTTATTTATATGTTTTAGATGTTAACTCCTTATCAGAAGTATCCTTGGCAAATATGTTCTCCCATACAGTGGGTTCCTTATCATTTTGTTGATCATTTCTTTTGCTGTGCAGAAGGTTTTTAGTTTGATGTAGTCCCATTTTTTAATTTTTCCCTTTGTTTCCCTTGCCCAAAGAGATACATCAGCAAACATGTTGCTATGGGAGATATCTGAGGTTTTATTGCCTATGTTTTCTTCTAGGATTTTTATTTTTTCATGAGTTACATTTAACTCTTTTGTCCATTTTGAACTTATTCTTGTGTATGGTGAAAGTTGATGGTCTAGTTTCATGTTTCTATTCAATTTTCCCAATACCATTAATGAATAGACTAGACTGTCTTTATTGTATGCTCTTGTCTCTTTTGTCCATTATTGATTGACCATAAAGATGTGGGTTGATTTCTGGGTGCTCTGTTCTGTCCCATTGATCTATATGCCTGTTCGTATTCCAGTATCAGGCTGTTTTGATTTCAGTGGCCTTGCAGTATAGTTTGATGTCCATTATTGTGATAACTCCAGCCTTGTTCTTGTTTTTATTTTTATCACCATAGGCTAGTTTTGCCTTTTATTGAGGTTCACATAAATGGAATCATATATACTCTTTTGTATTTGGTTTCCTTCTTTCAGCAATATTTATGTGTTTCCTTGGTGGTGGTGTATGAATATACCATACATCTCTGTTATGCAGTTATATACTACGCTATTTAATACAAGTAATCTATTGAAATAGGTAGGGTAAATTAATAAATTCTAACTAAAAAGGAAGTTACAGACCAATATATACAGGACCACACTACCTTTTTATTTATGAGAAAGATGTATTTATTCATTTTATATGAATGCATGTGTATATATTATTTATGATGGATAGGTAGGTAGGTAGGTCAGGAAGGTAGGTAGGTAGGTTAATTGTTTTGTGTGGAAAAGTTTTGTACATATAAAAGAAGTACCAATTGTTACCTTTTGGGGAAGTGTAGGGCATGGATGAGATAGAGACGAGTATGTTAGGCCAACTTCTTTATAAACTTAAGAAGAACCATACAATTATGGGGCATTTTGCCTTTTATATATAACTAGGGGCCTGGTGCACGAAATTTGTGCACAGCGAGTGTGGGGTGTGAAGGGGAGGTGGTGTCCCTCAGCCCTGCCGGCCGGGTGGGTGAGTGAGCTAGCGCAGTGTCCATGCAGCAGGGGGCAGGCCCTCCTGGGCAGCTTGAGTGCAGCTTCCGCATGCCCCAGGGCAGGCCCTTCTGAGCGGCTTGAGCCCAGCTTTCACGGGACCCAGGGCTGGCCCTCTTGGGCAGCTTGAGCGTGGCCAGGGGTGGGCCCTCTTGGGCAGTTTGAGCACAGCTTTCACGCGGCCTGGGGCACACCCTCTTGGGCGGCTTCAGTGCGGCTTTCGCACGGCCCGGGGTGCACTCTCTTGGGCAGCTTCAGCACGGCTTTTGCGTGGCCGGGGGCAGGCCTGCCGGGGCAGCTCAACTGCAACCTCCGTGCGGCCGAGGGCAGACTGGCCGGGGCGGTGCGGACACTGCCCCGGCTGGCCCTTTCTCTCAGTGGCCGCAGCCACCTTGGTTGGGGTTTATTGGCTCATGATTGGCTTGTGGGCATGGCCTGTGAGCATAGCAGAGGTATGGTCAATTTGCATATTACTCTTGTATTAGATAGGATTTTCAGAATTTTTTAAATGAGAGAGACTCAAGCATCCCTCTTCTAAATAAATAAAAACTTTAAATATTTTATTTATTCCACTATTCATTCATATTTTATTATGTCTCTTGAAAATACACTCTAATTGTATGGGGAAACAAATTATTTAAGTTAGCTCTTAGCATTATAAGAATTGATCTTAACTTCTCATAAGCAAGAGTATTGTGCCCATTATTATTTTTACTGTGTGTTGTTTATACATGAGGGCAGATTGAGGGCTATGTCTGACTTTCAGTTCTTTGCTTTAAGGAGTCTCTTAAAAGTCCTACTAATTATTACTATTATAGTACTTCTAAGCAAATGAGATATGATTTACTTAGATAAAAGACAAACTTTAATATTTAGCAGTGAATATTTTAAGCTCTTAAAGATTGGTCATATTTGGTGAGTAAGGAAAACTTCAGTGTTTATATTTGGACTAGAGGCCCATTGCATGAAAATTCATGTACTGGAGGGAGTCTCCAGCCCCGCCTGCCACCTCTCACAGTCCAGGAGCCCTCAGGGGCGGGAGGCGACGCCCCCATCACACCTCTGCTGCTGCCACTGCTGGCAGAGCAAGTTTTGGCTGGCCCTGGTTACCTGAGCCTTGGCTGGCCTTGGACAGCTAGTCAGCTGCCATCCAAGACTTGCCTGCACCTCAAGTGTCAGCTGGGCAGCCGCCTTCCAAGGCTTGCCTTCCCCTCTCACCTTCTCTGGGTGGCTGGGCATCTGCCACCCGAGGCTTGCCGGTGTGACAGTCAATTACTATATTCCCACCTTATTGGCTATGGGTGCCGCCATCTTTGAGAGGGTGTGATGGTTAATTAGCATATTCTGTCATCATTATATAGGATGTTTAACAATATAAGCAGAAATAGAATTAATTTTGGGTATAGATTTAACTTTTAAGGAATCAGTGAAATCAACTTGAAAAAAATGAAATGTCAATCTTAACTTTGCTGTACATTTTAGTCCTATAGTTTATGATCAAAACCATGCATATTAATAACAATAAATAAGATAATTTTAAAAACAAAGTATTAAATCATTAACATATTGCTAGTAAAAATTTAAAGTTTAAGAAAATATTAGTACTATACTGAGGTAACTATTCAAAGATGGCCATGAACCATGCTTTCCAACATTTATATTCTTCTATAAGCCCACCGCTCTGATTTAGGCCAGCCCTGTGGTGACTCACTTTTGTCTAAGAGATTGTGGTGAAGGTGCTACTGCATGACTTCTGAGGCTGGGTTATAAGCAGTTTTACAGCTTCTGCTTAAGTCACTTAGAATATTTGCTCTGGGTGAACCCTCCCACCATGTAAGAAATCCTGTGTCTCTGAGACCCTCATGTTGTGAGGAAGCCCAACCTGGCCACATGGATGAAGGAAGGAAGGAAACATGGCAACACACACACACACACACACACACACACACACACACACACACACACACACGTACGTTCCGGTCATCTAGGCTGAGGCATCTGACATGTGAGTGATGAAAACCATCTTGGATCTTTAGTTCAGTCAGGACTTCAGATGACTCCAGCTCCAGGCACCACCTGACTGCAGCTGCCTGAGAGAGCCGGGCCACAGCCGCCGGATGAGTTTAGAGAACCCACAGAACTGTGGGAGATGAGATAGACTGTGGTTTAAACCACTGAGTTTTGGAGCAGTTCCAGAGCAATAAATAATTGGAGTAGATCCTGTTAACTAAAATTTGTTTGAAATGTTTTTTATTATGGCCATTAAGGGCCAAGGTATTTTACTCATCCACTTTCCTCAGTGACAGCATTTTGGGACAAAAGATACTGATGTAAATTTTTTAGCTAGAATTGCCGAAAAAGAGGAATTCTGAGGTTCAAAACTCAGCCAGATCCAACCTGGAGCATTTAAAGCTTTCTAAGCTTTAAAGAGCTATGAATCACACCTTCGGAACCCATCAGTAATATGGGGTCCAGGTTGAATTCCAAGTATTTTTATTTACAGTTATATAAAAGAGTAACCCAAGACATGAGACTTTAAAGGAATCTAATTATCTTTTTTTCTAATTACATCGTATTTTTGTGGGCTCAATTCGAGTCAATACTTCATAAAGTTAGGCTTTATGCAGAAGAATGGGGTTTGTATTAGACTAACATAATTTTTAAGCACCTTTATACCTTCCAGGACAGGAAAATGTGAATCCACTGATGTCAGAGATGCTAGTGTTTCTTGATTACTAACACTTTGACCTCAAGTTCACTGAAGATTAGTATATTAGGCATAATGCATTCAAGCTCATTTTCTAAGTTATCTTTCATGTTTTGTCAACTGCCAGCTGGACTTCAAGCATTTGGGGGGAAATGTGCTTAAAATAGTCATAATTGTCAACTGCCTGAAGTGCTTACCTGTTATTTTAAAGAATATTAATAAGGTCACATTTAATGTGTTTGGGAGCTTTCATATGACTGCAAAATGATCACATTTTATATTTTCATTGATTTCCCTCACCATGTATACATTAATGTACTTTCATACCATATTTGAGAACAAAACTATTATTTATTGTCTAATATTAATTTAGCATGTAACTTTTGTTAGTTAAATGTTATGATACCTAATATTGGACACACAAATACTTGCATTAGGTAATACATCTTAAATGCATATGAATTAAACAGTAGCATTATAACTATAATAAAATATAATGTAGAACTAGTAAATGTTTAAGGTATACTAGTTATGAATATACTAGTTGTAAGTATTATAGCTAAGGCATCCTTGAAATAACTTCCAAAAACCAAAGGTGATTTTGAAAACCTTTTCACATTTTACACTTAATGAACTAATTATAGATTATTGCTTTTATTTAAAATTAAACAAATTCCAATTTTTTCCTAACTATTCTAACTAAACCTTAATAACCTTAATAAGTAGGCACTGCTTTAAAAATGACACAATCCACCAGTCATTTGCTAAGACTAGCATAATCATAAATTTCCCATCCATGCTTTTTCCAAAAATACTAACCCATATTGTTCTCTCTGGACCTGTTGTAGGGATGACTAATCCAACTGCTGAGGTCTCCCTTTATGTGTTTGATGGAACACTTGGCTTGCTGGACTACAGCTGTGTGTTTATGTGCAGTGCACACCTGCAGGGCCTGACAAATAGCTGTAGTATGCAGAGGATACAAAATTACCCTGGCAGTGCTGCAAATAAGGAAGTTTCTGTTTTGAAGTCCATATGTGTGTGTGCCTGAGATGCCAGCTGGTGTATTTATGTTGCATGCACAGATGTAAAACTGCCAACTGATTTTATACCAAATAAAGTCTAATCTTTTTATATGTACTTTGGGTCAAACTTATGAAGTGGTACATAAGAATGTTCTCACGACTTAGGTCTTTAAAATGAAAGGTGCTATTAAAACATGATCTCATGATACAACTGGGAAAGAGGATAGTGACATAGATGGTATTTTATAACTATCTTTTTGTGGAAGAACGTTATTATTACTATATCATTCAATATATAAATAAAGGCTTGATTTATTACAATCATTAATGATATATATCCTCTTTTGCGGCTAGAGTGTCAGGTCTGTGTTTAATCCAATTTATGAATACTGAAATGTGAAAGCCAAATTTATATGGTTATTTAATTGAAGGATTTGGCTTTTCTATTTTTCCCCCAGTATACTTAATTTTAACAAGTTCAAATGATAGTGCATTTTGGGTGGCATTTTGACTAATGTACTTCAATTTGTTCTGAAAGAAATAACTATATTTACAAAGATAGTATTTTCCAAAACTGGAAATTTAAACACCAACTTAAAAATAGTAGAAAAGCCCCTTTCTTCCAAAGAACCTTTGAAAGAGGCAGTTTGTTTTTTTATGTCCCCGCTAACCAAATGAAGAAACCTATTTTATGTAATGTATCTACTTTAAATAAGAATAATGATTTGAATAATGATTTGATAATTGGAAAATTGATCTTCAAATTAATACTTGCAAATTACAATGATATTTGTTACTTAACTGCAGACTTATTTTAGAATTCTTTTTGATAATGTTTGATATAGTAGTCATTTTTTCAAGAACTATTATAGCTTTTGGTTTTTCTAAAAGTTAATTTCTAGTATTAGGCATTTTTTTAGTTTAGTTTGTTTTCAAAAGTATTGAATTTTTACTGTTTTAAATACTTGTACATATGAATTTTTAGACATTGCATAGGGAGAAATCATCTGAGTGGTTATGTTTGTTTTAGCTTTAGCTACAATTTTTTAATGATCTGTACTGGTTTATAAATATTTAAAAATGGAGGAAAGGGGTTCAAAGGCTTATCCAAAATCATAGGATTTTAATTAGAAAAATTTAATGATGCTATAAATTAGTGCTATCTGATTTTGCATTTGAAACATGCTAAATGTGTGGTTCACATATGTACATCTAAATGTATTAACTGATTTTTCTGGCATTGATGTAAGTTATACATTTGTTCCGACTTTGTATTTGTAGCATTGCCTTATCACACTTTATTATTTGATTATATTTGTGCTAATTATTAATTTTCATTGTTACTGGTAACATCGAACTTGTAAATATTTTAAATAATGTCTTCATTTTTATTAAGTTGCACTGTTCTTTTTCTTTAATAGTAGGCATTATTTCATCGTAAAAGGATGTTTATTTGCTATTATTTCTGGCATAATTTTACTTGAAATTTTATTATCACCTAGTTTCAACAAGTGTGGGAAAGACTTGAACTTTTAGCACTGTTCCTAGCCTTAAAAGTATGAATTTGATTGGGTTAGCCTTCTCAATTGATGAACACAGACCGATTTGGAATAGATTTTATGTAATTAGTTAGAATCCACACCTCTTGGTGACTAAGTTGAGGGGTAGAATGCTTCTGGCAAATGTGTGATTACACACACATCAAAAGCGTATCAAGAGACCAGAAAATTCCCGAAGAAGTCAGAGCACAAAGGCAGCGTGGCAGAATTGAATGAGCTCTTCCTCAGCAGACAGACTCACAGTTGTGTGACGTTAGGTTAGAGTTTCCGGGAGCTTTAGTTTAGTTTTTCCACCAAAGAAGGGGAATTGTAATTTTAGATTAATGATTTGGGTTTTAATAAGATAATAGACATAAAACTTTCTAGGTTTAGAATGTGGACCATGTAGTAAGTAGTCAATAAATGTTGACTGTAGTATTTTTTTTTATAGCAGTAGTAGTAGTAGCAGTTTGAAATAAATTAGTGACATAGGAAATAGATAATATACAAGTAAAGTTATTACAAAAGAGTAGAAACAGGAATTGTTGCCTTTTTTTAAAAAAAAAATCAAAGAATATTTTAAGGAAAAGTACAAACCTCAAATTTTTACAGCTACAAGACAGAACCTTTTATTACTCATTTGAGAGATTATGTTCCATACATTATTGGTTATTTAGTGCCAGGGCCAACGTCCTTTTAGTAGGGTATCACTTCAAACACTGCTGCCGCCACTGCAGGTTGCAAGCACATGATTGAAGGCTTCTAGTTCTCAGCTCCTGCCCAGATGTCTTTCAATAACGATAGCCAGTAATTTCTTCAAATTGCTCACTTTATCAGCAGCACATGTCATCAATCCTGAAGTGGTTGCTCAAGTCAAACTGCAGAATCTTGAGCGTACAGACGCAGCTGCAAACAGGTGAACAGGCAGAAAGTAATTTGTGCAGCTTGGTGGCTGTCAGACGAAAGACAGACAATCTGTGTTTAAAACAGATTGCAGGCCCTGTATGGGCCAGACAAAAGGCATTTCTCCAACTGCAAATAATTCCAAGGTTAACATATTTTCCTTTCTGCCATTAGGTGATTTGTTAAAATTGGAAACAATGAACATTATAAATCTACACAGAAACTGGAGACAAGATGAAAGAGAAAATCAGATCACTAAATAGGTTTACATTTGTCTTTCCAAAGAAGTACAACTGGCATTCATAAAAGCGATTTTCTCACAAATTAAGCCAAGTCATAAAATAATTCTTTGAAACAAGATTATAAATGTTTCAAGTTGCATTAAGAATTACTGATATTAAAAAACAATGAAGCCTGAACCATTACAGTCTTTATAATAAATACTTTGTTTTTTTGGAGTTAATTTGTGAATATTATAATTTGCTTCTTTTAAAAAATATCATTTAGTATTTCCCTTGAAGTTTTATTAATGTACATTTTAAAAGTAACATATGCCAGGTACATCACACTTTTCTGCACATAAGGATCCGTCATGGTTATAGCACAAAAACTCTTAGGGAGAAAATAACTTTTGATGAGTTCCTCATTTAAAAAAGTTTATCCTCACATTTTATTTTCCTCGGAGTCACTGGAACCTGACTCTGAAAGACATCTTAGTCTGTGTGTATATAGTCACATTTTAGAAGGTTGCTCCTCAGGGCAGTAAGAATGTTCGTCATGCCCCGGCTGCTGCGGCTCAGTTGGTTGGAGTCTTGTCCTGTACATCCGGGGTTTGACCCCTCAGGGTAAGAACAGGAGGCAGTTGATGGATGTTTCTCACTTCAGTATTTCGCTCTCTGTTTCTTGCTCTCTCACTCCCTGTCTCTCTTAAGTCAATAAACATAGCCTCTTGAGGATTTAAAAAATATATTGTTATTGGTTTCAGAGAGGGAGGGAGGGAGAGAGAGAGAGAGCGAGAGAGAGAGAGAGAGAGAGAGCGAGCGAGAGCGAGAGAGGAGCATCAATGATGAGAGAGAATCATGGATCGGACGCCGCCTGCACACCCGGCACTGGGGATGGAGCCGGCAGCCTGGGCACGTGCCCTCATCGGGCATGTGCCCTCATCGGGCATGGGGAATTGAACTCTGACCTCCCGATTCACCGGCTGATGCTCAAGCTCTGAACCGTGCCAGCCAGGCTTGTCGGTCATCTTTAATTGATAGACTGTGATGTGAGATCCTAAATCAGCAGCATATTATTTGTCAATATCAGTTCATCTGAGTGCATACTCACCGAAATAAACAGGAGTTCCGACTATATTACATTAGCTTTATGGGCACTTCATCATGGGAGATGGCTGGAGAAGACATGCACCGACATGCTTATGTATTTAAAATATGTGCACATGAAAAAAATAAATGTATGTGTGTGTAGCGCATGAGAAGTGAAAGATTGATCGTTCATTGTGATTACCTACTGGAGCTCATGTTTGTCATGTAGAGAACAACCACAAATGAATGTGACTGATTTATTTTCTCTCACTCTTTAGGTATTGTCGTGTGTTTTCTCTCGTGTTTCACAGTCACTTTAATGTTGTGATTGTTCTTACTGGGTAATTTGTCTTCGTTACATAGTGTGTAAGAACACGGTCTTCAATGTCAAATTGAGATTCAGGTCCCAGTTTGGTCATATTGTGTGACCTTGCCTTGGACAGGTTAACCTCTCATGTTCTCAGTTTTTCAGTGATGATATTGCTGTTTATCTAACTCATGTTGTTTTTGTGATATTTCAGGAAAAATAGTATGTGTTAAGCATTGTGCGTGATGTCTTACACATATTTAAAGCTTCAGTTAATAAACCTTAGCTGTTTTCTTTCAGAATCCAAACATCTGAGGAGAGGTCACATGTTTTTCTTGCTTCTAGCTGCTACCTAAGCATTTGTCACCAAGCCCTGAACACTGTAAGGACTCGGTGATTAATCAGAATGAATTTATAATTGATTCTCTAAATTTCAAAGTCTACTTTGCTGATACCCTTTAGCAATAACAATCCTTCTTTGCCAAATACCTTGACTTTGGAATCTAGAACAATTCTGATTTATATTTTAAGTAGACAAAATGAAGGGATATGAGTATTTTAATTCTCTTATTTCAGTTTACTTAACACAAAAATTATTTTTGATGATAGTTATTTTTCAGATATCATTGATTTTCCAGCTTTATTGAGGTATAATTTACAAAAATTATACATATTTTGTGTAATTGTGAAATGATTAGTTAACACATTCATCATGCATTTTTATATGTTTAGTGAGAACATTTAAATTCTATTCTTAGCAAATTTCAGTTATTCAATATAGTGTTATCAACTGTAGTTACAATGTTATACATTAAATCCTCAGACCTTGTTCATATTACAGCTGACAATTTGTACTTTTTTAACAAATTCTATTTCTCCCACCCTTGAAAACCATTTTTCCCCACTCTGTTTTTAAGTTTGACTTTTTTTTTTTTTTTTAAGATTTCACATGGAAGTGATACCAGATAGTATATTTCTCTTTTTCTATCTGGCTTAAGTCACTTAGCTAAATGCTCTCAAGGTCTATCTATATTGTCACAAACAGCAGGATTTCTTTCTTTCTCGTGGCTGGATGACAATCCATTGCGTGTGTGCCTGTGTATGTGTAATAACTCTGAATATCTCAACACTTAATAAAGTTAATTTTGCATACTTGGCCTAAATAAATGTCCATTAATTGATGCTAGCTGTTAGCCTTAGATTATTAGATGAAGGTAACAGCATGGGGCAACATGGTACTTTTGTGTTGGAAACTGTCATTTATTTTTCACTTACTCATCAATAATATTACAGTCTGTTAATACAGATATTATAGTATTTTACAGTATTACCGAGCCATAATTTATAAATGTAGAAAATCTAATTTTTAAAATTTCCTTCAATCTTTATTACTTTTTATCAGTTGTACTTAAATTTCAGATCTATCTCAATTACAAAAAATATCATACCACATTTTTATCATCACTGTAAAATTTGCCTTCATCACTGTTTCGTAAGGTTTTGTCAATGGCTAGAATACTTACGTCTTGAAAATATTTCAGGATCTGGCAGATATCAGGTTGATCAAATATTGTTAATAGTTTGGACCTACTTCTAGTCCCTCTAATGGGTGAAAATTAGTTTAGCTTTTTGCTAATGTGGTTGCAATAATTTTTTAATTGTAGCTTGCTCAGAAGAGAAACAGACATGAAGGCATTTCATCTAGCTTCTGTTTTATTTCCTTAGAGCAGTAGTTCTCAGCCTTTCTAGTGCCATGACCCTTTAATACAGTCCCTCATGTGGTGACCCCCAACCATAAAATTATTTTCCTTGCTACTTCATAACTGTCATTTTGCTACTGTTAATGAATCATATCTGTGTTTCCCGATGGTCTTAGGCTCTACAGCAGCGGTTCTCAACCTGTAGGTCGCGAGAACCGCCAGCAGGGTCGCCTAAGACCATCGGAAAACACAGATATTTACATTACAATTCATAACAGTAGCAAAATTACAGTTATGAAGTAGCAGCAAAAATAATTTTATGGTTGGGGGGTCACCACAGCATGAGGAACTGTATTAAAGGGTCGCGGCATTAGAAAGGTTGAGAACCACTGCCTTAGAATGATGTGTTCAACTGGTTTTCAACTGTTAATGCACAAGTTTTGTTTAAGAATTGTGTGTTTGAGTTTGTATTCCAAATATAGTTGGTACACATACATATGTTGCATGTTTATTAAGAAAATTAGATCACCATCTCAAAAAGATTTTTTTCATTTCAGTGGGTGAATGAAATGAGTGTGTTGTTTAGGGCAGGGGAAAACCATCCGGCACTCAGGCAGGTTGCTGACTGCAGTCCAAATGGCTGGTCAGAGAGTCTTTATATGCATCGGTAATGTGTTGTGCAATATAAGCTGAAATATATTACACAGGGGAGGAAAATGGAATAGGTTACATACGCTGTTCCTAAGTGCAATGAATATAAAACTCCATTACTCACTTTAGGCAGGTGCTTTTTATATGAGGCTTTAAAGAAACATAAAACTGCTGGCGAGATGATTGGTTTGTACAGACACCACTTAGCTTCTAGTGTTTTGACCAGATAAAGAGGCCAAAAGGATCCTTGCAAACATTTCTTGACTGATTCAGGGACTGAAGGTTAATATTCTCTTGGTGTAATAACCTGTCAGTGTAAGTATTGTGTAGTATATGAAGCTTGTCTCTGACTTAGTTTGAAAATTACTTTCAGGGACACAGGAATAATTTTCAGTTTTCCTTTAGCAATGATAAATGCCACATTTGGAATGTAAAGTAATTCTTTAGGATAGCTTTGCGATTAGTTGAACATTATGAAGAATTAAAAAGTATATTAGTCCATAAAGATTTACAGTGGTCCCACCTACATGTACAAGTGCCTATATTTCTCTTCCTTTCAACTCTTAGGACAGCACCTGCTGTAGTTTAAACACTGAACATTCTTCCACAAATGAATTTTCATAAACATGAAATAAAAGGAAGATTGAAAGGGTAATAAATAGGTATTGTTCAAATTTGTTTTATGTTTTAAAATATGTGAGCCAATGTGTTTGCTTTTTAGATTGATTGCTTTCTTTCTCTTTGTCTCTGTGTTATTGAGGTGGAATTCACATAACATACAATTAACAATTTTAAAGTGTATAATTCAGTGCTATTTAGTCTATTTACAATGTGGTGTAACTGCCAACTCTTTCTGGTTTGAAAACCTTTTTATCACTCCATAAAAACGCCCCGTACCCTTTAAGTAATCACTCCCCATCCCCTCCTTTGCCCCATCCCCTAGTAACTGCTAAGCTGCTTTCTGTTTCTGCATGGATTTGCCTATTCTGAACATGCATATAAAAACAATCATGTAATAGGTGACGTTTGGGAGTTGGCTCTTTTTCTTTCAGCACAGTTCTCTGGAGAGCTCTCTTAAGTTGTTGTGTGTATTAATAGTTTATTTTTATTGCTTTTGTTTTTAAGTCAAGGAATTTTGCTTTGTCCTGGATTCTGAGGATTTTTCTTCTGTTTTATTTCCCCCTGGATGTTTGTAGTTTTACATTTATATTTAAGTCCATGATGTATTTTTTAAAATAAGATGTTAGATCTAGGTTAAAGGTTGGGTTTTTTTTTTTTTTCCTATGAATGTCCACCTTTTGCAGCATTATTTGTTGAAAAGGCTATCTTTCATTGAATTGCATTTGTAGCTTTGTCAAAAATTATTTGGTATATCTGAGTGTCTTCTCTGGGTTCTCCATTCTGTCCCCCCAAGTACCATATAGTCTTGATTACTGTAGCTGTATAAGCAGTCTTGAAATTAGGTGAACTTATTTCTCTTTTGGAATTATTTTTAGTGATTACAATTCCTTTGTCTTTTCATAAAATATTTTAAAAAATTATTTATAATGACACAAAATCTTTACTGTGTTGTTTTCCAATCTGTGAACACTGTATGTCTCTTTATTATGTAGATCATCTAGTTCTCTCATCAGCATTTTATAGTTTTCAGCATGTAAGTCCTCTGCATGTTTTGTTAATTTTACTCCTATCCCATTTTTCAGTGATTATAAATGATACTGTATTTTTAATTTTTGTATACATATATTTATTATAGTATGTAGAAATAACCTGGTTTTTCTGTTTTCACTTTATATCTTGCAACCTTACTAAACTCACTTATTTCTAGAATTTTTTTTTTTAAGATTCCTTAAGCTTCCTACATGGTTATATCAACTGTATGGAGGGATAAGGTTCCCCTCCTTCCTTTCTGTCTCTTCTTTCTCTTATACCTCTTATTTCTCTTTCTTGTCTTATTGCACCGGCCAGAACTCCCAGCAATTATGTTGAGTAATAGCAGTGTGAGCTGACATCCTTGGCTTTTTTCCAATTTTAGTGTGAAAACATTTAGTCTTTCACCATTAAGTAGTTTTAGATATTTGCAGATATCCTTTCTCTTGATAAGGGTATTACTCTCTATTTTTATTTCTTTGAATATGTCATATATACGTGTTGAATGCTGTCAATGTGTTTTCTGAGAGAGATAATCATAATTTCTCCTCTTCAGTCTGTTAATATGGTGAATTACATTGATATTCCAATATTGAACTAAACAGCCATCCTTTGGAAAAAAACTCCACTTGGTCATATGAAAAACATTATTCATATTCATATATATACAAATAAAATCATTGCTGAAGTTCATTTTCCAATATTTTGTTAAGTGTTTTCACATGTTTATTGATGAGGAAAATTTATATGTAGCTTTTCTTTTGTGTAATGCCTTTGTTTTGGAATGGGGGCAGCTTCATAAAATGAAACAGGAAATGTTTCCTTCTTTTCTGTGTCCTGGAAAGGACTGTGTATAAGGGATGTTAATTTCTCTTTAAAGATTTGGCCTAATTTTTAAAATATATATTTTTATTGATTTCAGAGAAGAAGGGAGAAGGAGGAAGGGAGGGGAGAACAGAGGGGAGACAGAGAGAGAGAGAGAGAGAGAGAGAGAGAAGATAGAGAGAGAGAGAGAGAGAGAGAGAAAGAGAAACATCAATGATGAGAGAGAATAATTGATAGGCTGCCTCCTGCACGCTCCACACTGGGGACTGAGCATGCAACCTGGGCACCTGAGCATGTGCCTTGACTGGAGTCCAGCCATATCCTCCTGCTTCATAGTCGACAGTCAACCATGGAGCCACATCAGTTGGGCTGGTCTGACTCTTTATCTGTTCCTGGAGATGTGCTTTCGGGAGCGTTTTTAAATTGATTTATTGATCCATATTATCAAAGTTGTCAAATTCATTGTGCAGAATTATTTCTGATATTTCCTTATTAATATTTGATGCCGGCCTGGTCTGTAGTAATGCAGCATTTCAGTCCTGATAGTGGCAATTTATGGCTTCTCCTCTTTTTTCTTTGTTAGCCTTATGGAAACTTCTCAACTTTATTGATTGAAAAAAGTTTTAATAAATTTCGTTGATTTCTGCCAGCTTTGTTATATCCTTACTCTGGTTGCTTTGGGTTTACTTTGCTCTTCTTTTTCTGTGCTTTGAGGTGAGAACCTAGATACTAACTGGAGACCGTTACTTTTCTAGTATTACACGTGATGCAGTAGAATTTGCTCCGCACAGCTTTAGTTGTGTTCTCCAAATTTGCTCTGTTGCCTTTTCATTCACTTCACTGTATGTTTTGTATTTTCCTTGAGAATTTCTCTGATTTGTGTAATATTTTGAAGTGTTTAATTTCCAAGTATTTGGAGATATTCCTATTATCTTTTTCTCACTGATTTCTTGTTCTTCTTTCTTGTTGGCTACTTAAATATTATTTTGAATTCCATGTTTTATGTGCAGTTATTTTAAGTGTATCTTGTGAAGATTTTTAGTATTTGTTTTAGGTTTACATTTCATTAACCTAACTTGTAACAGTTTACTGATACCGTTTTTCTAGTTCAAATGATCTGTAGCAACAATGATTCTTTACCCCCCCTGTTGATAATTGTGGTAAATATTTCATGTGTGTATATTTAGAGCCACATCAGACATTCTTACTATTTTTGGTTCAAGATGAATCATAGTTTAGAAAACTCATCGGAAAAAGAAAAGTCCATCGTATTTATCCTATTTTGGCCTATTGTTTTCTTCCCCCCCCCTCCCCCAACTTGCAAAATTCCTTGTTTTATCCTTTCTGTTTAGGGAACTTAGCTTTAGCTATTTTTTAGTGTAGATCTGCTACCTAAAAGTCGATTCCTTTTAAACTAGCAGTTTCAAACTGAAAGTTTCACTAAGTTTAAATACTTAAAAAAATTAGAAATTTTCTTAGTTTTCCTTCATGTGAGAATGCCTGGTTTTCCTTTTCAATCCTGAAGGATATTGTCAGCAGTTGTGAATGCTGTGCCACTCCCTACTGTACTTTATGGTTTCCCATGAAAAATTTGCTGTCAAATGGTTTTTCTTCAGGTAAGTTGTCATTTTTTCTTTTGCTTTTTTGAAGATTTCTTTCTTAGTTTTTAGCTTTCAGATGGTTTTCTATATGTATTTTTATTTCTTTTGAGTCCTCTGTTTGGGGTTAGCTCAACTTCTTAATCTTCAAGTTTATGTCTGCCAAATTTGGGAAACTTTTTATCTTTATTTCTTCATATACTTTTTCAGCCTCCCCTCCGTCCCCCACTCCTTCCTACTCTCCTTGGGGACTCTGATGACATGAGTGGTAAATCTTTGGTGCCCTGGCGAGGTGGCTTGGTTGGTTAGAGTGTCGTCCAGATGTATCGAGGTTGCGGGTTCAGTCCCCAGTTAGGGCACAGAAAAGAAGCAACCTATGAATGCATAAATGAGTGGAACAAGAAATGGTTCTCTCTGGCTCTCTTACTCTCCCTCCCTCTCTCTCCTCTAAAATTAGTAAATAAAAAATTAAAACTATTTTTGTATAGTCAGACAGGTCCCTGAGATTCTGTCATTTCTTTGTAGTTAAGGTTGGATAATTTTTGGTGTTCTGTTTTCCAGTTCAGTAATTTTTTTCCTTTGTCTTGTCCATTCTTGTATTGAACCCATCCATTTAGTTTCTTTTTTCTTTTATTGCATTTTCTAATTCTAAGATATCTGTTTAGTTCCTTTTTATGGCATCTTTGTTATCTTCTTCCTATTCTTCTCCATCTTCTTTTCTATAGCTTCCTATTTCGTTGCTAAATCTATTTTCTTTTGTTTCAAGCATACTTGTAATTGCCTCTTTTTAAAAATATATATATTTTATTGATTTTTTACGGAGAGGAAGGGAGAGGGATAGAAAGTTAGAAACATCAACTAGCTGCCTCCTGCACACCCCCCACTGGGGATGTGCCCACAACCAAGGTACATCCCCTTGACCGGAATCGAACCTGGGACCTTTTAGTCCGCAGGCCGACGCTCTATCCACTGAGCCAAACCGGTTTGGGCTGTAATTGCCTCTTTTAAAACATCTTTATGATGGCTTTTAAAATTCTTTGCCAGATAGTTCTATCTTTGCCATATCAATGGTATCTATCAGTTATATTTTTTATTCAGTTTGGGATCTTGATTTTGGTATGATAAGTTATTTTGATTGAAACTCTAGACATTTTTGATATTATTTTCTGAGACTCTGGATCTTACTTAAACTTTGTTTTATCTGGCTTCATCTGATAATGCTTTAATAGGGGAAAGGGAACGTGCATGCACACTTGTTACTGCCAGGTGTGGTTAGAAGTCCAGGTTTTCCACTCATTTTTCATTGGTATCCAAGAGCCAGGGAGGAAGTCTGTCTCTTTAATTTCTGACCCAGGGTGGGAATTGTGACTCTCATTGATACCTGCCTGTATTTTAGTGTTTGGATTGCCTCATTACAGGTCCGCGTGAGGCATGTGGTGACACCGGGGTGGTAGCGGTGAGGGACTGATCACGGCTATGGGTTGGTGGAAAACCCTGACTCTTCACTGGGCCTCCTTTGAGACCATGCCAGCTGGAAGGCGGAGGTATGCCTCCTATTGCCAGGTCAGATTAGAACTCCAGGTTTCCTCTTCAGCCTTTTTGTATCCTACCCAGTGGGGGTGTTGGAGTGCCTTGTTCCAGCATATTGAAGGTGGAAGTCTAGACTTCTCATTGAACTTTGTTGATGGTGGTGGGGGTGGGACCCCAGGTTTCCCTATGTTGTTTGGCTAGAATAGAATTTATTGTCTAAAAATGTTCTCTCTTGCTGGGATGCCCCTTCAGGTCCTTGGGCTAAGGATAAATAGCTTTTGTGGGACTTCTTATGTCTGTAGGCCTTTCTAGGGTTGCTAGCTTCTTCAGTTTTAAATCTGGGATATACACATTGCACACCAGTAGTTTTATTGCTAGTTTTACCCAATAAGTTTCTTTTGAATGAGGATAAAAATATTTTACATAAATGTTAAAGGCATGCTCTAAAATTAAATACCCATTCCATTTTGAAATTATTTATTACATGTCCTTCAAGCTAATATCTTTCTTTGAAATTTTTTTCTTTATTAAGGTATTACATAAATCCTTATTCGCTCATTGCCCCCACCTGCCAACCCCCGCACACATATGCCCTCACCCCCCTGGTGCCTGTGTCAGTTGATCAGGCATATATGCATGCATACAAGTCCTTTGGTTGATTTCTTTTTAAAGAATTCTCGTGATAGGACATAAGCCTTAGAACAGAAAATACAATTTTTTTTTAAAAGAAGGCTATCTTTTTATTATTATTTTTTCAATGTATATATATTTTTATTCTTTAAAGTATTACAGAAAGTAGTACATATGTTTCCTCCTCCCCCCCATTAACCTCCCCCCGGCCTCTCCTACCCAGCCTCTCTTACTCCCCAGCACATGCCCTCACCTGCCCCCCACCCAGTATCTTGTATCCATTGGTTACGCTTATATACCTGCATACAAGTCCTTCAGTTGATCTCCCACAACCCCTGCCCCCCACCCTCCCCTGCCTTCCCACTGTAGTTTGACTGTCTGTTCAATGCTTCTTTGCCTCTGTATCTATCTCCCCCCTGTTTCTTTTCTTTAAAAAAATCTTGCATCTGCATACTAGAAATAAACATATAAGAAGAAAAAATGTTTGAGTCTGAGTTTCAGTGTCCAACAGTTCTGAGTCCCAGTTTCAATGTCAAATAGTTCCTATGTGTACATGTCAGCAATGGTATCTGGATGGTGGACATATGGTGGCAATGCAGGTTCCACCCTCTCTGGTTTGGTTCTGGGTCACCTGCAGTGACACACAGCTGCTGACTGCTAGCATGGCAAGGTGTCAGCGTCTTCCATCTCTGGCCTGTCTTTGTGATTGGAACAGACCTGTCAGTTCCTCTTTGTTGCAGGAATCCATATGGTTTTGGAGTTGTTTTCTGAAAATATACAAACGTATTCTCAACCAGAAGTTAATAAAGGAATCTTTCCTGTAAATTAGACTTGGGATTCTTTTTATTTTTGCCCAAATGATTTTTCTTTGGCTTATTCTTGTGATCCGTTCGCAATCTGGTAAGCAAAAGCAAACCTTGACACCTCAGCACTATGTCTTTGTTTCAGTCCTGAAGACTCTAACTTGTCTACCTTCTTCTTTCTGCCTTTCAGTGACTTCTTATTTTTTGTTTTTATATAATTAGAGGCCTGGTGCACAAAATTCGTGCATAGAGGTGTGTGTGTCCCTCAGCCCAGCCTGCACCCTCTTCAATCTGGGAAATCCCTTTCCTGGGACTGCTGACTCCCAACTGCTCGCCTGTCTGCCTTTCTGATTGCCCCTAACCATTGCTTCTGCCTGCCAGCCTGATCACCCCCTCATCACTCCCCTGACAGCCTGATTGATGCCTAACTGCCCCCCTACCAGACTGTTTACCACTAACTGCCCTCCCCTGCAGGCCTGGTCCCATCCAACTGCTCTCTCCTGCAGGCCTGGGTCCCCCCCCAACTGCCCTTCCCTGCAGGCCCAGTCACCTCAAGCTTCCCTCCTCTGCTGGCCTGGTCACCCCTAACTGCCCTTCCCCGCAGACTTGATCGCCCACAACTGCCCTCCCTTGCAGGCTTGGTTCCTCCCCAGTGCCCTGCCCTGCAGGCTTGATTGCCCACAACTGCCCTCCCTTGCATACCTGGTCCCTCCCTATGGCCCTCCCCTGCTGGCCATCTTGTGGTGGCCATATTGTGTCCACATGGGGGCAGGATCTTTGACCACATGGATCTTGTGTGTTGGAGTGATGGTCAGTCTGCAAATTACTCTTTTATTAGATAGGATAGAGGCCTGGTGCCTGGGTGGGGGCCATCTGGTTTGCCCTGAAGGGTGTCCCGGATCAGGGTGGGGATTTCCTTGGTGTGTGGAATGGCCTGGGCTAGGGGCCTGTGGTGGTTTACAGGGTGGCCATGCCCCACAGTCACCCAAGTGGAGGCCCTGGGATCTGGGGTTAGTTTATGTTCTACAATTGAAACTTTGTAGCCTGGAGTGGAGCCAAGCCTTCTTCTGGCTCCATGGAGATAGCCATTTCTGTTTGTGTTTTTTAAAATTCTGTAATTGAAACTTTACTCCAACACACAAGATCCATTAGCCTAGAGTGGCAGCCTAGGCACTAGGGCTGCAGAAGCTTGGCTTCCTCCATCGCCAGGGCAACCCTAGCCTTTGCTCTCTCCAGCTCCGTGGCTGCTGCCATTTCTGTTGGGATATATCTTCTATAATTGAAACTTTGTAACATTAATTGGAGGCCTAGGCCAGCAAGGTCAGGTGAGAAAGCTTGGCTTCCTCCATTGCTGGGGAAACCCAAGCCTCCCTCCTGCTCTCAGCGGCTGCAGCCATCTTGGTTGGGATTTATTTGCATAATCTGCTCCTGATTGGCTGGTGGGCGTGGCTGTGGGCATGGCTTTATTGGAGGTATGGTCAATTTGCATATTACTCTTTTATTAGATAGGATGTATAATTTTGTTCTATGATGGTATTTAAGTCTCCAAACTTGGTAAGTCAATTTTTAGAGTATATATGAAGTTATACAGAAACAGTTTTTCTGCATTAATGAAAATTTCTATACACTAAAAGTTTCTAATATTTCTCCATGTGTAATTTTCACATAGTTGTGATAATATTGCATATAGCATTTTATGTTTTATTGTTTGATTTAACATCTATAATAATAAAAGTGTAATATGCAAATGAATCTAACGACCAAACAGCAGAACGACCATCCGTATGACCTTCCGGATGACCACGCTATGACACGCACTGGTGCCAGCTCAGCCAAGGCGAGTGCGATGCGTTAGTCGGGCGGGGGGGACCATCGCCCATGAGCACCCTGCAGAGGTAGGGCCAGGCTAGTGGCCAGCATGGCGATCAATGTGGGGGTGGCAAAAGGAGGAGGGGGTGGCGGTGGATGCAAGCTGCATCAGGCCAAGGTGGGTGCGGGCACCAGGGCTGGCTGCTGGCAGTTGGAGGGAAGCCCTTGTCCTGAGTACCAGCAGCCAGAGGGGATTTCATGCATCGGGCCCCTAGTTTGTTAATAAATACATGTTGTGAATTCTATATAAACATCAAGTAACAGGTACCACTCTCCTCTTGTGACGGCTAAAGTGTTTTCTGGTATTTGCTGATGTAATTTATATTGCTATAAGCATTTTTCTTTCTTTTACTTATTTATTTTTCAGTTAATTTCCTAGAAATAGGAATAACTTAGTGATGGATAATAAACTTTAAAAAAATAATATATAATATGAGTTGATTTCCCAAATTATTTCATGAATATGTAATTCGACTTGTAGGTACTGACTATTTTAATAAAGTCTCAACAACATTAAATAATATAGATTGTACATGTTTCACTTTTCCTTTCATTCACTTTAGTTATAGCAAATTTGAACTTTTGTCATATATCCTTTATTACTTGCATTTCTTTTTATGTGAGTTTGCTTTTGTATTCTTTACCATTCACTGATTCATATATTTATTGAACAAATATCTAAATGTTTTATTAAGTGATTCATTAAGCTCTGAGTGTATTTACCAACGAAATTTTGAAAGTGGTAATGAATTACACCTTTGATTTCTCCCTGTGAATATTCCCTTATGTTATTAAAATAGAAACATGTTAAAGTGTCAAAGAAGGCCGCATTGACTTACATTTGTAACAGTTACTTTCCCCAACAGGTTTTGTGCATCAGGCAGTCAGTGGTCTTACCCATTATTACTGCCTTTAGGAAAATGAAACTTGGTGGTGTATGGCCCTTTGAATGAATGGTGTCTATGCGAGCCACCTGCTTGTTGTCCTGGTTGTGACATTGTGTTCAGGCGGTGACAGTATTCCATGATTGTGAAACATTCTTTCCAGTTTTCTTTGAGCTCACTCCTTGGTCATAGTTTAGGTAGTATTTTCTTCAGACTCCCCAGACTAGTCAGGCCCTTTCTTCTTTATGTTCCATAGTACTCTGTACTTTTTGGCTTTTCCCCCACTATCAAGTAGGTACGTATTTGTGTAGTTATTGATTTAATGACCAATGTTACTTCTCTCAGTAGATTGTGAATTTCTAAAGAGCCTGAATTATTCTTCTTAACCCACAACCCCAGACTGAGCTTGGTGTGCAGTATTATACAGTAAATACCTAAGAGTAAGTAAATTATAAGTAAGGGAATGAATGAGACATGTGAGTCAAAGTGTGCGTGCGTGACGAGCCCACAGTAGATGATCCTGCACAGTTCGGTAAAGACAAAATCTTGCTTCCTTATCAGTGGTCACCCTCCACAGTGAGAAACAGTCCACAGTTATGTACGCTGACCGAAGTAGCAAGATTGAATCTTGGTCGCATGCCGCCAGAGTTCTTACAGTAAAAGTATAGCTTGTCAGAGTCAAGGTTTCATAGTGGTCAGATAATTAGCTTGACAGTTTTACCTTGTGGTGGGAGTCAGATTGCCCTATGGCAGAATATGAATTAAACTGTGGAAGGAAGAGTGATCTTGTCCTGTGCTGAGAGAGTGAATGTTGCATTTATTTTTATTTTGGTGTGCCCTTTATCAATTCCCTCGATATGCACTCATGCACTTATGGATGCGCGCGCCCACACACACACATCGTGCACACACACACACACACACACACACACACGATGTTCCTTAAATTAAAAGATAGTTTTGCCCTTTACTATGATCTCTTTTACTTTGCCAACTATTCATTTAGTATCCTTATTCGTGTTAAAAAATTTTTTAACCACAAGGTGTTTTAAAATAGATGCGAGGCTTCCTGTGTGTGGTAATTTAAATGATCTCATTTCATTTTGCCCTAATGCCCACATAGTTGTTTTATTTTTAATGCAGTAACCAAAAATGATGGCATCCTCTCTCCATTCCCCACTTTGGCTATCAAAATACTTAGTTTAATATAATATGACTTTTGCATAGTTTGGATATTTCCACTGTGGTTACTACTGAGAATTTAGTTTCATATATTTCCCTCTCATATGTTATGAAATTACCTAACCCAAGAAGCAGGCACTTTTTCCCTAAGCATTTTATTTGTATATCTTATTCGAAGTGTAATTTTTCAAAGTTTATGCATGTGGATAATACTAAATGATACTCATTAGTAATTGGGTATTATGCTTTATTTCAACTAAAAACTTTATAGAAAAAATATCTAATGTTACATCACTTTGTTATTTGCATCGCAAAGAAAATTACTGTTCCTTACCTAGTATTATAGCTCTAGAAGCTAGGGAGAGATCTAAAAGGTTTCAGAAGTTATTCTTACAATATCAAAATTAATAGTTATTCCTTAAACTGTTTTCATCTTTCACTAAAGTCATTCAATGGCTTTACTTAATTCATATATTTTTTTTTACCATAAGTGCAAAAACTAAGTACTTTATTTAGTGTGTGCAGGTTTTTTTTTTTTCACCTTTAAAAATATTTTTAATATTTTTCACATCCACTTTTCCTTTTTATATCACATTAGGTAGTATTTAATCTTCTTCCTCTGTTGCTAATCTCTGGATTCTAGAGTAAAAGATTATCTTTATCATAATCAAATCTAGCCACTTTTTTTTTTTTAGATGAGGAAACAGCTACAGAGGTTTTAAATACAAATTTTTAAAAAATATATATTTTATTGATTTTGTACAGAGAGGAAGGGAGAGGGACAGAAAGTCAGAAACATCGATGAGGGAGAAACACTGACAAGCTGCCTCCTGCACACCCCCCACTCGGGATGTGCCCACAACCAAGGTACATGCCCTTGACTGGAATCGAACCCGGGACCCCTCAGTCCGCAGGCCGATGCCCCATCCACTGAGCCAAACCGGTTTCGGCTTTAATACAAATTTAAGAGCTATTTGATGGCAGAGTTCATACTGAATAAAGGTCTGCTGATTAGTGTATCAGTCAGTAAATTCCCTCATTAGTTCTTAAAGTATGTAAACTGAACTTCCCTGATTCAAGGTTGTATTGTTTGTAGTAATAGTACCAATAATGAGAATGTACTAGCTAACATTTAGTGAATGTTTACATGCCAGATGCTCTTTTAAGGATTACTCTGTAAGGTAGGTAGTAATTTGTACTCACTTTCAAGGAAGCTAACATAGTATTAAGTACATGTTGGGGTTCATAATGTGTATAATATCTCTGCATACTCTGCAGTGTTTTATCTAAAAAATAAATGCTTGTTGTTTCTTCCTCTATCATGAATGAAATCACAGGGAGCAGAAAATTCATTTCCTTGTTTAAGAAACATATACATAGCACGGCATGACTTCTCTGCCTGGCAGTGTGGCATGAAAACCTTTCCTGTACAAACACCCGTGGTACTTAGTACATAACATTTAATTCTTAGTGACTTGTTGAACCTTCAAGACAATTCTTGGGGAGAAAAGCGTTGTGGGAAGTGCAGCAAGAGACTGGACAAAAATCTAGCAACAATGGGAGAGGACAGTGGGGAGGGGGAGGTGAGGGTGGAGGGTAGGATAGGTACAGGGTGGAGGGAAGCTATAGGGGGATAAAAAGGGGAAACAATGTAATTAATAAACTGAACAATAAAGATAAAAAAAAGAAAGGGGAGAAGATGTCTGAAACAAGGAGGAAACTACAAACAAGAGGGGTAAGCAGGCACTTAAACTTTGACTGTTGTAATGGGCTGTAGCAACCTCAGTTATCAATAGAGCTTGGCTGTTCCTCACCAAGAAGGGTGTGGGGACAGGAAGTGTGGAATTGGGATGTGGTATTCGGATTCTCTAAGCTCTTATCTTTTAAGGACCCTTCTTCTCTCTCTAAAATCAATAAAAACATTAAAAAAAAAGAAGTAATGAACTAGGTACTAGAATGTATGTATTTAAACTAAGGTATCTCTTTGCTCATTCTGTCCATATGAAGCTGAGTCTAGTTGCCTAATATTTATTTGCTATTGTTGATGTTAAAGAAAAGTGAAGAGAGAAGCAGATCTGTGGATTCATGTTGTGATCAGTAAATGATTGTTGGTTCTGTTTCTGCTGGTGATTATAGCACAATGCACAGGGATTGCTAAGGTGCAAGTGAGGGTGGAATAGTGGGAAGTGAGACTTCGTGTTTTGTTCCTTGTGAATATTTAAAGATTAATTCTGTCACCTAGTTATCACTGTGAGCTACACTTTTGGGATTACTTTTTATTTCATGCTATTTAATTATAGTTCAATGGTTATATTTTCTGCTGATAATTATAGGTTGTTTTTTGGTACCCTGGTAATTTGGCTTAACTCAATCCTAGAATGTCACTGCATTTACTTTTTCATGTTAAAAACAATGGAATCGTTATTATAAACAACATTAACAAAACAATCACTACCTTTTTAAAGTTTGTTGTGTTCTATTTGCCTTGCCTGAGGAGGATATTTTTCCTTTGACTTTTTGGGGGAGTGGAAGGGAGGGCGGAAGTGGAGAGAGAGAGAGAGAGAGAGAGAGAGAGAGAGAGAGAGAGAGAGAGAGAGAGAGAGAGAGAGAGGAGTGAAAGGGAGGGCGGAAGTGGAGAGAGAAAGAGACAGTGAGGGAGAGAGGAGTGGAAGGGAGGGCAGAAGTGGAGAGAGAAAGAGACAGAGAGGGAGAGAGGAGTGGAAGGGAGGGCGGAAGTGGAGAGAGAAAGAGAGAGAGAGGAAGAGAGAGAGAGAGAGAGAGAGAGAGAGGAGTGGAAGGGAGGGCGGAAGTGGAGAGAGAAAGAGAGAGAGAGAGAGGAGTGGAAGGGAGGGCGGAAGTGGAGAGAGAGAGAGAGAGAGAGAGAGGGAGACAGACAGAGACAGACAACCAGCCAGCGGACAGACATCTGTGTGAGAGAAACACATCAGTTGGATCCATTTGTTGTCTCTCGCACTGCCTGAAACCCTAACCACTGAAAACACTGGCCAGGACTTTATTGTATTAAAAATATAATTTACCTCTTCCTTCTTTCAGAAACCTTTATGATTGGTTCACTGTCTTATCATTTTTGTGTATCTAGTGTGTGTTCTGCTTGCTTGAGTGTCCTAAATGACCTTTTGTTTCATTTTATTAAATTACTAGAGGCTTGGTGCACAAAATTCATGCACTTGGTGGGGGAGGTCCCTCAGCCCGGCCTGTGCCCTCTTGCAGTCCAGGAGCCCTCGGGGGATGTCCGACTGCTGCGGAGGCAGGACAGGCTCCTGCCACTACTGGTGTGCTCGCCAGCGGTGAGCCCGGCTGCTGGCTGAGCCGCGTTCCCCCTGTGGAAGCACACTGACCATCGGGGCAGCTCCTACATTGAGCATCTGACCCCTAGCGGTCAGTGCGTGTCATAGCGACTGGTTGCCTGTCCCCTGGTGGTCAGTGCTTGTCATAGCAAGCAATTGAGTACCTTAGCATATCATTAGTATATTACATTTTGATTGGTTGAACGGAGGACTGGATGACCAGACATATAGCATATTAGGCTTTTATTATATAGGACAGTGGTTGGCAAACTGCAGCTCACCGCTCTGTTGACTAATGAGTTTGCTGACTACTGGGATAGGGGCTTAATCACAAGGAACAACAACAGTCTGTAATTATTGGAATTGAGAGTCTAGGTCAGTGAAAGGCAAACTCATTAGTCAACAGCGTGGGAAGCCGCAGTTTGCCGACCCCTGATATAGGATAATAAGGCTGGCAACAGAAAGCAGTCCTCTGGGCCCTTAGCATCATCGTGGTTTTTTTTTTAGAGGCAGTTATTTTTCATTAATATTTGTCTCTAAATAAAATCCATGTATACTTTTTGATTATTTTTACTAACTAATTTCTTGTGTGTAATCATTTATTAGTATCTTTGTTTTGCCACTTTTCAGAGAGAAATCCTGTTTCCTTTCTGGAGTTCATGTGACTGATACTCAGAGTTCTTAGGACTAAAAGAAAAGGAGCTCTCATCCCATGCATATGCTCTACATGGATTTTTAGACAGCCTCCCTTTTTAGCATGGTCCCTTTGGTCCAAAATTCTTCTGGTTTAACCTCTCCAGAGTGAACCCTTAGTCTCTTACTGGGATGAATGTGGTAAGAGAAAGGCTCTGTGGTCATTTGATAGACGCTCATCACTCCTCTTCTTTCTGGCCTCATCTGCATACGTGTCCTCTAAACTGCCTGGTTCCTAGTATTATCTGCTTATTGCAGATCTACTTGCTTCTTACTTTAATTACCCAGGCCCACTTTTCTTTGTTCTACTAAATTACTTTTGCTACTTGTTCATCAAGTGCCCATCTACCAAAATTTTTCCTTTAGCTCTTGCCTCTTCTAGAGCTGCACATTCAGCTCTTGTCTTATTTTCATTTGTTTGGGGGTTTCGGGCCCTAAGCTTTTGTAAATAGTATTTTGGGGGTGGTCAAGGAGGGAATTAACATGTGGTTTGACTCCTTAATCTTTTATGTCCACACAGGCACACAGCTGATTGTCATCAGTTCATCTTTTAACTTACAGGTAATAATTGCAGGAGGATAATTTTAAAGCAGTTCACAACAAAATTGAGGGAAGGTACAGAAATTTTCCATATACCTTCTGCCCCCACTCCTGCATAGCGTCCCCCTTCAGTATCAGCAACCCCCCTAGCAAGCAGTTGAGTACCCTTAGCATCTCATTAGTATGCTAGAATGTTGAGCCTACATTGACACGTCATATTCACCCAATGTCCATTGTTTACATCACCAAGATTATTTTTTGCTAGCATCTTTTCTCCATTGTTGAAGTCTATAAAGATAAAACTATAATATTTTTTAAAAATCTAGGTTTGTGGCATTAAAAACAAAGTATTAAAAGGCTTTTCTTAAAGAGAAATTATACATAAGTAAAAATATCTGAGAAATGGAGTGAACATAAAATTTGAACTAAGTTCTTGATAGTTTTAGTCTAAACCAAGATGCTTTTGTGTAGGTATATGCAAATATAAGATTTTTATTAGAAGAGGTTTTAGGCATCTTACATATAACATGTATTAAACACTTAAAAAGACCTACCATTTTTGATTCATGGCAGAGTCCTAAACTTTAGTAAGCTGTTAAAGCCGCAGTTGTATAAAGTAATTTTAAAACAAGTTTCTATTAGCCTATTTATATTGTTTTGCCTTTGCATTTTCTAGAAACTAATTCACTTTCTTGTTTCGGTTTGGAACACCATCGGGGACCCTTGAGAGCACCTCTCAGGAGCTCTCCTCTGCTGAGCACTGTCTTGGCGGCTTATATTGTTTGAAAAATTAGCACAAAACAAGAGTCTGACTGTGCAGACTTGAGAGCTAGGGGAGGGTATTATTCTATTTTGTATCCTTCTCATCGTCTAACATAATGATTGGAGTAAATTACCCACTGATTATAACTTCCTGCAAACGCAGATGAGGTGCAACATGTAGGGTAGCTCAGCTTCCTTTCTTACAAGGACAGATGTGATCCAGGCCTTGCCACTTCCCTTGCTTCTCTAAGTCTTGGTTTTCCCATATGTAAACGGAACAGTAATGAATACTATTCCATTTTTTGGAGAAGGGAATGATGAGTAAATAAACTAGGCATAGTGAAGGCATTTAGTAAGTACTCAGCGAATGTTAGGTGTCATAATAACTATTACTACTGCTACTGTTACTGCTATGTGTTTTTTTTTAAAGAAAAGACATGGGGGCGGGGGGAAGATAGATACAGACGCCAAGAAGCATTGAAGAGACTGTCAAAACATAGCGGGAAGGCAGGGGAGGTTGGGGGGGGGGGCTTGTAAGAGATCAGCTGAAGGACTTGTGCACATGCATATAAGCATGACCGATGGATACAAGACACTGGGGGGGGGGGGCAGGTGAGGGCATGTACTGGAGGGGAGGGGAGGCCAGGGGTAGGTCAATAGGGGAAGAGGAGACATATGTACTAATATTTGTAATAATTTAAACAATAAAAAACATTAATTATAAAAAAAGCCCAAAATAAAAAATATTGTTGACATCACTTAATTTTCTGAGATACTGCTGCTTAAGTTTTTTGTTAATAAGTTTTTAAAAATGTGATAAAATCAGAAAAATGCACAAGTGCACAACATTTTTAAAACCTGAGGATAATAAATATCACTTCAAATGGAAACAACACAGTGGTGAATATGGGAAATAAGCAATCCATACATCCTGTCTAATAAAAGAGTAATATGCAAATTTGACTGTACCTTTGCTATATCACAAGCCATGCCCACAGCCATGCCCACCAGCCAATCGAGCAGATTATGCAAATAAACCCCAACCAAGATGGCTGCCACCACTGAGAGTAGGAGGAAGGTTTGGGTTTCCTCGGCAACAAAGGAAGCCAAGCTTTCCTACTGCCCTTGCCAGCCTAGGCTTCTACTCAATGCTACAAAGTTTCAATTATAAAAGATACAGAAATGGCGGCAGCCACTGAGCTGGAGAGAACAGAGGCTTGGGTTTCCCTGGCAACAGAGGAAGCCAAGCTTTCCACCTGCCTTTGCTGGCCTAGGCCTCCACTCTAGGCTACAAAGTTTCAAACTGAAATGGCTGCTGCCATGGAGGGAGCAGAAGGCTTGGCTCTGCTCCAGGCTACAAAGTTTAAATTATAGACATAAATTAATCCCAGATACCAGGGCCTGTGCTTGGGTGATTGGGGGGCCTGGCTGGCCGAGAAACCTCCACAGGCCCCTCGCCCAGACCGCCCCTTACCCCAAGAGAACCCCCACCCTGATCTGGGACACTCTTCAGGGCAAACCAGCTCGCCCCCACCCATGCACCAGGCCTCTATCCTATCTAATAAAAGAGTAATTTGCAGAATGACCATCACTCCAACACACAAGAGGGCTTCCCCCAGGTGGTCAAAGATCCTGCCCCCATGTGGACACAAGATGGCACCACAAGATGGCCAGCAGGGGAGGACTGTTGGGAGATTCCAGGCCCTGCAAGGGAGGGCAATTGTGGGCGATCAGTCCAGCAGGGGAGGACAGCTGGGAGGGACCAGGTCTGCAATGGAGGGAAGTTGGGGGTGATCAAGCCTGCAGGGGAGGGCAGTTAGGGGTGACCAGGATGGCAGAGGAGGGAAGATGGGGGCAAACATGCTGGCAGGGGAGCAGTTAGAGATCAATCAGGCTGGCAGGGCAGTGGTTAGCGGGTGATCAGGCTGGCAGGCAGAAGTGGTTAGGGGCAGGGAGGCAGGCAGGTGATCAGTTTGGAGCCAGCAGTCCTGGATTGTGAGAAGGATCAGGACTAAACGGGCAGTCGGACATCCCTTGAGGGGTCCCAGATTGGAGAGGGTGCAGGCTGGGCTAAGGGACATCCTCCGCCCCCCCGGCACGAATTTCGTGCACCGGGCCTCTAGTGTTTATATAATAGCCAAATAGAAAGTGGTAAATCGGTAGTTGCTGCTGAAGTAGGGTTCAGTATGTGAGGAGGCATTTCTTCACCTGTTGTCCTTTATCCACTTTCAAATCAGTAGTGTATTCATTAAACTGCAAGCTCTGGGCTGCATCTCAGGAAGGTTCTTGGAGGACTATGAGGCTTATTGAACACACTAAGGTTTGAGAAAAAAGGTTTCAAAATCTATCTATCTATCTATCTATCTATCTATCTATCTATCTATCTATCTATCTACCTACCTACCTAATTAACTATCTATCTATCGAAAAGCCTTAGTGACCGAACAACCAAAACAATCTGTCGTTATGACGCATGCTGACCACCAGGGGGCAGACGCTCAACACAGGAACTGCTCCCTGGTGGTCAGTGCCTCCCATAGTTAGATGTTGCTCAGCTGAGACCCGTGCTGCCGGCCCCCAGCCTGGCAGCAGCCACTCACCCCCTCGGTAGCCCTACAGGTCCAGTCTCCGGAGAACAGGCCAGGCACCAAGGGACCAGTGCTGCCGGCCCCTTGGAAGTTGGCCTCGGGCAACGCAGCCGCTTCCCCTCCCTAGATGCTCCTCAAGGAAAAAACAATATAAAAGCAACCACCAGCTCACTCTTGACAACTGGCATGAATGTCAGCAGGATGGATCCGGGTCCCTGACTGGCAAGGGCATCGCACTGCCTGCCTGGAGTTCTGACAGCATCCCGTTCCTCACACCCCGTCCCCGTCCCTCCCCCCCCCCCCCCCGAACCCACCCATGCATGAATTTGTGCACTGGGCCTCTAATGTTTAATATATTTATCATAGAAATCTTACTGTTTTCTTAATTATTCATAGTTGTTCTGCTTAGATGGGTTTCAAATATGAAGGATAGTATACATTTGATCCAAATGTGAAATAGGGAAAATAAGGGAAATTATGTTGGTAGATGTTTGCGAATATTGGCAAAATGATTGGTAACGTCTTCTGTGATGGGATCAAGTTGTACTGAAACACTTTCACTAACTATAAGACTTTGAGTGAAAATTATTTAAACCCTCTATTCTCTTGAATAACAATCTGAAAATGAGGAAAATAAACATTTTTATAATGGCCTGTTATGAGGATAAAATGAGATAACGTACATGACAAGTCTTCAGTAAATGTTTGTTGATTAGAGTTCTTCATCAGTAGCATTATCATTGGCGTGGTCTGCAATATTGTCAGAATAATATTCTTGAAGTGTCTCTGCCTGATTAATTTCACCTGCCCTTCAGGGCCAAAATGTGTTTTTCTCCCATTTGAATTATTTTCTCTATCATTTACTTCATGATAATTATTCCCTTCTGTGCTTTTATGCCCTTTAGCAAGTAGCACATAATAGAGATGTTAACATTCACTTTTTTTTTTGTTAATTGATACAGAATACTTTTTCCTTTATGTATATTTCGTATGTTAATTTTGTTTATAAACTATTGCATTTTAACTTCAGAGCTCTTATGAGCTATTTTGTTTCTCTTTCCTCACCCTACCTGACCAAGATAATTTGAAGAGGTCTGTTTACTCTGGAAGTTTCCTGTTTAAATTAAATGTCTCTGCCTAAAAGAAACTAAATTCATAAGTTAAATTTGTTTCAAAACTGAAATTCTTACCTATATTCTAAAATCAAATATGATTTTAACATCTTCCATTTTTTAAACAAATATTTGCTTAAACTATTTATTTTTTGAGCTCGACTAATCAAGAACTATGTGAATGTAGTTATGAGTTTAGACCATTTTTAAAAAAATTGAATCCTTTAACCTCCTAAACACTAAACTATGAAACCTACTGCATATACTGTATGAACATCTGAGGTAGATAATTAAAGTATAATTAAGTTTAAATGCCTTAGTGAAGGAGTATAAAAATTATTTAAATTCAATCGGCTAGTACATTTGCAGTTTTCTTTTATTAGGTGTGAAATCTAAGAATCCCCTGCCAACTCTTGAGGGCTCAATCCAGAATGTCGAATTGAAGTACTGCAGCACATCATTGGTGAGATGTGCCTCTGGGACCGTGGGATCAATAAAAATCTGTGCCAAAGCCCCAGGTATGTGCAGCTGGACCGTGTAAAACTTTATTGCCTGTATAGGAGAATTGGCCTTACGTTTTACAAGGAGCGTTACTGAAACAAGAATTTACTCATTGTTCCTATGAATCAGAGGTTTTAAATTTTTTATTTTACTTAAAATTTTTTATTAATTGTGCCAGGATGATACTTGTTAACTTAAATTAAGTTTTATTTAAGGAAAAAGTTTTCAGAATGGTTATAAAGGAGAAAAATTAAAGGAAAGTTTATTCTTATACTTTTGGGAAAAATAGTAGGTACAGATATATGTGACATTAAAATTAAATTAAAATGTTGTTAGTATAATAAAATTAAGTAGAAAATCCAGTTGTTTTTCAATTTAAGGTTGTAATTGACTTCTCTTTCCTACCAGTACTTTACTTCATAATATTTCCCTTAAATTATTTCTCATTTAAATTTTTTCAGTACAAGCTAAATTTGTAGCTAAGTTTAAAGATAAGGTACAGATTCCATTGAATATTTGAAGCATTGTATGTTCAAGTTGTTTTCTTTTATACACTTTTTCTAAACATGTTTTACACTGATTAGCTAAATATGAAAATATTTTTTAAAGAATTAAACATGCTTTTAATTTTATAATTTTTAATATAACTATATGTACACCTCAAATTATCAAATATAGTTGAAATGTTATAATGTTAGTATATTTTAAGATAAGCATCCTTAAGCTACTCCTATATTTTATAAGATTTTTTTCATTAATGTTTCTATTCAGGTGAGAGTGGAAAAGAGAAGTTGATTCCATTGCTTCAAGGTCCTTCTGACACTAAAGACCTTCATAGCAGCAAGTGGCTCAATGAGAGCAGGAAGCCGGAATCTCTCTTAGCTCCGGATTTGATAGCCTTCACAGTGCAAGTTCCCCAGTATATGGACTACTGCCACAACTCTGGTGAGTACAAACTTATCTTTATTCTTTTAGTTTGCCTTTTTTTTTTTTTTTAAAGTAAGGCTTTTAAAATTACGCTTGAAAAACATTTTGTGTCCATTGTACTCTCTGCAGTTGTGCTCTTTAAAAATACAAATGAAGTATTTTTGTATCATCTTTGATAAATAGTGTATATAAGCAATAATGATTTTAAAAATAAAATCATATGAGAGAGAATTCAGTTGTATGTATAGCAATCTTAGAATCCATACTACTAAATCCAACTGAGTTTTAAAATATACCAAGTAATAGGTAGAAAAGAGTAAGAGAAATATAAAACACTGGAAAGAGAAACCACTTTTCCTGGGTTAGTAGTACTTTGTTACCCACAGTTTGCCATATTAAGATGAGGTGTTTGGGATTTCTGTAGGTTTCCAAAAAGGGAAAGATGTTGATGGCGGAACCTGGAAAAAACTCAAGAGGTCGAGATCTTATTTCTTGACTTATATTCTTCTCTAGAAGACTACAGCACTTTGCCTGTAATCTACTTCATTTTATTCAACAACATGATAGCAGAGCCATAACGTTCGTGTCGAGAGGAGATGGGAGGTTAACAAAAACTGCCAAAAAAAAAAAAAAAGAGAGAGAGAGAGAGAGAGAGAGAGAGAGAGAGAGAGATGGTTAGTTGAGACCATTATCAGCAGCCTGTGGTTAATGAAGTCAAGGCGGTACCTCAAGGAGGCTAGAAATCAGATAGCTGTGTACAGATTTCTTAAAAGGAGAAGGGATCTGGAGTGTGTCTTTAGAATTAATGGGCCAAGTGAGGAAGTGGTTTAGAATAGTTGCCTAAGAGTAAAGTTCTGTTAACATTTACAGGTATTACAACTTACAGGAAATAATGTTAAATATTACTGTACTAAGTTCAAAGGAGAAACCGTGAAAAGGTTTGTAATTAAGTGACTAGACAGAAACTAAATGGATATTCAAATATTCAAAGTGTTGCACAAGTGCATATACACAGGGATACAGAAAACATTTACAAGATGAATTTTGTTACAGTAGCATTTATTGCTGAGTGGCATCCACCTTAGAAAGTGGACATAGTCTTTGAAAGGTGAGTGTGAGGACCCACTGTCCACAGACTGCTGAGGACACTCCTCCAAAAGAACTCACCTGCCTGAGGAGAATGGGTATGGAATCCTCAGGCAAAAATGTGAGGATGAGGCCAAGCCCAATAAGAATGTGGTTATGGGTAAGGTTTTATCAATTTTTTAAGACAGGGTTTGGAAAACATTTTAATAAAGGGCCAAATGACTATTAGGCTTTGTGGACCATTACCTGTCTCAGCAATTCAGTTTTGATGTTACATTAAAAACCAGCCATAGACAGGATGTTAATAAGTGAGTGTGACTGTGTCCTAATAAAGCGTTAACTCCCCAAACTGGGGGGCCTGGCCAGGTGGCTCAGTTGGTTGGAGCATCGTCCCACGGATGGTTGCAGGTTGGATCTCTAGTCAGGGCCAGTATGTAAGGCAATCAATGTTTCTCTCTGTCTCTCTCTCAAATCAATACAAACATACCCTCAGCCCCTCGCCAGTCTGGCTCAGTGGATAGAGCGTTGGCCTGTGGACTGAAGGGTCCCAGGTTTAATTCCGGCCAAGGGCACATGCTTGGAGTTGCAGGTTCTATCCCTAGCGAGGATTAATAAATACATGTATTAAAAAAAAAAACTGGAAGGTTGGGCAAAGTTTGCCTGTGTGGGTTAGCTACCCCCTGTTTTAAAGAGAAGAGATAGGTGGTTAAATAAACATCACAGTTAATGTCTAATAGTGTTCCTTAAATATGCTATCTGGTAAACTTCTTTATGTAATTATTCATATAGTAATTTTTGATAGGTTTTGTTTTCAAATCATCGAATCATTGAAATGTTATTGAAATGACCAGAGCATATGGTTAGAATTTTGATATCTAAGAAGGGAGTAAGCTTGTTTATATCTACCTCATACTCTTAAGTTGGAGAGGGACTCTGTTAATTGTTTTTGCCATACACAGTTAGAATGAATCAATGTGTCAAACTTATTTAAATAATAACCTGGTATTTCTCATAACAATATCTATATTCTTTGTAATTTAAATGCATTGCTGGAATCACCAATTATGTTGCATTTCTAATCTATTATATAGGCCTAAAAGTAAACTATTATAAAAAATTCTACCTGTGATATTTCTAGGGTAAACTTTTCCATTTTTTTCTTGCTTTTGAGGAATTTACCTAGTCTTCAGCATTAATGTTTAGTAATATGTTTATGGATTTATGTGTAAAATTTTAATGCGATTATATATTTGGTGCTTTGAAAACATTCCTTTGGGTATGTTTTAATCCTAAAATATAATATGTTTTTACTTAAACTACATTCATCTACTTTAGGGCGTTTTTTAAATTTCAATTTTCTATTCACCTTGGTACTGCCACCCACATTCATGGCTTAGGTATTTATGATATGGTTTTGAGAAGCTCATAAACATTAATTTTTAAAGCCAGTTTAAAAATACTATTGAATAATCTTACATTCCTGTAACAAGATTTAAATTGGAGGTGTATGTATTTGTGTGTGTGTGTGTGTGTGTGTGTGTGTATGTGTGTGTGTATGTATATATATCTGATACTATAGACAAATCATAAATAAATTTTCAGTGAAGAAATTTATTAGCCATTTGTCAAGCTTTTACTGAAATACCACTCTTTTAGCAAGCACTTCCCTGGCTTGTATGATACATTTTTTTCCTATTTTTCTTACACACATGTTCATGCACACACAGAAATGTCTTATTTCTCTGCGCTTCTGTAGTTTTTCTGAGTACTTATTGAGAGAGGGAGGGAGGGAGCAAGGTGGAAAGGAGAAAAAGAGAGAGAGAAGCATTGATGAGTTGCCTTCTCATATAAGCCCTGACCAAGTATCAGACCTGCAACCTACGTATGTGCCCTGATCTGGAATCGAACCTGCAACCTTTCAGTGTATGATGCTGCTATGAACTGGCCAGGGCTGCTTTTCGTTTTTTCTTGTGCTATTGGAATTTATGCCTCATTTAGTTTTTGTCTTTTTTGGTCACTGCTTTATTCTTAGTATCCAGAACCATCCACATACAGCATGCTGTCAACAAATATTTAATGAATGGATGAACAAGCAAGTGATGATTACATAACCCTTTATTTTTATTTATTTATTTATTTTTGAGGCGGGGACACTTAAGGAAAATGACATAGGGATCTTCCCTAATGTTTTTAAAAAAAGATTCTGGGTAGTTAAACTCTTGTAGGTGAAATACAACGAAAGGGAAATACAGGTAATCTCTGCTGATTCTTTCACAGAAAGACAGATGTCCAGGTGAGGTTGTTAATGAACTTTCCCTTTAGATTTATAGAATTTCCATGAGGTATGTGAATGTAGAATAGTAAGTGTATTTTACAGGAGTTTGAAGATCATTCTAACTGGCTTCTTCCTATCAGGCCATGATGTGTGAAAGACCGTTGTCTTTGTTCAGATGCTTCCAAATTGAGGTCATTGTCAAACTGGGAGCCAGCTTGTGGATAGTGTATAGAAGTCAGTTAGGGTGTGAGTTTTGAGAGTAGCTTAGTTAGGATAAAAAGGCAGAGTTTTTTTTACTCTGACTTCAGAATGTAAGGGAATGGACAGCTTTATAAATGTGAGTTAGGTTTTTATATGATGGAAAAAATATTCATGGAATCAGTGAAACTGAGTATAAAAACAGTACTTTCACAATTTAAAAATTACTGTCATATAAATCCTTATATCTGTTTACAAAACAAGACTGTATTGAGCACAGCAAATGTAATTTGTGTCTTGCAGAGGAATAAAGAGAGACCTAGAACTTATCCAAGTACCTAGCCTGTCAGACTCTGAACCTAAACCTGGGGCTTCTAACCATATACCATTTCCCCACTGCCTTAGGCTATTCATATTTGTCCTATAACCTTTGGGTCCACATTGCTGAACATGGCAACCCCCAGCTTTAAAAGTCCTTAACTTTGAGGAGCTCCTTCTTACTTCATATTAAGCATCGTCTGAAGAGCCACGTTTTCATGGTTTCACAGCACTGCTTTCTCTTCAGTGTCTCAGCAACTCCTTCATACTTTTCTCTCTTCCACCCTCGATTGCATTCTCCACTCCACTGACTGATTGCAGCGAAGTGGCTGAAGCCTCTGTGGGGTCTAGAGTGTCAGCCCACATTCTGTTCATGTTACTCTGGACAGGAACCATTTAATACACTGCTGTTTCATACATTTGTCACATAGAGAAGCTAGATGCTTCTTTGGCTCCTTCAGAGGTAAAAGAACTTGGTGACTATAATTGAAGTATGTAAAATATTTTAAGGGAGTTCTAAACATTTTTCTTATTTTTATCTTTTAAATATAGACTTTGGCTCTTCTTCCTATACTGTATTTGCCTATGATTTATAACAGGTTCTGCTTGTTAAAAAGGTCTGAGTCTGTTAATGCTGGTATTCTATATAATAAAAGCCTAATATGCAAATTGATCAAACTGTGGAACGACTGGTGGAACAACTGGTTGCTATGACCCGCACTGACTACCAGGAGGCAGACGGTCAACACAGGAGCTGCCCCCTGGTGGTCAGTGCATTCTCACGGGGGAGAGTGCTGCTCAGCCAGAAGCCAGGCTCACAGCTGGTGAGTGCAGTGGTGGTGACGGGAGCCTCTTCTGCCTCTGCAGCAGCGCAAAGGAGCAGTGAGCCGGGAGGTAAGGAGCAGCGAGCAGGCAGGTAGTAGGGAGCTAGGGGTCCTGGACTGGGAGAGGGTCCAGGCCAGGCTGAGAGACCCTCCTCCCTCCCCCACAATGCACAGATTTTGTGCACCAGGCCTCTAGTTAATGTCTAAATAAATTTTGAGATGTCTGCTACTTAGCAATATAAAATGATTACGAAGTCCTGTAAACTTAGAAAAAGGAAGTTAGAAGTCATCCATTTTAATTTCCAAGCCAGGATTGAGTCCTCTTTATGTGTTTTCCTTTCTCCATGTGCTTCAGATAGCTTGGCCTTGTTTTAGTTTCTCAGTGGTGACTCTGCTTTTGCATATGCTGTTTTCCCTGTCTGGGATTCCCACAACTCTCCTTTCCCTTTTCCTTTATTCCTGTTTAAGTCCAGCTCAGTCCTAAGATCCTAGCTCAAGGACTACTTTTCAAGGAAGCCTTCACTAATGCAGCCTTTCTCCTCTCTCCAGCAACAAATTTGATTAAGTGCCTCTGTTACATTAATTTTCATAATTTACTGTACTTTCCTAACAGTTAATGATAGCATATATTTATATAGTTGTGTGATTTGAATGCTGTCTGTCTTCATCATTGGACAGTGAGTCCTGTGAGGGCAGAGTTAGTCATTATCTCCACGGCCTAGACATTACTTGGCACATAGGGAGTTCTTGAGAGATCATTTATTGAATGAATGAATGTATTGACAGGTAAATGGTATGTTCTTAATACACTGTAACCTCCTTCCTTTTTCTGTCCTGGTTTCTTCCTCTTTTTGTTATCAGTGGAAGTGGAGTTCTTGGAGTGCCAAGAAGAAAAGGATTTCCTGAGGCCTCCATGGGATGACAGGGTTTTGTGGAAAGCTTTATTGATGATGTAAAATTAAGGAGTTTCCCTCCAGCATTCCATCTCCATCCATCTCACTATGGAAGAAGTCCAGCAGAATTTCTGTTCCATATTAGAATCCAGTCCCGCATCTGGCTAGTCTCGCTTGTGTTCCCAGCTGCAGTCCATTGCGTGTGGGGTTGCCATGGCCATGGGCCACTTGACTGCTTAAAGCCACGTGGCTGTGGAGGCAAGTGCTCTGGTGAGTGAGGTCACGGAGCAGGAGAGGAAGGGAACAAGGTGCACAGGAACTCTTTGTCTGGGCCTCTTAACCCTCTAAGGTTCACTTGCTTGCAGTGGCTCCACCCTTCTAGTCAATCCATTGATCCCAGGCTAGACTGATAGGAAAGTGCCTTCCTGTAGCATCCCTACTTTCCTGTGCTGGTGCCCATCCCCCCTTTTGTTTGATCTCTTCCCCAGTGATCTGCAGGGAATGAACTAAGGGTTCCTTGGGGAGTATGAAACTAGCTTCCTGGTAAAGCTGCACAGATGACCATGCTTATGATGTGTGGCCTCCCCTTTGCTTTCTTCCTGTTATTAATATTAACTAGCTAATTATGACAATAACACTTTTTACTTTTTCTGTGTATTTCTATCATTGGAGAGGATACCTACCAGTATGTAGGGATCAATATTTCATATTTTATTGTATTCTCTCTATATAACTGTCATTTTTTTTCAGTTTGGTTTTAGTCCTAAAAGTGACATGAAATCATTGACCAGTCCTAAATATACCTTACAAAATCCATTATTATCTTATCTTTCTTAACTTTATTTCCTTTTCTCAGTATTCATTAGCCTTTGGGATTTATCATATGACCGTATCCTTTCTGTTGCAACCTCAGTTTCTTTTGGCTTTCAGGTGCTGAGACAACTCTCTGTCTTTTCATGTGTTTGCATATCTTGTGAGTGAAAGTGCTTTGTTCTGGACTGTTGCTTAAGGATGTTTGTCTGTGTATTAACAGCCTTGGAAGATAGAACGAGTATCTCCCTTTGAAGGCAATGCAAGGCATGCTTACTGCCCATTATAACAGACTAGAGGCCCATTGCTCCAAGATTCGTGCAATAGGCCTTCCTTCCCATGGCTGCCGGCGCTGGTTTTCTTCCAACAGCCGAACCCAGGCCTTTGCTCCAGCCGAGGCAGAGAAGCCAAGCCTCTTCAGTCTTCTGTCTTCAGTCTTCACTCAGGCTGGAGCCTTCAGTCTTTGCTCTGTGCCTGTGTATGCAAATTAACCTGCCATCTTTGTTGGGTTAATTTGCATATTCCTGATTGGCTGGTGGGCGTCACGGAGGTATGGACCTTTCTTTTATATTAGTGTAGATTAGGTTCCTCAATTCAAGATTCATTTTTTGTCATGCATCCCACTGCATGTGCAGTCATCCATCTGGATACATTTTTGTTGTCACCTCTGTGGAACCTGGGGATAAAAGAAACTGATGCAAATGATGTTGCATGCTGTGCTATGAAGAATACAATCCGTTGACTCTGGAGTCTCCTATCTTCTACAGCATTCTAGACAGAGATGTAGGGTAAAAATTTTAGGCTCAGAATTTTTGACATGAAAACAATAGAGGTTCCTGGTTCTCCTTACTGAATTACCCCCATTTCCCACCTCAAATATGTTTCTTTCTTTTGTGCTTTAAATATAGGCTCTTTCCAAGACTGATTATGCATCGGTCCTCACCTTCTTATTTGGATTGTATACTCAAACACTCCTGTTTTCAGCAACCGACCATCTTCCTTTGCGATCCAGACTCCAAATGTCAACCACCTCTGTATCCCTCTGCATATTTTAATGGTGCCTAATACATTTATAACCAAACTCAATATAATCCCCCCACTCCATTTCATACTCCATTATTTGCTGATTTCAGTCAGTGGCACCATTAAAAACTTCTCTGTTAATGCTATCAATTTTAGCGCTAGCTCATTCTCCTTTTTTGCTGCATGTGGTAGATGTTTCACAAAATATTTTCTTTTTAAAATTTAAATAGTCCAGCTTAAATATATTAAATTTATTTAAGTCATTTCCCATATGATTTGTCATCAGATTCATTGTCATACTGATTACTTCCAGTACATGTTTGAAAATGTTCCTTTAAAAATTTAATGCAATTCAACATAAAGTACAAAGTTTATTTCCCAAGGAAGATTTGTATAATGAACTTGTATTTAGCTACTATTTGTCTTGAATTTATGTGTCACTGGAAGCCAGAGTTTTTCCCCCACATAAACTACTCTAAGGACAGCTTTTCATATTTTATATGTCTATATTATTTTATGAATTTGCATGAAGAATTTTACACTTATTTTATGACATTTTATCTAATTGATTTTGGGCCACTATTAATAAAAAGATAGCTTTTAAAGCATGTTTTTGGCTTATACAAGTTGCTTATATTAGAACAATGAGATGAACATGCTTTTTTGCTTTTAATATATAAAAACCAAAATATTTCTAAGATTAAAAAATAGAATTATGTGATGATTATGATATTATTATAAAATAATGGAAAACAGGTATTTCCATTCCTCCTAGATTGTCATCCTATATAATAAAAGGCTAATATGCAAATTGTCCCCTTGACTGGGAGTTAGACCAGGGGGCTGGCTGGCAGGACTCCTCCTGTGCATGAATTTGTACACCAGGCCTCTAGTTTAAATATAATACAGTTTAAGCCAATCTTTCTATTTCCCATTGTAACCAGTTTTAAAAATGTTTTTTTTGAACTTTAGTAGATTGGCCTACTAAAAGTTATTACAATATTTACTGATTGAAGGTAGGCAACTTTTGAACATTGTTATTGAAAGGAAAGTCACTATTACAATTCTAGTCTCTGGAAATTCATAGTTAAATTGAAAGGAGGGGGCTTTGTCTTGATTAAAACATACCAGTAAATATATTTGCTCTGATTTCACCATCCAGAATTGGTTGGATAGAATATGAATTGTTTGATAGTTTTTTAAATGGAGACAATATTTTAGATTGTAAATTTTAATTTCTGGAGAATTTTTTTTTGTCCAAAAAATTCTCCTTACAATGTAGAACTAAGTGAATTGCCTTGAAGTTATGTTTTTAGTATTTTTGACAGAACACATGAGTAAGAATGCTTATATATTGTAGCAATTAAAGACAATTCACATTTGTGGTTTGGGCATAAATGTGTAAAAATTATACCCATCTATCTTATTACATTTCCTCTTTCCTCCCCGAGGACTTTACTATGTACTTTATCTGTAATTGTTGCCAGTTTTCTATCGTGTTCCCACTGGGCTTCTGGTGCAAAAAATCTTATCCTCTTGATGACAGAGCTTGCCTGAATGATTTCATGCTCCTAGCATTTTGTTCACGGGAATTAGGGGCAAAATGTAACTACAGCTGAACAGAGCGTCTATTTTTGTAATTTTGGAGTTTAGACTCTGTTATTGAAACTAAATGAAGAGGTGCAGGTGTTCTCCAGCCCAAGCCCTTTGGGAGTTTGGATGGTAGATGCTTGAAAAGAAAATGCATGTGTTTCCAGAGTCAAACAGCAGCTGTGAGACAAGGATTTATGTTTTTCTCAGAACTTTGGGATTTCAAAATGTTACATTTAATCACAAGCACAGAAAGGGGAGCAAATGTTAAAGATGTTATGTATAAAAGTAAGTTTACTGATCTCTTTACCATACGAACTGGCTGTGGGAATATAGGAGAAAAGTGATTTTTAATCATAATGTAAACAATTTCTATAGGATTATGATTGTTAACCAGGACATAGTCTTTTGACAATGTTGCATTTGTAGTACAGATAATTTTTTATCCTGCCAATTAGAAATGGCTTTTTTTTTGTTTAGACACATACATACACACACACACACCCTGAAAGGTTTGTAAACTATTTTCAAAATATATTTTGATGAAAATTATTTTTGTAAAAAGTTTAATAAATATTTTGCACAGTACAATGTTTTTAAGTACAAGAAATGTAAATTTCTGCTTAGAATAGTAATTAAGGGAATTTACAGATATATTGAAAACATATGTTTATGTATACATTAAAGCATTTATATAGTTAAAACATTTTTCTTCCTAACCATGATGATGTTGTGTGTTGATGTTGATTCTCAAATTCATCTTTATTGAAGTAAAGCAGGGGTAAGGGACATCTGGCCCGCGGGCTATATAAGGCCCACAAGCTGTATAAGGCTTGCAAAATCATTTGGTCTGGCCCTGCCAATGCATTAGAAGTGAGTTAATTGAATGTTTGGCCAAATATAGCAGGGTAATTTTTAAGTTGATAATTTTGTATAGCTCACGAATGTTGTTATAAATATTCAAATGGCTCTTGCCAGAAAAATGGTTCCCCACCCCTGAAGTGTAAGGAATATATTTTAGTATTTCTTTGCTGTTTTCATTTTTTTTTTTTTACTATAATCATTCATTGGTTTGTTTGTGCAACAACTGTTTATTGCAAGTTTTCTGTGCGCAGAAATATAAGAATGTATGGAAGTCTCTACTATAGAGAAACTTCTAATATATTGAGGAGATATGCATATAAACATTAAGGCTGAATGAATGAATGAATTATAAAAAGGCTTTTATTCCAAGTTCTAATTCATCCATTATAAACTATATTACTTTGAGCAAGTCACCTCATTGAGTGGTGTTTCTCTTCTGTAAAAAGAGGACATTCTTATCTGATTGCTAGGATAGTTTTGTAGGTTAAATTAAACTATATTCTCAAGTACATTGTAAGTTGTAAAACATAAGGTAAGCATGAAGTATTAATTACTCTGTACAATACAGTCCTGTATATTAATTAACTTCCATTCACAATTTAGGGTTTTTTTCTTACCTTGTTCTCTACATCTACCTAATCCCTGTGCACTTTAAGTTTTCAAGTGCACTCTCTAAGCCTATGGGTATGCGGTTCTGATGTAGGAGCAGCAAATCCGTTACTTAGTAGAAGAATCTAATCTCTTTCCAGCTTGAAATGTCTCCTGGATGCCATGATGCTAGGAGTCAGGAACAGACTCCAAAGCAACAGGAAATTACTTTCTTACTCCTTTGAAAGGGCCCACATTCTGGAAGGAAGCCAGTGTGACAAATCCCTTGAGCCTGTGGGTGACCAGTTGTTTCCCTCTTTTATAGCACAAGGTCAGAATTTTTGCATTTTTTTACTGCTTGTATAGGAAGAGGAAACATTCAAAGTAAATATGTAGTACCTTCATTTGTAAATAGTAAATTACTATACAAGAAATACTTCAGATTGTAATAGGTTTAAAGTGAATGCACTATAAAATGTGTAATGTTTTGCGTATTTATATACAGACCAAAAAAGTCATAACTATGTAAGTTTATTTTAGAAAGTGACATATCTTTAGGTAAGTTTTTGTTTTCACACTTCTTTTCAAGATTTTCAGGTTTTCTCTGTGTAGCTGTCATATTGGCTGAAAGGGGAGTCGGAAGCCTTAGTGAACAAGTAGGAGTAGATTTGCAAAAACCCTTAGGAGTGATATTCACATTAGCATTTGCAACCTGCCTCTTCCCCTCACTGTTCCAGCCAGCCCTCTGGAAGAAACCTGATTCCACAGGTAGCTTTGGCGTCCCTTTCAATCAGTACAGTATACTCAGCTATCCCTGTGTGGCTGCGTTGTTTTGTAAGTAAATGATGTGGGCCAGTTGTCCGTGCATGTGTGAGATTTTGTGAACAGTTTTCTGAGTGTTTTTGTTTTGTTTATTTTTACCTTCTTCAGACACTGGCTCTCGTTCTTCCCCTTCCTCTCCCTCCTTCCCCAATCATATGCTCCCTTCTGAGCATCAGCGCAGAACTTTGACCACATCACATGCGAACAGTCATAACTATTTATAGGATTTCTTCCCCGTGAAGATAGGAGTTTCTAAGGTTAGGGATCATGACAAGTACATGATGGGCATTTGGGAAGTAGATCAAAGGAAATGGTTTTTGCCATTTGGGCATAGCCCTATGTCTATAGGCCCACATCATTTCATTTCTAAATTGTTCTGTGGGACAAAAATATAGTCTGATTTAGTTTGCTAAAGAATGATTTTTTAAAAAAGTAAAATTATGACTTTCAGACAATCATGACTAAAAATAAAATGAACAAATGTTAAAGATTTTAAAAATCATTTTCAGCGAGAGAACCAGACAGATGTTGCAATTAGATCAAAGGAGAATTGAATAAAAAGAGACATTTATAGATTAGTGATACTGTGACAAATTTGAAAATGGGTACAATACTAGCTGCTTCTGCAGTGGGGAAGAGAGGTCGATTTAGCTTCTACTTGAAACGGTTTATTTGCTTTTGTAGTTGGGAATAATTTTGCGTGGCTATCCGTTCCCTACAGTTTACGGATGTCAGAAAGCTCAAAGGCAGCGAAAGGTGCGGAGTCCTTAGAACCGGACTCCGATAACCTGGAAGGGCGAACGCTAAACAGTGCAGAACTTTTCATGGAAGCACATTTCCCCCTACAGCCCTGCTGGATTCCAGATGGCGAGGCTATTTTTAGTGTGGCTGGTTTAAATATAGAGGCAGGTCAGAAGTAATTGTGAGGCAGATCAGTACCTGGAGGGAAAATTAGAGGGAAATAATGCCACCGGCAGAGGGCAGTGATGAAGTAACAGTTTCCTCATGTTCAGAGGAGGTATTGATTGTTAAATAATTGTGGGCTAATTTCTGTGGACTGTAACTTGAGTTTAACTTTTGAAAGCTTGTTATATTGAGTTCCCTTCAGCTGGGTGCTTTAGTTAATATGTACAGCTTTCCAAAAAGAGGTTTTATATATTTGTTTTATTCTTGTTAATGAAGTAAATAAATAAAATGTTCTGGTTTAGGTGAATAATGTATTCTAATATATTGAAATGCTTCCCTGGGAAAAGTATTTATACAACAGATATTTGAGTACCTACTCTGTGGCACTGCTTTAAATATTGAGAATGTTTGTTAGCATTGTTTTGTAGATTAAATTAAACTATTTCAAGTACATTGTAAATTGTAAAACATAAGGTGAGCATGAAATATTAATTACTCTGTATAATATAGTACTGTATATTAATTAACTTTCATTCACAGTTTAAGGTTTTTTTTCTTACAATATAGAATTCCCAAGCATTTATAAAAGTAACATCTTGATTATGACATTTTTATTTCATTGTATTTTTTATTAGAATTAAGTGCATTATGTAATGCTATCTAAATTAGTAGCCTTTCTCATAATGTGAAAATTGTATCTTATCTGATTTCGTTCTACTTAAAACATAGAATTCTGCAATACAGTGCAAGTATTTGCAAGAATATAGTAGACAAAGTTGTGTGGAACTCAATTATAGATAAAAAACAACAAAAACAAAAACATATCACAGAAATATATCACAGAAAAAGGGTCAAAGGAGGCAAAGTAAGATGCACATATTAAAAAACACATGAAAAAATTTAATTAAGCCAAAGAAATGGATATTAAAAGAATAATAAGGAATATTTTTTACCTGTAAAATTGATATTTAAGAATTATTTAACTGAAAGGTGAGAAATTTATGAGATGAGCACTTTCATAGGAGTCTGACAGGGCTATGCATTGGTAAAACTCATTAGAAATCATATTTAATAAATTCAGTAAGCACCGTAAGAGTGGTTATCCTTTTATTATACCTCTTCTAAGACTATATCCAAGATGCATTTAAAGACTAGTATTTAAAATGTAAGGGTCTTCACATCATCTCATTTATAATAATGACAAATCATTTTTGTTGTCCAGTAGTAGGCAAATTGTAAAATAAATTAGAGACTGCCCATAGAACTTCTTTGAAATTAGCCAACAGAAAAGATATATCATAAGAAAATGTTTCTAGTAAAAGCTTGTGTAAAAAAATAAAATAACAAACCTACATGTATAAAGTTATGTAGCTTTTAAGCATATTTTTCAACATGTGGATGTAAATATGTTAGCATCTATATTTATGTATTATATACCAAAAATACTTTTTAACAGTAATTATCAATGTTTGATGGGATTAGGATGTATTTTTCATTAATATTCTGTTCTATGGTATTTAAAAATTTTATCTTTGTTGTTGAAAGTATTACAGATGTCCCCTTATTTTTCTCCATTGGCCCCCCTCGACTCGCGCCCTCCCGTCCTACCCCCCTACCACAAGACAAATTATTGAAAATATAAAGTTATTGTTATCACTAGACTAAAACTATTTAAGGAGAAATGCAAATTATACTATCTTGAAACCTAGTATTTTATTTGGATATACACTAAGACTCTCAAAACATCTTTTAAAAGTCTGTAGCTTAAAGAGCAAATGTGCTTTGAAAGTAAAATTTTATTTATTTTATTTTAAAGATATATAAGAATTACTGTGCATTTCCAGGACAATAGACATTGATAACAATGCTGCTTGTTTTTAACCCTCATTTCCAAATAGTTTCTTTTTTCTCCATTTAAGAATTACTTATAATTATTAGCTATAATTAGGGTTACTGCTGGACTTAAGTAGGGAAATAAAACATTTTCTTGGGGTGACTGAATAGGACTTGACAGAAGGACAGGAAGAAGAAAAGTGAAGAATTTACAGAGGATTCATTTCCATATGTTAGCCTAAAATATTCTGAAATAATGAGTTATCCTTGATGAAAGATAGGCAGGGCTCAGCAAATAATCATTGGGGTAAGAAAGGGAGTGATGTGACTAAAACCCTCTGATAGGTGATGGTCAGCCACTGAACAGAGAGGAAAAGAGAGAAGGAAGAATATATAATATTAAACTAGCAGTTATTTTAAAACTAGAGTTGTTTTAAAATCCATCTTATATTGTTAAATCATTAATTGCCAGTTGTCTTTAAAGTATGATTTTGTTATGATTACTAACCTTGTGTAGAAGAAAAGAAAGTCATGTTTTATGGGGGAGAGACTTTTAAGATATTTTCTAACTCAGAAGAAATAATAAATATTTCACAGATACCCATATATTGACATCAAGTCAAACAGTAAATGAGTGGAAGTGATAAGACTGACTCTTCTTGTCTGCTTTTTTTTTTTTTAATGTATATTCATATAAATGACCCCTTTCAGGTAACAGGGTAGTTATCTTCATTCATTTGGTACATATTTACTTCATGCCAGAATCTTGGGATATAAAGGTGAACAAGACCGTTTTACTTTTTATTAATGAGTTTATAGTTTGTTGAGGGAGACATACAGGTGAGCAGACAAAAGTTAGTTAAAATATTGCTGTAAAACAAAGAGTATGAGTTCACATGGAAAGAACCCTTTACCTAGATCCGGGGTTCTGGAAAGGAGTACTGGAATTAGTTATGTCCAAGATGAGACCTTAATTATGAGCTAGGTCAGGATTGGGGAAAACTAAATTTGTTGATCAGGATTGTGGAAACTAAACTAGTTTTGTGCAACAGTAGTTTAGAACGGAATGGGAGATTGGTAAGGGTTAATTCTTGATGCGATCAGCAAGCGCCTTCAGATTTTTTTAAAGGCATTGAAAGTAATTTTAAAGATTTTCAACAGAATATGGAAGGGAGCAATAGAAAGTTCCTATCAGATTTTTGCTTTAGAAACCAATTTAGGCAGCAGTGTGGATGAGGGTAAAAAATAGGAGGCAGGAAAATTTACAGTGAAAAAAGTGATAATGGTAATGCAGAGAACTACACAAGTTTGTGGTATTGTAATGTGCTAGAATCAACAGGAGTTGGCGGTCATTTGAATATAATGGAGCTAAGGGAAAGGGAAGAGTAGGCAAGCACCCAGTGTTCTGGTTTGGAGAGCTGGGTACACAGTTGGATGCCTAACAAGGGCACAAGAAGCACATTTGAGTCCGGGCAATAGAGGCATTTGTTGTAATAGGCTATTTTTCTAGTTCTTCCTCTGTGCCAGGTATCATCCTGTGTATTTTATTATTATTTTTTTTGCAGCTGATATCTTTAAAAAAATCTTTATTGTTGAAAGTATTACTTATGTCCTCTTTTTCTTCATTGACCTCTCCCATCCTGCCTCATGCCTGCCCAACACCCAGTTTGACTCTAGAACTTATATTCTTAACCCTTCAACAGACTATGGAGAAATTCAGATCTAAAGTCACTGATTATTTAGTTCATTGAATTCTATTTAATTTTTTTTTATTGGTTGCTGGCTGCATGCATGAGACTGCTAGCGCTTGGTATAAAAAGAGCACCATTGGGGAGTATACACAGACAGTTAATTCTAAAAACGAGGTTAACCTTAAACGGTGTAATCGATAAGGAGAAAACTACTTCTATCTGAAAATAGCGGGGAAGGATTTGAATGGAAGAAAGGGGAGCATTGAGTGATATTAGAAAAGATTTTTCAAAGAAGGATTGATATTTAAATCTGGAATGATACAGACTGCATATGAGCTGAAAATTTTCATTGTTTAAGCATTGCAAATACCTTCAGTTGGCTTATATTGTTAGTGTTAAATGTTGGGTAATTAGTATTAGTTCAAGTCCATATTTCTCTAAATGTATAAAATGTATAGTTTGTTAAAATGTGTTTAGTATATATTTATGTTAAGGCTCTTTTTCTTCTAAAGTATTTCAGTATGTGCAGATGACTGTTATCAGAAAGTTATATTTATACTTTTTAAATTGTACAGTGTGATTGGAACACTTGTAATTTCTGCTTTTGTGTTCCAAGACTTTTAAGAATAAGTATTGAAATCATTATTGTTTAGCTTGGAGTTAATTATTAAGTAGAACTTAATTTTTAGCCTTGGAAAAACAAATGCAGAAGTTAATAAACCTTTCTTTAAAAAATTATTGGCTTCCTTGTTAACAAAGCATAGCATAAGTAATCCTCAGTCAGCCCGTGAAAGGGATGACTTAACACACTGTTGATGCATTTGGAGTGAAACATCTTTATCAAGTTAATACCAGAAGCAGTCATGCCCTACTTGAATTACTCATTTATAATAGTTGAACAGCAGCCTGCATGTGGACTTTGAAATCCTGGGAAAATAAGATGCCTGCATACACCCAAATGTTGAAAGGCTCTGCTTCTCAGCAGCTGGAAAACGTTGTGTTGTCATTAGGTTCTTGGCCTTCCAGGAGATGTGATCAATTTAACTACTGACCAGCTTTATCTGGTACTTTTAATGATTATAATCTCTCAAGTAAGCACACCTCTGAAGTTTTTAGCGTAAAAGACTATGCTTAGATGTTTTATATTTAAAATTTATAAAATTAAACACATAAATCAAATGATTTTACCTTGGTGAAGTTTATTCCATATACTCAGATCAATAAAAATATAAAATAATTTAGATATAATAATAAAAATTAGTTTTACTTTAAATGAAGTATAAAATGTGTGTTAGCATCACATATTTCTATTCTGGGGTAAACTTTACATATTAGATTCATTTGTGTGCAAAATTTTTATGTCTTTTCTAAAATAGAGATTGTGGTTAATATTGAATCATTACTACTTATAAAAAACAAATTACTTACAATTTTTGTACTACTATTTTAATGTCTAGTTCAGAAAGGATTTTTAGAAAATAGGGAGATAGAGAACATGTTATACAAAGGAAGAGATGTATCTATAATTTTGAGGTTGTTACTCTTGAATTCTAGCTCTACTATGGAATCTAGGCTTTGTATAACTCACTTGATCTCACTTCGATTGTTTCTTAATCTATTAAGTGACTATAGTATCAGGCACTGAATATGAATACCTTTGAGTTGCTTGTCCATTGTATAAAGACATCCCTTTAAAGAGTTCAGCATTCATGTCCTAAAGCAAGTGAATTTATTTATTAATATTGTTGTTATTTATTACAGTGATTTTCAGGGAGATGATATTAAAATTATTATTGTAAGAACATTTCTATATTACGACAGTATCGAATAGGTGGCAGTAAAATTAGAAAGACACCATGTGGCTGGTTAAAAAGGAGCGACACCAGCCTCATTGACAAATAGTTGATCACATAGTTGGAGGCATTTTGCTGATGACACACTTAGAAGATTTTACAGGTGTTTATAATAACTATTAGAAAAGAATTATAGAAATATATCAGAGATTATACTTTGCTAATACACATGGTAGTTTTTAACTTAATGTAATAACTTTATGTAAGGATTAATGAACAGTAACTGGAAAAGCATAATGAGAGAAGTATGTTTTGAAATGTGTTTGTAAAAAGGGTAAGTAATAGATTTTTATGATTAGAAGGGACCTGCTCTGAATTTGAAAGAAAGGAAGAATCTGAGTGGTCATAAATCATGCTAAAACAAAAGCAACAGAACATGTATATATACAGGGTGGGGCAAAACTAGGTTTACATTGTGGTTATGTGAAACAGTTTATTCTTGTATTATTTATTATTTTCCATATGAACAACTGAATGTATAATGTAAATATTAATACTTAGAGTGGGTTTAGCATTGATTCCCTTGCCTTTTTTGTGACTCCCTTAATTATGCATCCAGATCTTACATCGGTACATAACATTTCTGGGCCAGACCAGATTAAGTATATGAAAAGCATATGTTGTTCTAATACCTATAAATTTTTAATAAACTCGCAGTCATGTTCATAACTTTTTTTGATAACATTTAGAAAGTTATTCAGCAATTTTTGTTTTTAAACTAACAGATGGGGTTTTTTATTTAAATTATTTGTAATGTATTGACTAGGTTTCTTTTGGTTTACAAAACCAGGCATATTACTATTTTCATATTGAATGATATGCAAAATCATGTGCTGATTCATTTTTTTTCCAAAATGAAAATATCCTTTATATGTTAAATGCTTAAGGCAGAATTAAAACAACATTATAGAACTATTATAAATCATCTAAAACATTATGACCTACAGATTAAATGTTAATATTTTTTAAAAAACCCTTTCAGATAAATTTTTAATGCTTAAGTATGTAAATATACAATCCTACATAAATGATTACATATTTGAATTCTCTTCTGTACCTGCTTTTTCACTTCCCAGTGTTTTAAAGTCATCTTTCAATGGCACTAAATAGAGCTTTTCATTATAATTAAAAAAAATCTTTTTTATTTCAGAGAGGAAGGGAGAGGGAGAGAGATAGAAACGTCTATATATATAAAATCCTAAGCTACTGTTACTACCAGTTGCTATGATGTGCACTGACCACCAGGGGGCAGACGTTCAATGCAGGAGCTGCCCCCTGATTGTCAGTGCACTCCCATAGCCAACCTCCTGTGACCCGGGCCAGCCAGCCTCCCACGGTCCCTCCCTACTGCCAGCCAGCCCCAATTGGCCCCGAGCAGGAATGGACAAGATGGCCCCAATCTCTGGCCCAGCCGAGGTACCCTATCTGTGCATGAATTCGTGCACTGGGCTTCTAGTCATTGATGAGAGAGAATCGTTGATTGGGTGCCTCCTGCATGCCCCCAGGTGGGGACTGAGCACACATCTGGGGCATGTGCCCTGACTGGGAATTGAACTATGACCTCCTGGTTCGCGGGTCTACTCTCAACCACTGTGCCATTCTGGCTGGGCTCATCCTACTTTAAATCACATTGTAGCACTCGTAGCATCACATAAGATGGCTTTTACTGTAGTTCTCTCTATGGTTCCTTTCTTCAACCATCTCTAAGGATTCTTGGTCTAAGAAAGCAGGGCTATTGAAATTTTATGCTGCACCAAGCCTGCTATCCAGTTATTATTCAAGGGTTTGAAGATACTGAATTTTCTGCCCACCATTTGACTCATGTGGCCATCAAGTTCATATTCTCTAGCCTTAGTGACAGATTAGTACTTTAGTATTTTGATCCTGATACCAGTAAAAATTATGCTGAGTACCATGATGAAAAGTCCTCACATTGTTTAAAACCAGTTGAGAAAGAGGAGGTAAAGAAACCATCATTATTTTGGAAAATTGATGCTAGGGACAATGACCGGGTGGTCCTCATATGTTGTAAACTTCCCTGTAACTCGTACTGTGCTTTAATGTAACAAGTAGCTGCATTTTCTCTGTAGCAATATCACCATTAACGGAGGTGAGGTGGCGTTAAGAATGAAGGATATTTCAAATACTTTAAAGACTGGTGCACTCTAGGACCAATGAACCCAAAGGTGAAATGCCCGTAGTAGTAAGATTTTGAAGCAGCTGCAGCAGTCCTGTAAGTAGCAGTGCATTAGAGTGCATGTTTCTTGTGTGTGACTACCGACTGCTGAGTGTGGCTCAGTGCCTGGAAAGAAATTTAGACTATAGATGACTCACTAAGGGAATCTGCTTTTCCATTTACACCCGTATGTACTTACTTGTTTCTATTTGTAGTTCTCCATCGCCTCCGCACAAATTTTGATGCTTGCATAATCCTGATTTATTAGAGTAATATTATTTGTAGCAGGTGGCATAGTATTGTGATTTTAACAATAGGATTAAAAAGTAGACCGATTCCTGGCTCCATTTTGTACTACTGTCTCTGTGATCATTGGCAAATTTCTTGACTCCTCAATAACTTTATTTTCTCATTGGTAAGATGGAAATAATGATATTATCTTTCTCATAGGGTTATCATGAAGATTAAAATTATGTGAGTAAAGCATTTATAGTAAGGTTTGGACAAACAAATGTTAGTTATTGTAAAGGCAAAAATTCATGATAGAACCCCCTAAAAACAAAGTAGTCTTTATTTTCTGGTTTATCAGAATTCTTTCCTTCTTTCTTTCTTTCTTTCTTTCTTTCTTTCTTTCTTTCTTTCTTTCTTTCTTTCTTTCTTTCTTTCTTCCTTTCTCTCTTTCTTTTAAAAATATATTTTATTGATTTTTTACAGAGCGGAAGGGAGAGGGATAGAAAGTCAGAAACATCGATGAAAGAGAAACATTGATCGGCTGCCTCTTGCACGTCCCCTACTGGGGATGCGCCCGCAGCCAAGGTACATGCTCTGGACCAGAATCGAACCCGGGATCCTCCAGTCCGCAGTCCGACGCTCTATCCACTGAGCCAAACCGGTCTCGGCAGAATTCACTTTCTATTAGAAGAAGATATTCAGGTTTATGGGAAATTAATGAAGTTCATATTTTCTATTAACAAATATGATTGCTTTAAATGAAAAGCAGTTTTTATGAATAAAGCATTGTATCTAGTGGCTAAAAGGAATTGATATATGCCTAGCATTGGATAAGTTTAGTCAGTCATATGAAAATAAATGTTAAATTGTTATCACCTACCTTTTGTAGTGCCAATATTTTCGTGAGCAGCAGGTGAAATTGTGGTTATCTGTGGGACATTTTCTGTTGCATAATTCGTATACACATTAGACACAGCATTTTCAAATTAATTTCACTCCACACCTGCACTTTGACCTGTATTCTCCATACCCTTGAACAGTGGTATCAGTCTAGCCATAAACCCTGTCTAAACTTTTCCTTCCCTTTTTCCTCATTTTTCCTATTTGGGCGTTGCCAATCCTATGACTTTTCTATAAAACTTTTATAAGACAAATATGATTTCTTTACTTCCTTTTAAACTATTCTTTAATGGCTCCCTCATTGCTTTCTGAATAAAGATCAGACTTCTTAGCAGTATGTGCAGCTCTATCCGAATGCCGTTCGGTATTTTTTGTGAGCACTATTCTCCCACCGTGCGGAGCTATTTTCAGCTCCGTTTACATGCCATTCTGCACCATTTCCGTTTGCAATATAATATTTCAGTGCAGAGGAAGCTGTCTGTGATTTCTGTTGAAAATTAATTTGCAAATTTTCTTCTTAGACAAGTTAGGTACCTTTACTAGTATGTTTCCTCCTCTCCATTTCTGTAACCTCTTGTGAATGTTTTATTAAAACAGTTATCAAAAATTATTATTAATTATTGTTAGTGTCTTCCACTAATTTATGAGACACTCAAACACAGACTATTTTTTAATTTATCTCTGAATGCTTATTTAGTTTTAGGCATATGGTTAGTATTCAGTAAAGGTTTATTGAATTAATAAGTGATTTTGAATGAGAACACGTCTTTGGAAACAGTCCGTAGTAAATCTGTCTATAGTGGGAGACAGTAAAAATTAATTGCTAGTAATTATTCTCAAGAGGCAAAAATAAGGAAATGTGCTGATACCTAGATTTTGCTCATTTGATAGTACTAATTCTGCTAGTTTCTTCCTTTGATTTATTTATCACTTTGGCAATAACTTTTAATCTTGTGTACTTTCTTGTTAATACTAGTCACTCTGTAAAAAAAGGACCCATCATTCAAGCGAGAGCCTCACAATTATTAATTCATAACTTTTCATTTTATTAATACTTTCTATTATTTTTGTTTTATCAGTTGACTAGAAATATAAGTCCCCCCCCACCATATTTTGCATATTCATTGTAAAAAATGTAAAAGTGGGTTCATAGAACTTAAATTTAAGGGCATCTGGCAAATTGGTTAGGAGGCCTAGTCCTTGGGTGACATGAAGATAAAGATCTTCATTCACAGGATAAGAGGCCAGAGAACTGTGTGGTCAGGATAAATATGTCAAGTAGGGAGCTTTCCCTGAGAGTGGGTAGAGGCCAAGAATCTGAGCACACAGAGGTCAGAACTCCTGCACAGGAGGTAAAGGTGATCTTAGAGTGCCGGAGGCTAGTGGGCAGGGGCTGTGTGTCTGCATGTTGTTTTGGGGATCTGACTTTTAAGTGAGAAAAGAGTGCTGCTCGGGGGAGGCTGGACTTAAGTAGCAATGAATTCCCGCTAGAAGCTGATGGAGCAAATGAGCAGTCAAGCACGTTGGCTCTGATAGTGGGATACTAGTTACATTCACTTCACTGAAACGACTGTGTTCAAGACTGTGTGTTTGTTTTTGCCTGTAATGACCTCCTTCAATTTAGTCTTAACCAAAAGCGAGGCTGATGTCCACATCTGTTTACTGAATGAATGTGGGCAGTTTTCTGTGCCGCTGGCGGAACGAATTAAACGTGTCCTGGCTGAGTGCGTGAGCTACACGGTGCAGTGTGGGAGGATTATCAGCTAGGTTGTCTTATTGGTTTATTGGCAGCAGAAAACTCTTAAACTGAGTTTTCCCATGGAAGAGATATCTTATTTGAAATCCCAGAACTTTTACTAAAAATTTATGAAGTGGGATGACAATAAATTACTGAAAAATCATCAAAGCAAGTATGTTATTAAATGACAATTTATTGACTTCATCCCCCAGGCCGGTTTAAAGAAAAGGGAGGGTAAGATTTCAAGCTGCACTTTGAATGCTGTGTGAGGTCTGTTTGAGATATTTTGGTTAAGCTGTGATTAATTAACTCAATTAAATAAGTATTAGTACATGAGTAAAAGTACACGCTTAAGGATCTGTCAAAGAGGTAAAATGGGTTCAGTTCTGATAAAATTTTGAATCTGAATCTGGTTAAAATTAAAGGGCACACAGAAATTCACCTGTCATCTTTGATCTTATGATGAAGGGTGGCAATACTTCAGGGTTTATATATGTATTCTGTGTCTTATAATATATGTTTATACCTGAATATGTATATGTATTTGTTTGACTTCAGAGATAATGGAATTAAGCTTAGATTTCCCTTTTTTATTGTATTTTTAAAATTTGACTTCTCATTGGTTTCTTTTAAAAATTGTTAGTAATTATTATCCTTGGGCTTTTCCGCTCGTGCAGTTATATAATTTCACCAACACATGTAAAAGTGAAGAAGGAAAGATTTTGAAACTTTCTATTTTGTTCCTTAACAAAAGAGGTGCTCCCAGCTTCTGAACAGGAGAGTACAATTCCCTAGCTCGAACCGGCCCCCCTTTGTGTAACCCCTGACTACCGAGGTACTCAGTCCCTTTTGGTCAGCTCCCTAAGGTAAGTTCATTTGTTTTCATTGTTTCTGAGAGCACTGTGAGCTGATTTACTGATTATTAGTTTTGCAGTTTTCCGTATTTTAACATCTCTGACATGAGGAGTCCTTATGTCATCAGTGGTGTCTTACACTTGCTGGCGGCTCGAGCCGAGGTCGGCCCCAGAGGGTGTCTCTCTGTTTCTGCTGCTCGTTTCGTGGCGCGGCCGCGCGAGCCTGCTGTGGGCTGAGCTGCCCGCCTGAGAAGTTTCGGGCTTCACTGAAAGCGTGGATTTAGCCTGCAGTCGACATGAATATCAGCATGTGGTTCAAATTCCCAAAGGTTTATTTTGTCTCTCTACCCAATGGGAAGCCCAAGTCAAACAATTATTTTTCTGCTTGGTGCCTTTATTTCTTATTTCCTGTTGCACTGGTAGCTTTGATGTGTTAAATTTATGCCATACTTTCTTATCAGACGGGCTTCTTGGAAATTTTTTTTAAATTTAATAAATCTTTATTGTTCAGATTATTATAATTGTTCCTCTTTTCCCCCCCATAGCTCCCCTTCACCTGGTTCCCACCCTATCCTCTGCCCTTACCCCACCCACTGTCCTTATCCATAGGTCTACGGTTTTTGTTCAGACTCTTCCCGCACCCTCACACCCCTTTCCCTCCGAGAATTATCCGTCCGCTCCCTTTCTATCCCCTGATTTTATTATATTCACCAATTTATTCTGTTCATCAGATTTTTTTATTCACTTGATTTTTAGATTCACTTGTTGATAGATATGTATTTGTTGTTCATAATTCTTTACCTTTTTCTTCTTCTTCCTCTTCTTAAAGAATACCTTCATATAATACTGGTTTGGTGGTGATGAACTCCTTTAGCTTTTTCTTATCTGCAAAGCACTTTATCTGACCTTCAATTCTGAATGATAGCTCTGCTGGGTAGAGTAATCTTGGTTGTAATTTCTTGCTATTCATTACTTTCAATATTTCTTGCCACTCCTGTCTGACCTGCATAGTTTCTGTTGAGAAATCAGCTGACAGTCATATGGGTGCTCCTTTGTAGGTAACTAACTGTTTTTCTCTTGCTGCTTTTAATATTCTCTCTTTGTCTTTTGCTCTTGGCATTTTAATTATGTCTTGTTGTGGTCCTCTTTGGATTCCTTTTGTTTGGGGTTCTGTGCACTTCCTGGACTTGTAAGTCTATTTCTTTCACCAGGTGGGGGAAGTTTTTGGTCCTTATTTTTTCAAATAGGTTTTTGGTATCTTGCTCTCTCTCTTTTTCTGGTACCCCCATAATTCTGATGTTGGTACGCTTTAAGTTGTCCCTGATGCTTCTTACATTATCTTCATATTTTTGGATTCTTTTTTCTTTTACAGTTGAGTGTTTTTTCTTCTTTGTATTTCAAATCTTTGACTTGAATCTTACGATCCTCTAGTCTGCTTTTAGATCTCTGTGTAATATTTTTTATTTCAGTCAGTGTATGCTTAATTTCCAGTTGGTCCTTTTTTGTATCCTCAAGGGTCTCACTAAATTTATCCGCCTTTTCTAGGAAATTCTTGAAAAACCTTATAACCGTGGTTTTGAACTCTATATCCAGTCATTTGCTTTCCTCAATTTCTTTCATTTGTGGTCTGTTTCTTTGTCTTCGCATTTGGCTGCTTCCCTGAGTTGAGAGAGTGGCTTTGTGTGCTAGGTGTCCTATAGGGCCCAGTGGCTCAGCCTCCCCAGTTACCTGAGGTGGACACTCTTGGTGCACCCCTTTGTGGGCTGTGTGTACAGTCTTGTTGTGGTTAAGCCTTATTGTTGTTGGTATCACTGGGAAGAGTTGAACTCCAGGCCAATTGGCTGTGAGGATCAGCTGTGTCTACACTAGGAGAACTTCTGTGCTGGAAACACAGTTATGAGACAAGGCTTGCAAAAGCCTCTGTGCTCAGCTTGCATGGGACGGAATCTCAGGGCGGAGCAGACAGCATTGGTTTCCCGTCAACCTGCCCTAATAGGCCCCTGTGTCTCAGTGTCCCATGGTAATCGATGCAAGCACCTCTGAGAGAAAGCCGCCCTTGAGTTCCGCCTGCTGCCAGACAGAACAGTTTCTCCCGAATGAGTCTGGGACCCCAGAATCTCTCCCGGAACTGGAGTTCAGTGCAGTCGGGAGCTTTTGTCTTCCTCCCGCTTTAGAAAGCCAGCCATGAACTCAATTGCCCACCCTCTCCATGTGCACCTCTCCTGCAACCCCTCTGAGTCTCAGTGTGCTTTTCTCTTTCCTTCTAGTTGTAGAATTTCCACTCAGCCAGCCTTCCTGTGGTTCTGGATGATGTCCGTTTTGTCTTTTAGTTGTCGTTTTGAAATTGTTGTGCAAGGCAGCAGTTTAGGTGTTTACCTATGCCGCCATCTTGGTTACTCTCCTGGAATTTTTTTTTTTTTTGAAGTGATACAGTAAGTACTGCCCAGTCTTGTAATTAGTGTCTTATATATAATGAAATATAAGGGCAACGATGTAATGAAAAAGCAATGGCATGTAGGCAACAGGAAATGCTACATAGTCTTGGAGCTACTTCACAGGAGACCCTATATGGTCATCTTTTGTGGCTGAAAGTGGTAATTACTTCCTTTGCTACATTGCTTGCCATATTTATAAGCAAGACTTTTTTTTTTACTATTATCCCAGATCTGGTAATCTAGCATAATGTTGAATCTTGTATAATCATTTAGTGAGTAGCCCTTGGTTAAACTTTAGTAAAATGTCTAGGGAAGATGAATTATTTAATTATTATAACCAATGGCATCTTTGTCTCTGAGGTGAGAGGTATTGGAGGACTAATTTACAATTAATGAAGATTTGCAAAGGAGCAAGAATTATACAATTCACTTTTTTTAAAAAAAACCCTTTTGTCATGAACCTAGGTTTTCATACCAAGGCACTGTAAAATCTATATGCACTAGAGGATATCTCTTTCCTATAGATAAATATATTTTCCAAACATCTATTCTATTTTGAGTTAGGAAAAGTTAATTCATAATTAACATTTTAAACCTTGACTTAGTTTTCAAATTAGGCTGTTAAGCTAATGCCATTTATGCCAGCTCTAATTTACTGTCTATACAAATTAAACATTCTTTTTATATTGGGTGAGGATGATATTGGGTCTGTATACTCAGTCAAAAAATTATTGTGAGGATAAAGCATTTATAAAATAGCTTATACTTTTGAGTGGTCAGATTATTATGATCTTTGAATGCATAATAATCTGGCCCCTCATTGTATATCCTATATAATAAAAGGCTAATACACAAATTGTCCCCTTGACCAGGAGTTCAACTAGCAGGCAGGCCGGCAAACCACCCTTGTCACCTTCCCCTGACCAGGCTGGTCATACCCCACCCATGCACAAATTCATGCACCATTCCTCTCATACACACACATACACTGCTTAGTGGCCAGATATTATGCAGTCAGAAATCATAATAGTCTGGTTACTCAGTGTATATTGCATTATTTAGTTCATAGGCATATTGATATTGAATAAGAATCCTGTGGAATCAATTATTCTATGAACAGACATTCATTGAACACTTAAGAGAATGGCTAAATAAAAGAGATGTTGATAGATACATTCAATAAAGAGAGATAGTCATAAAATATAGCCTTTGTATGATACTTCTTAGTTTAGGCTGTCCTGCACAGTAGATCTCATTTTAAACCAGAAAAAAGAAAAACTAATTTAAATTATAGAATAAGGAGCTTTCGTTCAATATAAGGAAATGTTCTGAAATTGAGAGTAATTTATACGAAAGTTTTTATGAGTAGAATTGAATCTTATAATTGGGATAGTTTTTATTATATTATTTTAAGGCTAAGAATATATAGCCTTATTAGCTTCATAATTAGAGGCAATGTAATAATAGTGTGGTGGTTCTCAATCCTATCAAATCTAATGGCCCTTTACTGTCTTGATATAAGATTAATAATTAATGAAGCTTTTTAAACCTGATAACTTATAATCAACATAATGCTATGATTGTATTAAGGGAGAAAAAATAGGGAAGTAATTTATGGTAGAAATATATATTTCAATGATTATAGTGTTACTAGACTAGAAGACATAATGAACTACTCAGGTAAGACATTTAGCCTGCCACTTGTTTTATATTGGGACAATTACAAATCTTGCCTCCCTACATGTGATAAATTTGCCGTGTACATATTCAAATGGAAAGCCATGAGTGATATCATTCTGTGGAATTCTAAACACTTATGGTCAAATTCTCAATGATTCACAATTTTCTCCAATATTCATGAGAGTTCTGGAACTTCTGGGGTTAATTATAAGTGGGTAAAAATCACTATATGTTTAGGTGTAAAATGGAGTTAGAGTCTAGATTCAAGTGATTTGTAAAAGATTTCCTCTCACATGAATGTCTGCAGGATATTTGGAAGTTGTATAGAATGCAGGATCATTCTTTGTCAGGTAGAACTTTTTTGAGCATTGAACAGCTTTACTGTTGGTTGATGCCTAATGTCAATCATGTCTCCTAATTATTGTGACAACCAGAAACACTGATTTCCGAAAATGCCCCAGAGGGTGGTACAATCCTCAAGTAGATTCCACTGGCTGTAGAACATAAAGCACAGGCTATAGGCAAGAGTCAGTCTAAGCTTTGCTTCTCAGTTCTTCTACTTGACTTTTATTGTCTTTGTGATGTTGGGCAAGTTCGTTAACCTTGAGTAACCTTGGTTTCCTTTCTGGAAAACTGGGAAGATAACATAGAGTTGTTAAACGGATAAAATATTATAGTGTATTTTAAGTACCTGACATGTGCTTTGTGTCTCTTTTATCTACTTTATTTTCCAGTAGTAGTAAGCACTTAATAAATACTTGTTTACTCTTATTACTATTTAACTCTATTGTGCCACTCAATACTAAAAGCATGTGAGGATGTGATTGCTTGTAATGCGCACCAGTGCTGTCATCTGAGTCTTTACTCCGTTTTGGAACTTGAGGATCTTAAGTTGAGAATGCTGGGTCTTTGGGATTATGGCCTCCAGTTTCTGAGAGAGGATTAATTTAGAAATAGGACGGTTTGCTCTCTGTTTGAAAGAGACCTTCAAGATAAGGTTCTGTGTCAGTAAGCACTATAGTTTCCCAGAATCCTAGCTTAAAAATATTTATATTGTTTTGCATAATATCAGGATAATAGTGGGGCTGTGGTAAAAGCCTAAGGACCTTCTTTTCTTGTTAATTCTGATCTTTGTTCCACTTATTTTTTAAAATATAGCATCCATATTTTCTCCCCTTTTTCTACCTCTTTCTTCCTCCTGTGATTTTGGCCAACTGATGTACATGTTGTTTTTTTCTCTCAGTAAATATTTGCTATCTTTGCTTTGTTTGACTTGTTTAACTTTCATTTTAGTTTAAGCCATTTACTAATAGACTAAGATGGCATAGTTACTTCTGGCAGTTTTATTTATTTATTTATTTATTTTCTTTTTACATTGACTTTAATTTTTAGAGCAGTTCTAGGTTCACAGCAAAATTGAGTACAATGTGTGAAAAGCTGTCATATGCTGTGTCCCCACACATGTACAACCTTCCCCACTGACAGCATCTGTCACCACATTGTACACTTGTTACAGTTGATGGACCTGCATTAATACAACATTACCACCACGAGTCCATAGCTCCTGTTTGCTTCACTTGGTATTGTGCATTACATAGGTTCTGACAAAAGTAGAATGACATAGAGACACCAGCGTAGTGTAATAGGGAGTAGTTTCGCTGCCCTAAAAAGCTCTGTGCTTTCCCGTTAATACCACCCTCCCTTTCTACTCTTCGGCAGCCACTGATCTTTTCACTGTCACAATAGTTTTGCCTTTTCCAGAATGTGATTGGGAGCACACAGCATGTAACCTTTTCAGTTTGGCTTCTTTCGCTCAGTAATGTAGCTTTAAGTCTCTTCCATATCTTTCTAAGGCTTAATAGCTCATTTCTTTTCAAAATTTAAGTTATTTATTGTTTAAAGTATTACATGAATTTCCTTTCCTCTCGATTGACTTCTCCCCGGCCGCTCCCAGCCTTCACCCTGCTGCTGTCTGTGTCCATCGGCTGTGCTGACACACACGCACGAGAGTCCTTTGGTTGATCTCTTCCCTCACCTCCTCACCTCCAGCCTTCCCTCAGAGGTGGGACAGTTTGTTTGATGCTTCTGTCTCTGGTTCTGCTTTTGTTCATCAGCTTATATTGGAATGAGACTAATTAAAATGTTGGAAGGGACCTTTAGTTTTTGTTTTAAATTGCCATCCAACTTATTTAAAAGAGGAAACATTTAATCTGTAAATGCTGCTGCTATACCTTTTGTAGAATGGTGAACCTTACAACTTGTGAGGTTTTCATCAAATAAATACTCACTTAAATTTTAGCTCATAGGAATTTTTTATGGTAATTAAAAATACAAGTTTTTAAAGCAATCACTTGGCTTTCATATTTACAGTGTGAAAAAGCTAAAATTTTCTGTCCAACCCTCTTCCCCCAGGTCACCTTTGGGTCAGATATTGCTGCTTTTGCAAATCTGCCTGTCCTTCATCTTTGGTTACTCAGAGTTTAAGTTTGATTTTGAGCCCCCCAGTGCTGAAATTTTCTAAACTAAACACATGTTTAGCATTCATCTAATTCATCCAATTATCTTCTTTAAATAAACATCAGTTATTTCTACATGAAAAGTAACTGTTGTTGGTTATAGGCTCTATTAACTTCCAAATCTAATTCTGGAGCCTTCTGTAAAATTACTGAAAGAAACCTATCTGAAATTTCACACTGGTTCAGATGGTTTTAGCTTCTTTCAAAACCTGAAGATTCTTGTATGCACAATGTAATGAATCAGCTTAAATAATTATGATAGATTACTGTATCAGATGGTGACTATGTCTCCCCCTCCCCCAGGGAAAAAGGTATAAAAAACTAAAATCTATTTTCTGTTATTACAGGTGAAATTTTTATTCACATCAATAACATTAAAAAATTATTGATTTTTTTTGAGAGAGAGAGAGACAGAGAGGATTTGTTATTTCAACTTTTTTTTTGGGGGGGGGGAGGATTTATTATTTCACTTATTTATATATTCATTGGCTGATTCTTTTATGTGCTCTGACTAAGGGTCAAACCTGCAAACGTGGTGTATTAGAATAACACTCTATAACCCACTGAACTACCCAGCTAGAACCATCTTTTTTCTTTAGTAAGGTTATGGACTGTTTATTTAAATCTGATTATGTAAGGTATGTGATACGGTATATAAAAATGAATTATTAGATTAGGGTTTCTACTAGATCACTAATATTTTCATTTAGTTAAAGATAACAGCTTATTCCTATGTAGGGATTCTGTTTTGTGAGGTTTTGAGAACCCAGGAAGAGTATGCTGCTACACTTTATGTTGCTCTGGTTGGGTGATAATTCTATTGCAGATAAACTGTCTCTAAAACTTTACTTAAGAGAACAGAAGAGGAAAATAAGTGTAAATTTTTAATTTGAGGGTTGGTGATAGTCTAATGTGAACAATGATTATATTATTTGAATTTTTAATATTCAACTTTATTTTAAATTTGTTTTGCTGATTAGAGTGAGAGCATGAATGCTCATCTAATAGTTGATTTGGACATTGAATATGAGTGCAATCTACATGTGTGTGTCAAAGGTTTTACTGGAGATGGGAAGCATAAGTATGCTATTAGGAGAGTCCTGTGGTGATTCCTTTTCCCGTTCTATGTGTTATCTTCCTTCACAAAGAATTTGGAGATATTGGAATGGTTTCAAAGAAAAGGAATAATAATTCTTAGGCAGGAAATGAGGACATGTGGAAAACATTGTAACAGCTCTTAGACGTTTTAAAAAATATTTTTATTGATTTCAGAGAGGAGGGGAGAGGAAGAGAGATAGAAACATCGATGATGAGAGAATCATTATCGGTTGCCTCCTTCAGGCAGGCTTCCTACTGGGGAGCGAGCCCACAACCCAGGTATGTGCTCTTGACTAGAATCGAACCCAGGACACTTCAGTCCACTGACTGATGGTCTGTCCACTGAGTGAAATTGGCTACGGCCTCTTAGACATTTTGTCTTACTTCCTTGATAGTTCACTGTGGTGTGTGGTATCCTCAGCAAGTGTCCTATACTAGGTCACAAAGGCCATTAGCAGGACTTACACAAATTCATTTTTCTATCTGAAAACTGCAGAAGAAAATCAGAATATAAATTCCTTCCCTTTGGAAAATGAGTGTTGGACAGTGAGGATTTGACATATTTTCATGTCAGTCCTGATGACATACATTATTTGGTTTGGAGCCTTCACCTTTCTTACCTAGTTTCAGCCTGAAAAGGCAATCCTCCCCTCCGGGTCCCCATGACAGTTCTGACCAGGCTACAATGTCTGGTACTTAATAGTTGCCCAATAAAATACTTACTGAGGGAAGTCTTATTAGCCAACTAGCTCCGGTCCGGAGCAGACTGTAGGTTTCAGGATTTGTTGGGGCATTGTGTTTATTTCCTCAGTTTCAGAGTAGTTACAGTCCAGTGTGGAGCTTCCTCAGAAGGTCTGTAACATGGTCAGCAGGAACATGTTAAGACATATTCGAGCCTGGGCTTTTTGACTTAACATACTTGCTTAGTAGATAGGTATTTAACCTGGTTTAATAATTGCCACAGAACTAACTACTAGCACTGACAGTGGTCATCATCTTAAAGGCTGGGTGCACCGGCGTGGCTGATTCTTATTCCACAGGTCCTGTAGAGCAAAGGGAGAAGGAGTGCAGGTGGATAGGTTGAATAGGTGCATCTTCACTTATGTATTTAACACAAATTTACCCTTTCTCTCTTTCGTACTCACCCTGACTTACTTAACTCCATGACTGCATATGCAGAGCTTAGATTTCTTATGATCTCTTTATAGAGTGTGAACAGTTTGACCGGCATCTCTTACTAAAATTGGTATTTAATAAATTAAAAAATAAAATTGGTATTTAAAAGAAATTTCCACAAAGAAGAGGGAAGGAAAGGAACAATTATTGAACATTCGCTATTATTATTATTGAACATTTATTATTATTACTATTTCAGGCGCTATGCTTGCTACTTTTGTCTTAAATCTTTTTAAAATTAAATAGTGCAGTGAACAATTATTTGCTTCATTTTTACATTGAGAAAACAGGTGTAGAGAGGTTATTGACCATCACAGACACATAATTAATACACAGCAGAACCAGGATTTGAACCAGTATGTTTATATCTACAGAGCTCTTTAATATACAGATAACTCTGAAATCAGGTATTTGAATGATTAAAATGATTGTAATAGTTACAATTATATACAACAGCAACATGCATCCATAGTGTTCTCACCATAAGGTTGTTGTTCTAAATACTCAGCTTGTGTTCCGATTAATCTTGATTGTGTTGGGATGTAAAATTTTGCCTTTATTTGACTTGCAACCTGCTTTATAGAGTTGGTGATTTATTGAATATCTTGGAAGCGAGTTTTTGACAGGCAGTATTTTAAGGTGAAATTGCTGTGTGAGGATTTTGGTAACCTGACATTTTGTGGTTTCGCCTCATAAAACTGGCAGAGGACTCCCAGTGTGGAATGTTAATGGGGTGAAGTAATGAATGCAGGCTGGGATACAAGCAGCCAGACATGAGCAATCCTATAGTTCATACTCCATGATTCTTGGGGGAGGTCTTGGTAGACAGTAGCTTTAGTAAAAAGATAAAAGCAGTAGGAGATCTTTTTAACTCAGCAGTTGATCAAATTCTTGGTCTGAAAGTCAGGCTTAGCAGCCAAGCAGGGGAATGAACATGGGAAAGTAATTAGAGTTAAGCAAGTACAATCCCTCATGATAATTTTCACTTTCTCAAGCTCTTGAAGTAAATAATTATTTAATACCTATTTCCTCTAACCAAATATTAGCCTGTTTCTTTCATTCAGCTTTCAAGGACTGCCTATTTCGTTTGTGTATCTCAGTCTGTCAATAAGATAACATATAATTTAGTGTTAGTTGTGCAGATTCTATCCACTGGTTCAAACTGATAGAAGATGCTCTTTTTCCTTTAGCTTTGTCTTTAAGCTGTGCTCTACAGACCCAAAGGTTTCCTGGAGTTGCCGGTAGGGTGGGGCTCTGAACCTTCACTTCTAGATCCCATAAAAGCTCCTCTTCTGCTTTTTGGGGATGAGGGTTGGACTACTCTGTAAGATTTTGTTTGAAAAAAGAGTTCTGCTCCTAAGAAAGTTTTAAGCCACATGTTCAGCTACTGTTTAATTTAAAAGGGTATTACTTTAAAACTTTTTTTTGTGTGTGATAATGTATGTCAAGTAGGAGAGCACGAGGGTATGAATTACCTTGAATCTTTTAAGAAAAGAAATGATTGTTTATAGTCTGAGAGAAATTTGAGACTTGCTACCATACAATAATTGGTTTTGTAGGATTAACTCTAGTTGCAGAGATTATAAAAGGTTTTAAAAATAATAGTTATATTTTAATATTTTACATTTAATTAAAGGCTTTCCCCCTCTATTACATAAGCTATTAAGATACCTTTTAGGCCTTAGCTGATTTGGCTCAGTGGTTAGAGTATCAGCTTGCGGGTTCGATTCCAGTCAAGAGCAAGTACCTTGGTTGCAGGCTCCAGGTCAGAGTATTTGTGGGAAGCAACCAACTGATGTGTCTCTGTCTCTATCTCTCCACTTCTCTTTTACTCTCTCTAAAAACCAACAGGAAAAATATCCTCTCTGATAATTACTGCTTATATGAAGCCTTTGCTTCACTTCCTCAAGTTTCTTGTAAGACATTGTCATATTCCATATTAAAAGTTCTTTATTTCACTTGCAACCAAAGATGGACTCGTTGGGTTGGACTTTGTTTTTTTAATTGTGTCCCCTACTATGGGGTAATACCAGAACCGAACCTTTTTACTCTGATTTTGTTGATCTTTATATATGTCGTACTTCAGATATGAATTAAGAGGAAGATGACATAGATATGATTTAATGATTGGCTGATAAATTTATATCGTCTCTGAAAATAATAGGCTCCTGGAGGAATAAGCCAGAACAAAAACGTCAGGGCTGTGTTTATTGCAGATTTCCTCGCCTTGATGTGAAAGAATCATGACAGACTTTTTAAAAAGTGTGATGGATGGACTGTTTGAAGTAGGGTCTTATACTTGATCTTTTTATAAAACGACAGGTTAACAAAATTCTCAAACAGCAATATCATGCTAAAGTACTACATGTCCTGGACTTGCTTCCAAGATGTTCAGTGAATCGGTAACCATATAAAGCAGTCAAATATGGACAAAAATCTGCATCACAGCACAATCAGAACGAATCTGGACAAGTGAGAAGCCAGAGGACGGTGATAGGGAGTCGGCACACTTAGCATAGGATGCAAGCGGGACAGACCACCCCCCTGCACCCTGCACTGAGCAGTGTTTACATGTTTCCTCACCCTGGTACGTGACTCATTTACTGTCTTTTTTAGCGTGTCTTGTGAATTCTACATGTGTTTCATAAGCTGTTTGCTAACTCACACATTTTGTGAGTTCTACCTATATCATAAGATATTGGTTACTTTATTATCTATGGTTAATGCTACTTACCAGTTTTATCCATCCTCTTTTTACCTTTATGTATTGTTTAATTCTCAATTGCAGTTGAGTATTAAATAATACATAAAGGTACACCTTGCAGAAATTCTGTATCAGTCAGGTTTTAATCAGAGAAGCAGACCACTAGGAGGTATATATATGGGATTTATTATAAAGAGTTCTCCATACTCCATTGTGGGAACTATTAAACAGTCTGTGGGAGGTATTTGGTGCTACCACCTGTAATAAGCAAAGCAGACTGCCAAGAAGGGATGATAGACATGACGTAAGGGGAACCCATGCGGACTAGTAGAACTAGTGGGAAACTAGTCTCACTGTTTCCCACTTTGCTGGTATAGATATCTTGTGAGAAATACAGCATCATTCATCACATAGCTAACAACGAACTGGGACTCAGAGAAGTTGGAAGAGAAGATTTGGCAAAAACGAGTTGCTATGGGGCTGGCTGCTCTCTGTGCCAACTAGGTGAGCCAGCAGATAAGCAGAACATGCGTGAATGGCAGCGTAATCTCATGCCACGCTGACATTCTGAGTGTGAAAAGAATATGGCTGATTACTGTGCTTCCACCTTCCACGTCTTACTAAAAATATATCCTGTAGGCAGAGCTACTGGCGCTGGCTAGAGCAGAGAATGAAATAAGCCAAACCGAGAAAGACAAATATCACATGTTCTCACTTATCTGTGAAATCTAATGAACAAAATGAATTGACCAACAAAATAAGACCAGAGGCATGGAACAGACCTCCACACTTCATGTGGGGTTGGCTGGAGAAGAAGAGATAAACCAAAGAACTTAATGCTCATGTTCATAGCCCATGGACCCGGTCAGTAGGGGAGTGAAAACGGAGGTGCAGAGTGGGGAGGGGAGGAGGACTGGAGGAGGGAGGGAAAGGGAATGGGTGAAATGGGAGATATCTGTAATACTGTCAACAGTAAAAAGTATATTTAAAAAAAGAAAAAGAAATGGAATATCTGTCAGACTGACAGATACAGATCTGCCATATCTACTTGAAATTACATTTTTCTAAGTTGACCCAATTCTTTCTTAAATAACAACAGCAAGTAATTTTCAAACACTTAACTATATACCACACACCATTTCATGCTCTTCACATATTAGATTATTTAAATGTAGAAACTATCTCTTAGTATACTTACTCTTCTCCCTCTCTCCCTCCCTCCTTCCTCCCCTTCAATAGGTGAGAAAACAGTGGCACATAAAGGCTAATTAATGTACCTGAGACCAAACTATAACTAGTCAGTTATGGATAACAGTGTTCAGTCTCAGGAGATTTAATAGCAGTGATTTGCTTTTAGCCAGATATAAGCCCAAGCAAAGGAGGGTACAGCAGTGAGGATTGCTTGGTACAGCGTTCTGCCAAGTAAACCCTAGTGGTCATTTTTAGGTAGTGCAGAGCCTTTGAGGGAGGGAGAGAAGAAAGTAAAAAATAACTCCCCCCACCCCCTCCGCCCGTAGAATGGCATTTTGTAAGGTGGTAAGTTCAATGCAAAAGATTTAATACCACTGCCATTTTACTTAATTAGTTATTTAACTAACAGGAGGTTAGGTTGCTCATCAACTATCATATTTTGTCACGTGGAATACGCTTTGGCTTGCCATATATGCCTAGAAGTACATGTGCCCTCCTTTGAGAATTTAGACTCGAGATGATTTCTAAGGTTCCAGTTAGTTTTGCTGTTTTTGGTTGATAGGATTTTTCTACTTGTGAAATATTACCTTACCATTTTTATGTGAAATATATTGAGTGAAATTTTAATTTTTGTCATATTTTAGAGAGGCCTAAAACCCTGTATTTTAGTTTTGGACATGCTATTCAAAACATCATTCATTTTAATAAATATTACTTAAGCAGCTACTGTGAATTAGAACCAATGCAATTTCCAAGCATGCATTTTAGTAAAATGAACAACTGATTTTGAAGAGAGATCTTTTTAAGGCAATCTGGATGGACTGTTTATCTTCTTTGATGGTGCTGATGAAAATTTTACATCCACCTTTTTGTCTTGATATCCAGTGAAGAGTGTTAGTGGTTCAAGGAAATCCAACTAGCTTCAAGGGAAAACCCTGTTCCAGATTATAAATAAAATTGATCTTTTTGCAATGATACTGCCAGTTTTAGTTTGGAAGCTACTTATTTCTTTCTGAGCCATCAACTGCTGTGGATTTTATTCAACATAACCACTAAGCCGGTGATCTCTGTTTTCCTATTTGGTGCTATGATTTCCCTCTGGGATTTCAGTAAACAGTGTCTTTCTAGCATCTTGATTTTAATAACCAACTGTAACACAGAAATTCTAATAACAAGTAATTCACTAACCTTCCGTGTTTCTTTACAGCAAAACATTTTGTGAAAGTTGTTGTTGTATTAATATTTTGGACCAGATAATTCTTTGTTGTCTTGTACATTTTAGGGTGTTTCGAAGCATCCCTAATCTATATACTCTGTGGATATCAGGAGTACCTACCAAGTTTTAACAACCAAAAATATTTCCAGGCAGTGTTAAGAAAATGAGAACAACGTCTTTGCATGTATGTTTTATCCTGTAATTTATAAAGCTAATACAAATACCTATTTAGAACTGTTTGCTTAGCATTTGGAGGTATCACACTATCTTCAATTTATACTACAGAGCTATGGTAATCAAAATAGCATGGTATTGGCAGAGAAACAGACACACAGAACAATGAAACAAAATAGAGATCCCATCTATAAAATCATATATATATATATATATATATATATATATATATATTTATATGTATAGACAGATAATTTTTGATATAGGTGCCAGAAACACACAATGGAGTAAAGATAGTTGCTTCAATAAATGATGCTGGGAAAACTGGAAAGCCATATGCAAATGAATGAAACTGAATTTCAGTTTGTCCCAAGTATAAAAATTAATTCAAAATGGATCAAAGACCTAAATATAAGACCCAAACAGTAAGTTATATGGAAGTAAATACAGGTACCAAACTTATGGACGCTGGTCACAGGGAAAAATAAATGAATGGCTCTATATCAAACAAAAGCTTCTGCACAGCAAAAGAAACTGACAACAAAACAAAGAGGCAGCCAACAAGATGGGGGATGACTTTTGCAAATAGCGACGAAGAGAAGAGATTAAGGATATTATTTGGGTTTCTGAGTTGCAAAGGTAATAAAAATTTTTAAATGGTTATCTAGAGAGGTAGGTTAGCCAAAAAGAAAAAAAATCATTTGGAGAGTTTTTTTTCAAAGTGAAATTAATATAGTAGTAAAATGTGGGCAAATCAGCTGGTTATGTTGTGAATGTCTTTAAAAATTACTTATCTCAAAATTAAGTTTTGTTTAGTAGTTCTGTTCATGTTAAATATATTCAATTTTATTTATTTTTTTCCAATATATATTATTCTTTAAAGTATTACAAATAGTAGTACATATGTGTTTTTTCCCCATTAACCTCCCCCCGGCCTCCCCTACCCCCCCAGTACATCCCTCACCAGCACCCCCTCCCAGTGTCTTGTATCCATTATTGGTTATGCTTATATGCATGCATACAAGTCCTTTGGTTGATCTCCCACAGCCCCCGCCCCAACCTCCTCTGCCTACTCGCTGTAGTTTGACAGTCTGTTCAATGCTTCTTTGCCTCTGTATCTATCTTCCCCCCTCCCCCATTTCTTTTCTTTAAAAAAAAAATCTTGCATCTGCGTACTAGAAATAAACATATAAGAACAAAAAATGTTTGAGTCTCAGTTTAAGTGTCCAACAGTTCTGAGTCCCAGTTTCAATGTCAACAATGGTATTTGGATGGTGGACAAATGGTGGCAACGCAGGTTCTACCCTCTCTGGTTTGGTTCTGGGTCGCCTGCAGTGACACACAGCTGCTGACTGCTAGCATGGCAAGGTGTCGTCAGTGTCTTCCATCTCTGGCCTGTCTTTGCGGTTGGAACAGACCTGAAGTTCCTCTTTGTTGCAGGAATCCATGTGGTCTTGGAGTTGTTTTCTGAGAACATACAAACATATTCTCGACCAAAAGTTAATAAAGGAATCTTTTCTGTAAATTAGACTTGGGGTAAGATTCCTCAGGGAAGGGATGACCCAAGACAGGCACAGCCACAGAGGGGCCATCAGGAGAGAACTTAAAGGTCAACAGAGGTGGGGCACAGACCCTCACTCCCCTACCTTTGCAGGGGCCTGAACTCTCCCCGCTTCTGAGAGAGGTCTCATGTCCCCACAGCTGCTTCGCCTCCCATGCACGGCTCAGATTGAGACCCAAATATATTCAATTTTAAAGTATTTTTTTTCAAATTATGTAATATTTCAGTATTTTTTTGAAATAAGAAAGAGAGAGAACTATGATAATGGTAAAAATTAAAAAAAAGCAAAGACTCCCTTCTCAACTTTTCCCAGGGAGACATTCACTATGTCTTATAATTTATTCTGTTAGAAAAATAGATTCTTTAAAAAAATATATTTTATTGATTTTTTTACAAAGAGGAAGGGAGGGGGATAGAGAGGTAGAAACATCAATGAGAAACATCGATCAGCTGCCTCCTGCACACCTCCTACTGGGGATGTGCCTGCAGCCAAGGGATATGCCCTTGACTGGAATCGAACCCGGCACCCTTCAGTCTGCAGGCCAACACTCTAGCCACTGAGCCAAACCGGTCAGGGTAAAAAATAGATTGTTGAATAGAAAGTACTATTCTAAAATAAGCCCGTTTGCCAACTAATGAATTCCTAAATATATTCATGCTTTGTTTAATCTGTTTATCCTGTAGTATTTGTAGCCTTTGGTTAGGTTTCTCTGTCTTGAGTTAGACCAACCCCTTTCCCTCATTTATCCCTCTTTCAACATCTTGATCAGCCTATTTCTTTGCTTTAGAAGTCTCTATGGATGCCTATTGCCTGCAAAATTTAAGTTTAAATTTAATTACCTTTAGAGTGGACTCTCCAATTTACTTCCATCTTTTTATAAAAAAAAGATCCTCACCCAAAAATATGTTTTTATTGATTTTTGACAGAGAGAGAGAGAGAGAAAAACACCAGTGTGAGAGAGAAACAGATCAGTTACCTCCACTATGCCCCAAACCAGGGACCAAACCCTAAACCCAAGCATGTGCCCTGGCCCGGAATCAAACCTGCAAACTTTTGGTGCAGGGAGGAGTGCGCCAAGCAGCTGATTGTCAGGGCTGCCTGCACCTTGACCAGTTTACATTTATTCTTTTTCTTGTTCCTTAACCGTGTGTGTGTGTGTGTGTGTGAGTGTGTGAGTGTGTGTGTGTATGTGTGTATGTGTATGTGTGTGTGTGTATGTGTGTGTGTGTGTGAGTGTGTGAGTGTGTGTGTGTCTGTGTGTGTGTGTGAGTGTGAGTGTGTGTGTGTATGTGTGTGTGTGTGTGTGTATGTGTGTGTGTGTGTGTGTGTGTGTGTGTGTGTGTGTTTTAAAGCCTTAATATCTTTTGAATGTGCTCACCTTTCTGGAATCTCATTTTAGTCTGAAAATACTGACAACGTTTTAGGCTGAGATCAAACATTACCTCTCATAAAATGCAGCCACTCCCTGGGAGATTTAGCAGTTTCCACTGTCCCATTTCTATAAATTTGCATAGCAATTAATTTATCACTATAGTACATAATATTATATGTATGTTAATTACTGGTTTAAATATTTATTCCCGTTAAATATGAATTTTCAAGAAACAGTCATATGATAGTTGTTCAGTAAACTTTTGTTATGAGTCCTGTTATAATGGTGGCAATAAAAAAAATCATCTAGTATTTTGTAATCTAGAATAAAAAGAGGCATACACAGAGTAGGGCACAAGTGGGTTTATACTTCATCCAGAAAATAATACAATAATTAGTGAGAAAATAATACAATAATTAGTAAGTTTATAATTTGTACAGAAAATAATACAATAGTAAGAATAAACAGTTACGCACAACTGTAGACCTACTTTTGCCCCACCCTCTACATATCTTATTACAAATTTTTTGGTAGTATTATAAGGAATGGAAATATTCTTGGAAGTATGGAAGAGAGAGTGGCCTTTTCTACTTGGGAATCAGTTTATCTTTATACGGAAGCTCAGCTAATATTAACCCATTTCAGTATAAGGGTATAATCCATCATGTTTGTGTTAGATCAGGTGGGTTATCTTTTTCTGCCCTCTTCCTATAGAATCTTAGCATTCCCAAACATTTATAAAGGAAACAAAGTGGGGGCTAGTAAAATGCATTCCCTCTGCAATTTGAAATTTGTGATGTCAGAGTTATGCCACTCGATTATAGGCAGTCTTCCCCTTAGGTAATTTTATTTCCAATAATTTCAAATGTACAGATGCTAACAGATTTACCATGATGCCATTACTCCTATTACTGGCAATAGGTAGGTTTTCCAGGGGTAAATATGATGTCATTACTCCTATTACTGGCAATAGGTAGGTTTTCCAGGGGTAAATATGATGTCATTACTCCTATTGCTGGCAATAAGTAGGTTTTCCAGCCCGCGGGCCATATAAGGCCCACGAAATCATTCGGTCTGGCCCTGCCAAGGCATTAGGGGTGAGTTAATGAAATGTTTGACCAAATACAGCAGGCTAGTGTTTAAGTGGATAATTTTGTATGGCCCACAAATGATATTATAACTATCCAGATGGCCCTTGGCAGAAAAATGCCCCACCCCCACCTTACACAAACAAAATGACCTCATTCACTGTCTTTTCTGAGGAGTTCCGTCACCTTATCTCCGGTCTCAGTTTGATTCTGTAACATTCCCGCTCAGCGCAAGGAGCTCCTGAGGCCCAAGGATGGCTCCGCAGAGTTTATCCCAAGAAATGGGGGGTGGCAAGAAAGAGGCTAAATTTGAACAGATGTAAGAAAAAAATTATATATGATCGAGAAACTTGAGCTTTGGCTAACAAGTAAAAAAGAATAATTTTATGTGATTGAAGAATAGATTTTTTTAAAAATTCAAAAAGGCAAATTCTAAAAATTTTATTCAATAAGAACATGATTTAATTAAATGATTTTTCTTCCAAATTCTGAGTTTTGAGTTTTACTTAAAAGCAAAAAAAAAAAAAAAAAAAAAAAAAAGACAAACATAAATCTTCTGTTCTTGAGTGTCATACAGTATCCATTCTGACAAGAAAGCTGGTAAGATAAAAGCAGTTCTAGTGACTAAGGGAAATTACACTGCAGAAGTTTATTTAGTAAAATATTGAATCATATGAAGTTGGAAATAATCTGAGTTCTTAGTCCTTTGACATTGCAAAGCGGGATGCATTGAGGGGCTGAGGACAAATAGATATTAGTTCATTGACTGCAAAGGCAGGGGTTCCACAGGTGTAAGTTGAAGGGCTAATTTTCTATACCTTAATATAGAAAACTCATTTCACAAAACAGAATGCACGCTAACCGTTTACTAATCTTAGCATTACTAAGAAAAGACAGGACTAAAGGCATTCTTGGATCTGTTTCTTGTCATTGCATTTACTTGACCTAAGTTTTCCCCAAGGTCATGTTTCAACTCTATTCAACATATTTCTAAATATGTCCTGGATTTTATATCCTTGAGTAAGTCTCCTTAATGATTTGTAGCACTTAACACAATTATGAAAAGCAAGGTAAGAACTTTGAAGAGTCCATTGTATTATTTCATATGACTTTGTGATTGCTTTTCCATTTAAAAAATATTTTGTTCTATATGGATTTTTACTTATAATTGATTAAAATGATTATATTGATTTCCAGAAGTTTTAGATGTATGACTAAGGAAATAATCTGCAATATCACCCTTGTTTTTGAGAAGAAAAAGATTTCATATAAGTTATTCAACTCACAGTTTTACTTTTTAATTTTACATCTTCACTATGAAGAATTCTTGTTTAGAGGAATCAAAACAGCATCACACATTGCTTTCTCAGACTCAAGGTTGTATTAGGGAAACATTTGGTAAACTTGAGAAATGTGTTATTTTTCACTCTTAATAATTAAAAGCTAACCATGTTGGGGGGAATTCATTATTATGCACTTGTTATTCCAGATCTTTTTTTCCCCTGAACATTTCAAAATCTGTGTTTTCTAAACAATAAAGAAGAAATATCCCTGGTTACAAAGAAATAAAACTTAAACTAAAATTGGATATTTCAACAGATTTCAGAGAGAGTGTTTTTAATTTTCCATAGATGGTTTTAGTGTGTTCACATAGTAGGAATTTGAATAGCTTTATATATTTATCCTCAAACTGCATAAAAACTTGCCTACATCCAGAAAGCATATCAAAACAGGATTTTAAAAATGGAAACTCCCTATTACAGTCTAGGTCAGTGGTCAGCAAACTCATTAGTCAACAGAGCCAAATATCAACAGTACAGCAATTGAAATTTTTTTTGAGAGCCAAATTTTTTAAACTTAAACTTCCTCTAATGCCACTTCTTCAAAATAGACTCGACCCTGCCGGTCGCCTAAGACCATTGGAAAACACAGATGTTTATATTACGATTCATAACAGTAGTAAAATTACAGTTATGAAGTAGCAACGAAAATAATTTATGGTTGGGGTTCACCACAACATGAGGAAATGTATTGAAGGGTTGCGGCATTAGAAAAGTTGAGAACCAGTGCATTAGAGAATCGCTAGTGTTGCTGCTGAATGTTTTATGGGTTACAAATTGGTTAATTTAATTTCTTTAACTTTTTCTTAGTTCTTTCATTGCTGTATCTCTTTCTTTTCATGCTCCACAATCAGACAATTTGCTTTTGGTTGGTGCTTCCTGAGTTTAAAATCCAAATGTTTTATTTTTTTGCTTTCTGAAATATATATTGTAGAAAACATCATAAAGTAGGTAGAAACATGGATACATTTATTCATCACTAGGGTTTGAGGATTATGGAAAAATAAAGTACATTCTAGCTTTCCTACATAATTTTTCTTTGTACAAACATTATATATAATCCCTAGAGGCACAGTGCACAAAATTCGTGCAAGGGGTAGGCCTTCCCTCCCCCGGCTGCTGGCACTGGCTTCCCTCCGGCCTGTATCCCTCCTCCGACAGGCACCCGGGACCCGGCTTCCCTCGCAGCCCTGGCTTCTTCCAGAAGGATGTAGGTCTAATTAGCATATTATGCTTTTATTACTATATTCATCAATTCCTAAACAGTTTGCATGTTTCTGCGTATAAATGTTCTCTAATATAGTTATTAAACTGCGCAGAATGATTTCTTTCTTCCTTCTCACCTGTTCAAACCTCTTTCTCAATAAATGTTCAATTAAAATCTACCTTTTCTCTAGTGATTTTTCCAACCTGTTATATTTGGATTGCTTATTTTTTAAATCTTAAAACAGCTGTTGTTTGTAATTAATCATATTTTACTTTTTCTAATATCTTATTTTGCTAATTAGTCATTGATAATTAATCATTTTACTTTTCTACTGTCCAGATTTTATTTTTATAACTGTGATGATATTTTCAAGTTAATAAATAACTATGTATTACTATCTGTATTTCAAGCTCTTTGAAATCTTTTTCCAGTGTCTATTGCAGGCAGCAGTTTTATTCATTTTATGTGCTTAATAAAATGTTTTTTTTTGCATTTTTTTTACTCTTCATTAAATAGCCATTTATTTTAATCCCAAAGGAAATAGTTGTGTATTTAATGAGTGGCAATATTGTGAAGTGGTTAAGTGACAGATGTATTATAGGCACATTGCTTAGATTTGAATCCCAGCTTTACCACTTAATAGTTGTAGGACTCTTGGGAAAGCCACTCAGCTGCTCTGTGCCTCAGTTTTGTCATCTGTAGTGAGGAAAATAATAATATCATTTTTAGAATTTTTTTGAAGATTAATGAGAAAATAGATGTAAAATGCTCAACACATTGTTTGGCACATAGTTGCCACTCAGTATATACTAGCTATCCTCATGAACATTAACATGATTATTTTATAAAATAGTTAAAAGAGATAGATTGTTCTTGCAGATTGTGTGACCTTGGGAAACCTTTCTTTTTTTTTTTAACCTCTAAAACACAATTTGGGCATTGGTAAAATGGAGATTTTTTTGGGGGGGGGGGGCGGAGATTAAATGTTATTTCCTATATAAACGTGTGTGTGTGTGTGTGCGCGCGCACTTGTATAACATACTGTATGCAATGAGCATATATATATCAACTCTCTCTAGCAACTTCCACTTTTTTTGAATTGCTGTTGTAATTTGGGAGCCAGAAGTGCAACAGGGATTTCCTTTCCTCTCCCTCCTTCACTCCTTCCCTCTCTCCTTTCCTTCCATCCATCCATCCATCCATCCAACCAACCAACCAACATTGTGTCATTCCATCCTTGCATCTGTGTGTCGGATGGGAACTAAAAGAAATTCAAGGGAGGACGACTCTAGTACTTGGTTTAGTGCCTTTAGAACATGAATTGTGGGAAACTGTAATGTGTTTTCCCAAGAGTCCATTACATTCAGAAGATGAGGACGTATGCAGAAACGAGTCAAAGTGTTAATCTGGGAAACATTTTGGCATATAAATATGGGTTTTGTAATACTGGACTGTTTTATTATCACTTGTATTGGTGTACCACATAAGAACACTGTTGATAACGAAGTCTTGATTTGTGCATGATAGTAGCTTTTCATTGAGTGTAAATTAGTAATGTCATCTGACGGGATTGTAAAGGCAGTTGCTCATTGAGTTACTTACCCCTTTTCATGTCAGTTATTGTAACCAGAGGACAGAAATGTAGATGCAAGCCAAGTGTTAACTCTAGAGGATTGTACATTCATTTTTTTCTACAATGAATAATAAAACACTTCCAAAATTGTTAATGTTTTCCTGTTTCTCTTAGACCAGAGAATGTTATAGTTGGGTATTCACCCTGTGAGTTGGAGTGTCTCACCTTAGGTCACATCTGAAGACTAGTAGGCAGCAGTGGTCTGTCCAGCCCGTTAGGAGAGGATATTAGCACCACCTTGTGGTGCCTGCTATTCCCTGCCATTTCCTTTTTGTGCCAGTCATTATTACACAGATCTTGATTATCAGGCATGGAAAATTAAGAAAGACCTCAATTTGGCCAATTATCTTTCCAAAGCATATACACGTCTTTCTATTAAACCCTTAATATTTCCACAAGATTTGAAATTTCAGATCTTGCCTGTTGTGGTAATAATTGGTTTAAGTACTTTCAATTCTTAGGCATATGTACCAGGATGGCTTTACCAGAGGGAAAGGGCGGAAGGTGGAGGAGGGTAGAGGGGTGGATAAATGGAAATGGACGGAGACTTGACTTGGTTTGGTAAGCACATAATAAATATTCAAATGAAGTATTATAGAATTATAAACAAAATTATAGGAATAATATTTGAAACTATATTACTTTTTCTCTGAGTTATGTAAGATTATTGTAAAATAAGTATTTTCTTATCTTAAAATTATTTAGAAACATAGTTAAGTATATTTGTTCAATTTTGTTTTCATTTCTACTGTAAATATAGTATATAAACTGATTTAAAAATACATGTTCTTGCTTTGGCCAGTGGGATGCAGGTGGTGGGAGCAGCATCCTGTGCACTGAAGGGTCATGGGTTTGATTCCAAATCAGGGCACATACCCAGGTTTCAGGTTTGACCCCTGGTCAGGGAGTGTGTGTGAGGCAGTCAGTCACTGTTTCTCTCACACATTGATGTTTCTCTCTCATGAGCCCTAGGATTTAAGGCTGTCCTGAGAGTGATGCTGATTACAACTGCCAGAGATTTAACTGTGCTAGCACTTTTACTAAAACTGTTACAGTTTTTCTTAATATTCTGGTTATAAAGTTCCATTTGTCTTGAGTAAGTACTTCTCTTGTCCCTCAATTTTATGTGTCATATTCAAGACTTTTCAGGAATGCACGCATGACATTATGAGAGAAATGCTTGTACTACAGAAGGCTTTTACAATCAAACGATCTCTCTCTCTCTCTCTCTCTCTCTCTCTCTCTCTCTCTCTCTCTCTCCTCGTCATTTTCCCACCATGTTTGTTTAATTCCATACATAAGAGTCTCTAAAAAAGTTTCAATGAAATTCTCATTTCAATACTCAGGATTAATTTTGAATTATTTATAATCTTAAATATATATATCCACATATATGCATATGTATATATACAGGGGTGTGCAAAAGTAGTTAGACCTGTAGTCATTTTGAGAATAAAACATATTGTTTCTAATTATAATTTTTTATGGATTTCTTCCTATAATTGTGGATCAGTGACAGAAGTGTATTCTCTTATCATAGTGGTATAAAACCAGAAATCAATCTCAAGAAAAAAACTGAAAAACACACAAAGACACTGAGGCTAAATATCATGTCACTGAACAATGAATGGGTTAATAATGAGATTAAAAAAATCAAGTTACCTTGAAACAAATGAAAAATGAGAACACAACAACCCCAAATCTGTGGGACACAGTGAAAGCATTCCTAAGAGGGAAATTCATAGCATTATAGGCCTAACTACTTTTGCACACCCCTGTATATACACATATGCATATATGTGGATATATATATTTATGATTATAAATAATTCAAAATTAATCCTGAGTATCGAAATGAGAATTTCATTGAAACTTTTCTATGACTCTTGTGTATGGAATCAAACAAACATGGTGGGAGAATGACGAGGATGGAGGAAGGGAGAGAGGGAGGAAAAGAGGGGGTGGGGGGAGAGAGAGAGAGATTGGTTGATTGTAAAAGCATTCTGCAGTGCAAGCATTTCTCTCATAATGCCATACATGCATTCCTGAAAAGCCTTGAATATGACACACAAAATTAAGGGACAAAAGAAGCAGTTATCTAAGACAAATGGAACTTTATAACCAGAATATTAAGAATAACTGTAACAGTTTTAGTAAAAGTGCTAGCACAGTTAAATCTCTGGCAGTTGTAATCAGCATCCTTTTCAGGACAGCCTTAAATCCTAGGGCTCATGATTTTTTTGAGATGTAGGTCTTTGATAAAGTGGCTTTCAACATTAGTTTTATGAACATGACCATAAATGAATCTATGTATAGACTTTCTCATTATTTTTCTTTTTTTTTAATCTTTATTGTTCAGTTTATTAATGACATTGTTTCCCCTTTTTTATCCCCCTATATCTCCCCTCCACCCTGTACCTATCCCACCCTCCACCCTCACCTCCCCCTCCCCAATGTCCTCTCCCATAGTTGCAAGATTTTTGTCCAGTCTCTTGCTGTACTTCCCACAACCCTTTTCTCCCCAAGAATTGTCAGTCCATTCCCTCTCTCTGTCCATGTTTCTGTTATATTCACCAGTTTATCCTGTTCATCAGCCTATCAATTCACTTGATTTTTATGTTCATTTGTTGATAGATGTGTATTTGTTGTTCATAATTTATATTTTTACCTTTTTCTTCTTCCTCTTCTTAAAGAATATATTTCAGCATTTCATATAATATTGGTTTGGTGGTGATGAACTCCTTTAGCTTTTTCTTATCTGCAAAGCACTTTATCTGATCTTCAATTCTGAATGATAGCTTTGCTGGATAGAGTAATCTTGGTTGTAGATTCTTGCTATTCATTATTTTGAATATTTCTTGCCACTCCCATCTGGCCTGCATCGTTTCTGTTGAGAAATCCGCTGACAATCGTATGGGTGCTCCCCTGTAGGTAACCAACTGTTTTTCTCTTGCTGCTTTTAATATTCTCTCTTTATCTTTTGCTCTTGGCATTTTAATTATGATATGTCTTAGTGTGGTCCTCTTTAGATTCCTATATTTTGGGGTTCTGTGTACTTCTTGGGCTTTTAATTCAGTTTCTTTCACCAGGTGGGGGAAGTTTTCAGTCACTATTTCTTCAAGTAGGTTTTCATTAACTTGCTCTCTCTCTTTTTCTGGGACCCCAATAATTTGGATGTTGGCATGCTTGAGGTTGTCCCAGAGGCCCCTTACGCTATCTTCAATTATCTGAATTCTTTTTGTTTCTTGCTTTTCCAGCCGAGTGGATTTTGCTTCTTTGTATTTCAAATCTTTGACTTGGTTCTTGTGGCCCTCTGGACTGCTTTTAGGACTTTGTGTAATATTTTTTATTTCAGTCTGTGTATGCTTGATTTCTAGTTGGTCCTTTTTCATATCCGTGAGGGTCTGGTTCATATCCTCAGAGGTCTTGTTCATTTTCTTGAGGGTCTCATTCATTTCCTTGTAATTCTCATTCATTTCCTGGTTGGTCTTGTTTATTTCCTCGTAATTTTCATTAAGTTCATCGGCCTTTTCTAGGAGCCTCTTGAAAAGCCTTATAACCGTGGTTTTGTACTCTATGTCTTGTCGTCTTTTCTCCTCCATTTCTTTCACACCTGATTTCTTTCCATATCTCTGCATGGTGGCTGCTTTATGTGGTAGATGTCCTCTAAAGGTCAGTGGCACAGCCTCCCCAGTTATTTGAGATGGGTACTCTTACTGCAATCCTTTATGGGTTGTACAGTATTTTTGAATTTAAACCCAGCTTGTTGTTGTTAGCCCTAGGAGGGTTTGACCTCCAGGCCAATTGGCTGTGAAGGGAGACTGTGTTCAGGTTGGATGGGCGGAGTCTCTGAGCTGCGCAGGCAGCCTCAGTGTCAGCTAAGTCCTATGCGGCACTCGCACGCGTGGGTCTCTGTTGGATGGGGATGGCTGCAGGCACCTCCAAGAGAAAGCTGCTAGTCTCTTCCCCTTGCCAGACAACTCTGCCTCTCCCCAAATGAGTCTGCACACCCAAAGTCTAGCCCAAGGTTGTAAAATAGATGGTTTCTGGGACCAGGAGACAAGTTTCCAGGGGGCAAGTCGCGGGTTTGTGCGACACTTGTGCGCAAACTTCTTTTCGCCGCCTCCGGGTTTCTCACAGACTAGGAGCCTCTGCCGCGCCCCGCTTCCAGAGTGCGTCCCCTGGACCTCGGCCCTCACCTGGCACTGGGGAATCTGTGCAGTGGGACGTCTCCACGTACCCTGGATCTCGGACCTCGCCTGGCGCTGGGGAATCCGTGTAGTGGGACGTCTCTGCCCTCCCTGTTGGCGAAATCCAGCCGGGGTTGCTGCTCCAGCCCTACAGCCCGCGCACGTGACCAGGATGGCTCCTAACCTGTTTCCGTCTTCAAGGCTGCGCTCCCGCCGCTCCTCTGAGTCTCAGTGTCCCACCTTTACTCTTATTAGTGGAGTTTTCACTCAGCCAGCTTTCTGGCGATTCTGGGTGATGTCTTTTCTGCTGTTATGTTGTAGTTCTTAAATCGTTGCGCGGGGCAGAACAATAGGTGTTTACCTATGCCGCCATCTTGGTGTTCTCTCCACAATCTCATTATTTTTCTTAAAACATAAAGTGTATGTCTTAGCATCTTCTGCACTGTGGTCTTCTTCACGTAGCTTAACATATGGAAGGTTTAGTGATTCAGGAAGCCCCAGAGTCAGGGACTGACTACCTGAATGAAAGCAAAGTTCTTCTATGGGATTATCAGCCTTTCCCTTAAGATCATCATAGGTTGCCAAGTCTCTCTCTTTAATAGTGAGAAAGGCGATATTTTCAAAATGTGCCCAGGAAATTGCATCCAATTCAACACACCATAAAGCAGACTTCTGGTTGTATATTGGCAGATATCATTGCTCTATTTACTGGTCACAATGGAAATAATTTGCTTTCAGGAAACATAAATTATAGCGTACTTTAAATGTAGGCTTTTAGTAAGGTCCAAACTATTGCCACAGCAGGTGAACTATTTTGTATTTCTAATAGCAGTGTACTGGGGTTCCTATTTTTCCTTCATGCTTGCCAACATTTTGTTATTTTCTCTTTTAAAATTTTCCCCCTTCCTGAAAGTAGCAACCCTAAAGGGTCTGAATTAGAACTTCTTTCTGGTTGTGATTTGTGTGTCCCTAGTGATTAATGATGTTGAGCAGCTTTTCATGTGCCTCTTGGCCATTTGTATATTCATTCCTCTTCCCTCTGTTGATTACTTGACAAGACCCTTGGAAGATCTGTGGTGTTCTCTCTCTTTCAGCTCTTGTCTCTTTGGGACTCTTTCCTGAGAATTTTAGCCGTTCTGGGGTCCTTGTTCTCTAAGCTCTGTCTCCTCTACTTGGGAGTACGGGGTTTTACTTGGTTCCCCTCTCTGCACTATATCCTGGAAGTTCTCTCAAGGCAGGAAGCTGGGACAATTGTAGGCACACCTCATTTGTTTTTCAAATTTTGGGATCCGCAGTCCTTTGTTGCCTGATTTCCTGTGTCTGGTTTATGTCAGTCTCATATATTCCCTCAATATTTTGGGTGTTTCACACGGGAAAGGTAAATCTGGTCCTAGTACTCTATCTTGTCCTGATGCAAAACTCTTTCATCTTTTTATTTTTTAAAAAAATTAAATTTATTGGGGTAACATTGCTTAGTAGGATCATACGGTTTCAGGTATACATTTGTATGATATATGATCTTTTATATTACATTGTTTGCCCCCACTCAAAGTCAAATCATCTTTGTCACAATCTATTTGGCCCCCTTTATCCTTTCATCTTTAAAATGGAGAAAATGAGGCTTAGAATATGCCAAATTCAGATGAACTATGCTGAGATTCCTGTGAAGAATTCATGTTATTCTTCCATGTACCGTCATCATCCTGGATGGTAATCATCCTGGATGCTTTGGCACTTTATTGTCTGAACTTGGCCGACTGGTTGTTGGGAGGGTGGATGTATAATCAATTGGTTGACTTTGTCAAGGGTTGTAAACATTGATTATTATTCATCTGGGAGTGAAGAACTTTCTAAATTAATTTGAATCTCTTATGTGATTACTGGCAAGGACTGAAAAATTCTCAATAATGAAAATCACATGTTTTAAAAGAAATGGACCGAGCAATACTTACTTCATTTTAGTGATGTTGCGTTTTCTTTTTATTTGTAATGGAAATATCTCTTCTTTCCAGGAATATTAAAAGACTTTGTGAGACACACCTTCTTTTTTAGTTTTCAATGTTAGGAAATATTAAAAAATTCACATTTGTTCAAAAATAAAGTATTCATGTAAGGACATGGATTTGTTTAGAAATACACAGACATATTTAGAGGTAAAAGATGTATCCAATGTATTCTCAAGTGGATCAGTGAAAGATTCTATAAATGCATGCATGCTCACACACAAACACACACACATATACACACATACGCACACACACACATGCAGACATACACACGCAGATAGGGTCATGATAAAATATTAAAGAAAATGTGTTTATAGAATGTGCCAATTATGTTTTTAGAAAATATACTTGTTCCTGGAGACCAGCTTCATTTCACTACAGTGTAGACATATGTGTTGAAATAACTGGGGTTTAAGTCCTTAAATATTAGATGTTTCATCTACAGCAAAATGTCCATATTAATTAAAAATACTTTTTTCTTCCTACTTTTTTTTGTTGACTGTACAATTATCACTAATTATCCTACATTACATAATCAGACCTCACAGACCACCAGTGGTCTGGAGACCACCAGTTGGGGACCACTGATTTGGAGAAAGAGGAGGTGAGAGAGAGAGAAACATCAATCTGTTGTTCTCTCCATCTGGGCTTTCACTGGTTAATTCTCGTGCATGCCCTGACTGGGGATCAAACCCATGACTTTGGTGTATCTGTCGACGCTCTAACCAATTAAGTTACCCAGCCAGGACATAAAAAGGAAACCTTAAAAAAGTCAGAAGGATAAAATTAGAATACAAAAAACCCCAAAAAATCAAAAAACAAAAAACAAAAAAAACAACAACCTCGAGACATGTATCTCTTTTTCTTCTGTATTTTCAAGAGAATAGTCCAAAGCACCAAATGCTAATGAAACCAAGCTTTTAAAATCATTTGACTTTATATAAAAAAAAACAAACAGTTTCTGACTCTGAAGTTTTATTTTTGTTGGTTCTCTTTCCTTTAAGTTGGTTTCATTGTTCTCAGGTAAATTTATAAACAGTGGCAAATGCTCACAATCCAGTTCAAGATTATAACCTACTCGGAAAAAATGGTAGTTTCCTTTTCCCAGTAATTTCAACAGAAGTCTTACAAATAAATCTCTTATTCTAGCAACTGCAGTGGGGAAGCTCTACTTGGATTCCTACCAGCTCCTCAGGCCACTGACTTTGTGCAGTTCCAGCTTGTGCATGTATTTGTGGGCACTGCGTGAGGTGCTGCCCTGTTCCACATCATGTAGTCAGCTGTGGGCCCGGGGGCACAAACAAGAGGCATATTGGATGGGCACAGCCTGGGCTTTGTCAGTTTGCCCTGTATGGAGTTGGTAGGGACCCAAGCAGAGCTGGTCACCGCTGCAATTGCTGGAATAAGAGACAATTTAGGTTCAAATGGAGGTGTCTGAGACAGGGGAAAGGAGTAGCTGCCTACAAAAATGACATAGGAATAGGCTCATGATAAGATATTAAAGAAAATGTGTATATAGAATGTGCCAATTATGTCTTTAGAAAATATACTTGTTCCTGGAGACCAGCTTCATTTCACTACAGAGTAGGCATATGTGTTGAAATAACTGGGGTTTAAGTCCTTAATATTAGATGTTTCATCTACAGCTAAAATGTCCATATTAATTAAAATTACTTTTTTCTTCCTACTTTTTTTGTTGACTGTACAATTATCCTGTATTACATAATCAGATAAAAGGCATAACAAACAGCATACATGAGGTAGTGTCACATTAGAATATTGGAAATCATGTCAGGAAATGGATCTATTTGTTATCAATAATTAAAATGTATCTTTTAAAAATATATGTATTTTAAAAATGATTTCAGAGAGGAAGAAAGGAGAGAGAGAGAGAAACATCAATGGTGAGAGAGAAACATTGATCAGCTGCCTCCTGTATGCCCCCTACTGGGGTGGGGATCAAGCCCACAACCCAGGCATGTGCCCTGACTGGAAATGGAACAGTGACCTCCTGGTTCATAGGTCGATGTTCAACAACTGAGCCACTCCAGCTGGACAAAAATGTATCTTATAGTGAGTAGTATTTAAAGTATTCTTTGATTTAGAGCACATTTTCAAGTAATTGTTTCTATATGAATCAAAGCTATACTTTATAAGAAATGCAATCATTTAGTCATATATTCATTCACTACATTTAGTGTTTTCCATGTGCCAAACACTGTGCTTGGCATTGCATATATGTAAACAGTAGAGATGGTTTCATCTGAGGGGGTAGATACTAAGTAAATAAAAAATTATGCAATCGTAATGTTAAATAGTAAGAGACAAAAACACTATGATAAAAAATAGAGTAGAAAAAAACTGGTTTGATAGGGTAGTCAGAGAGAGGAGGACTCTGTGTGGATGACAGATAGGTGACTGAAGGGACAGCAAAGAATTTGAGATGTTCAAGGGCAGCTGGAATATAATCATCAGGGGAGAGAGCTGGAGGAAGATGGCAAAGAGATGGGGCATGGCTTTATGGGCTATAAGAAGTGTAGATGTAATGTGAAGGAGGTTGGGTAGGCAATATTTAAGCAGAGGAATAACAATCTGGTTTATCACCTAAACACATTGCATCTTTATATATTTACATATGTTGTTTCTTAAGTTTTTATTATAAAAGTAATTATATTTTCATTTAGTGTAATTTAGGGAATTAAAAATCTGTAAAGCATATAAAAGATTAACCCATCACCCAAAACATATTAAACATTTTAAACATATATTCTTCCAGTTCTCCCCCCTGGTATTTATTTTATCTTATATTAAATTTGATTTAGAAAATCTGTTTATGTCATAAGAACTTTCCCATTACAAGAGTCTTCATAACACCATTCTAAAGATTAAAATATTTTGTCAATTGGACACACCAAAGTTTTCTTAACCATTCCTCATCTTTTTGAGATATAGATTATTTCAAATACTTTGTATTATTTATATCTCTGTTGATTAGTGACCTCGGGCATTTTCATGTCTGTTGGCCTTGGTTGATTGGAGTATCATCCTGTCCATAAATATGTCCTCTCTGGAGAAGAGTCTATTCAGGTCCTTTGTGTGCAATGGAGTAAAGTCAGTCTCTTTGATAAATGGTGTTGGGAAAATTAAAGAGGCGCATGTAAAAAAATAAAACCAGACCACCAACTTACACCATACATAAAATCAACTCAAAATGGATAAAAGAGTTAAATATAAGTCATGAAACCATAAAAATCCGAGAAAACATAGGCAGTAAAATCTCAGACAATATTTTTGCCGATAATGTCTCTGAGGGCAAGGGAAACTCAGGAAAAGATAAACAAATGGGACTACATCAAGCTAAAAAGCTTCTTCACAGCAAAAGAAACCATCCATTGATGGTTTGAAAAGAGAGCTCACTATATGGGAGAACATATTTGCCAATGATACATCTGATAAGGGATTAATCCCCCAAATATATTAAGAACTCACACAGTTCAACATCAGGAAGACAGACAATCCAATTAAAAAATGGGCAAAGGACCTGAATAGACACCTTGCCAAAGCTCCATAATTTTTTTAATGCTCACCAGATGATAGTTTTTCCATTGATTTGTAGAGTGAGTGGAAGGGAGGAAGATGGGGGGAGCCAGAGAGAAAGAAAGAGAGAGAGTAATATCCACGCGAGAGAGACACATAGATTGGTTGCCTCCCTCATGCACCCCTACCAGTACTGGGGGACCTGCAATCAAGGTATGTGCCCTTGACTGGGATTTGAATCTGAGACCCCTTGGTCCACGGAACAATGCTCTAAGTGAGCTCCGACCAAGGCATAAGCTCCATTATTTTTAAAGGGATAAGATAGTATGGAATTAATATGCTTCATAATTGTGATTGATTTTAATAGCTTTAGTAATTATTCATTAATTTTTTGGTTTTATGTACTCATTCCATATTATTAATATATATTCCAGAAGACTCTAATCCAGTTTGATATCCAGGAATGGTAATAACTTACTCCTTTAAGTATATGAATTTGATTTAATATTGGAATGCTGTTCAGAAATTGGAACTCTTTGAATTTTAAAGCCTCTACTTTATCAACTGATCCTAATATACGTACAAGCTTTGTAATCTTGGGAGCTCTGTGTCAGGTTTACTGTTGCCTGCTCTTCAGTTTTAGATGTATCTTACAGTGTTTTATGCCTATGTTACAGAGGAAAGATGTGAAAACTTTGAGTCAGGTAGAATAAAGCTTCTGCATGTTTCAGAGACCTGCTATTCTTTACGGTGTTCTGGTGTTCTGTATGGTCTAAATAGAATATGAATCTAGGTAATCATTAAAGTGCTCTAGTAAGTATTTTTGGGAAATGATAAGTTGGCTAAAGTAAATATGCAGATTTGTTTTTTGTCTCAGTCTTGAGTTTTTTTCTCCAAAAGGCAATCCAAACTAGGAGAAGAAAACATTTTAGTTTCAGGTTACTTAGTGAAAAACTTATATATTGGGGATTTTTTGTTTTGTTGTTTTGATACTTGCAAGAGAGCAATTTTCTATGCATTTTTGTTTCTGTATGGAAATGGTCATCCAAGGGTTCTTGTATAAAAACAGTTGCCTTAATTTCAGAAAATTGAAAGAGATTACTTGGCTGTAGAGGAAGACTGATGGATGGCAGTATCCTTAGTTGGGAATGCTAGAAATCTGTCCTCTGATTTATTGCACGAGATCCTGGATGAAATGAGAACTAATGATGTTGACTATAAAAAAAATACATGCTTGTCTGGTCTTGATCAAAAGAGCTTTGCTTTTAATTTCCAAGTTAAGATTTATTATTATTAATAAAAATTTTAGTATTCTAGGATTTTTAAATCAAAATGTGTACTCTGCCTCCCAGTTAGTCTGTTAAATATTATCATGATTCTGAAAGGAACTTTTCTAACCTTTACTGGTCCATAGAGTTTAAAAACTAGGTAATATTTACTGTGGGTGACTGAAGGCTCTTAATCCAGTTAATTTTAAGACTCATTATGGGGCCCTGACTGGTTTGGCTCAGCGGTTAGAGTTTTGGCTGGGGCCCTGGGGCTTGTCTGGTGGGTCATTGGGGAGAAAGGAGACATATGTAAAACTTTAAGCGGTGGGGAGGGGGGGGGAGAGTATTGGGTTTGATTTCGGGGCAAGGGTTGCAGGTTCAGTCCCTGGCCCTTGTTTGAGTGCATGAAGGAGACAACCAATTGATGTGTCACTCACAAGGATGTTTCGCTTCTTCTCTCTCTCCCCCACCCCCTCCTTTCCCCTCTCTCTAAGAACTAATGGAAAAATATCCTCAAGTGAGGATTAACAACAGCAAAAGAATTATTATATTAAAATCATTTATTAAGCTTATTACAATCTATAGAAGGAAATACATGCATATGATCTTTCATTCTGTACTTAAAATTTAAGCCAGATGTAAATAACTTCATATGGTTAAAATTCAAAGGCTAAATTAGATTATGCATATCTGTAATAATAAAAGCATAGTATGCTAATTAGACCAGACAGCTGAACCACTTTCTGGACGTCCTTCCAAATGTCCTTCTGGACGACCTTCTGATGAAGCTGGGGCTGTGAGGGCTGAGTTCCTTGCATGAATTTCATGCCTCTAGGCTCTAGTATGCATATAAGTTCTTTAGTGAATCCCTTCCCACCCATCCACCCACTCTTGCCCTCCCTTTGAGATTTCACAGTCTTTTCCATTTTTTTATGTCTCTGAATCTGTTTTGTTCATCAGTTTATTTTGCTCATTAGATCCCACATATGAGTGAGATCATGTGATACTTGACTTTCTCTGACTGGCTTATTTCACTTAGCATCATACTCTGCAGGTCCCTCCATGCTGTCTCAAAGGGCCATGGACACAGATAATAGGGTGGTGAAAGCCTGGGTTAGGGGGTGGGAATGAGCTGGAAGGAGGCATGTACAATACTTTCAACAATAAATGTTTAAAAATAAAATATTTAATAACTGAATATATACTTATATACTTAATAACTGACTATAATAAAACACATTTAATATTAAAAATATTTTGAATTTCAAAACAGATATTATTAATATTGGCTTTAAATTACTTAAACCCCAACTAAATATTATATTATTCTAAGTTATTGTACATTAATTCATATTTTATGCATAATTAATTCAAAGGTGAATTCTATCATATTCTTTACAGTGTCATGAACAGTGTTTATAGGATCAAGTTATTTAGTATATGCTATTGCAATTAAGATAAATGTTGGAGTTTTGGGCTTATTTATAAAAGATGAAGAAGTAATTGAGATTAAAACTATAATATTGGGCAATAGGAAAGATTTTACTGAGGTGAATGAATCAATGGGGAATAAATTTTATAATGATTGATTTATAATCTATATTTTGATGTTATCCAGTCATACATAACTAAATTTATTTAAATTGAATAATTGGTTTTGAAACTTAATTTTTAGCTATAGTATCCTAGTTTTACTCATACTAATTTGGTGCAGTGTGGGATGGGGATTCTGAATATTGAAAATCCTGAATAAACAAAGGAGACAAGTTGAAGATAAATCAAAGAGAGACTTTTATGAGATCTGGTAATTTTCTGAATTGTTTTACTTGTAGTGAATCAAGGTTTTGCATTTGCTTCTTCCATGAACCAAAGGTTTCATGGAATTCAAAGTTGATCATAAAATAGTGATGTAGTTTCTGGGTTTTAGAGTATAAGTAATATAATAATGCATTTAAATTATGAAGTGGTATGTTTGTTCTACCTTGGTTTATATACAGCATGGTTTGTATACTTGTAGTTCATCTTTTTCTATAGTATATCTTGTGTGTATTCACCACATACATTCAGACATATCGCTTTTTTATCTTTAAATATGTATGTATATTACATATAAAACATATTTTTTAAAAAATACACACACACACATGTAATACCTAAAGTTTTTGTGAAGTACTCTTGTGTTTGCACCATTTTTTCACTTTAAATGTACTATTCTATACTTATTTTTGTGTCATTACATACATCCATGCTTCATCATTTACTAGCTGGCTGAATGGTGTTCCCTTAAATAAATTATCATAATTTGACTGTGGATGTTGATGTTACTCACGTATTTTTGTTATCATAAAGCTATAGATGAGCATCTTTGTGCTTATATAATTAAGATAGCATCTAAGGTATTATTATAGGATTCCAAGAACTAAAATAGCTGGATCAGTGAGTATGTATATTTAAAATTTTAATAGTTAATTCCCAAGTGGCCTTTACCAATTCCCATTTCTTTTAGAGGAACATGAATGTGCTTCATCCTTCAGAACTTTATCAGTAATAGAATTTCATTCATTTAAATGTGTGCTAATCTGTCACTTAAATATTATTGTTTAACCTTGAATTTTCTTTGACTGCTAGTGAAGGCCAGTTCTGTCTATTTTGTGATTTATTTATATTCTTTGCCCATTTTTCTGTTTGATTGTATATAATTTTTTCTTAGGAGGTCTTCCTTTGTTGTGAATATTATCTTTGTTATGTATTTTCTAATATTTTATCCTACTTTGCCTTTTGCCTTTAATTTTGTTTATGCCATCTTTTATCACTTAAATGTTCTAAGCTTTTTATTGTCAAACTGACTATAATTACCTTTATGGTTTCAGTATTTTATGTCATTAAGAACATAAAGTTGGAGGACAAAACTTAGGAACATTACAAAGTATTAATTACTGACTCTTTTGGACTGAGGTTACCATTAAATCTCATTTGTGTATGTGTGCCAATTGAGAATAAGACACACGAGTCATCAGATAGGAGACCAGTTATTAACTTGAATTTGTACTGGGGAGAAAAATGGAAAACAACAGCTGGAAAAATAAAAGAAACAAACACAATCTTGATAAAATCAAATTCTTCTGTTTTCTCTGTTCCTGAACTGGACTGGAGAAAAACATGCAGCCCGGATGAGTTGATTCCCTTTGAATTCATGGCCAGGAGCACAGATGGGTGCTCAGTGTTGTAAAGCAGTAAGATGTGTTACTATTTCACACATTCGGTAGTTCCCTAAAGCACTCATAGCCTCCTCTGTCATTCTATTTGTAACTGAGAAATTTGAATTGTCAGTGGCTAAACTGAGCTCTTATAATAAACTAGAGGTCCAGTGCACAAAATTCATGCATAGAGGCATGTGTCCCTTGGCCCAGCCTGCACCCTCTCAAATCTGGGATCCCTCTCACAATCTAGAACTACTGGCTCCCAACCGCTTGCCTGCCTGCCTTCCTGATTTCCCCTAACCACTTCTGTCTGCCAGCCTGATCACCCCCTACCCACTTTCCTGGCAGCCTGCTTTATGCCTAACTGCTCACCTGCCAGACTGTTTGCCCCTAACTGCCCTCCCCTGCAGGCCTGGTCACCTCTAACTGCCCTCCCCTGCAGGCCTGGTCACCCTTAACTATCCTCCCCTGCAGGCCTGGTCACTCTCAACTGCCCTTCCCTGCAGGCCCAGTCACCCCCAACTTTCCCCCTCTGTTGACCTGGTCACCCCTAAGTGCCCTCCCCTGTTGGCCATCTTGTGGTGGCCATCTTGTGTCCACATGAGGGCAGGATTTTGACCCATAGGGGCAGCCATCTTGTGTGTTGGAGTGATGGTCAATTTGCATATTACTCTTTTATTTGATAGGATAGAAACCTGGTGCACAGGTGGGGGTCAGCTTGTTTGCTCTGAAGGATGTCCCAGATCAGGGTTGGGGTTCCCTCGGAGCATAGGGCAGCCTGGGTGAGGGGCCTGTGGTGGTTTGCAGGCAGGCCACACACACCTGGTGACCCAAGTGGAGGTCCTGGGATCTAGGATTTATTTATCTTCTATAATTAAAACTTTCTAGCCTTGAGTGAAAGCCAGTACTGGCCAGAGTGGGCGGAAAGCTTGGCTTCCTCCATCACCGGGGAAACCCAAGCCTCCCGGTTGCCCTGTGGCCGCAGCCATCTTGTTTGGGTTAATTTCGCATACTCGCTCCTGATTGGCTGGTGGATGTGGCTTGTAAGTATAGTGGAGCGATGGTTAATTTGCATGTTTTTCTTATTAGTGTAGATAGTATTGCAGTGGGCCAGATAATGAGAAGGTCTGTGTAGGAAGTCTTTTTTTTTTTTTTTAATATATTTTATTGATTTTTACAGAGCTGAAGGGAGAGGGATAGAAAGTCAGAAACATCAATGAGAGAGAAACATTGATCAGCTGCCTCTTGCATGCCTCCTATTGGGCATGTGCCCGCAGCCAAGGTACATGCCCTTGACCTGAATCGACCCGGGACCCTCTATCCGCAGTGCGACGCTCTATCCACTGAGCCAAACCGGTTTCGGTCATGTAGGAAGTCTTAATGGCTAATTTGGATCAAGGGTGTGCAGAGAAGTTAGATAGATGGAAAGAAAGAAGTACCTATGCACATAAATAGGTATTTATTAAATACTTTAATATGGTTTGAATTGGGCTTGAAAGGATCATTGGCAAGTCAGAGGACAGTGAGGGAATCTACAATAAGCTGAAAAATAAAATAAAATAAATGGCCTGTTATATAATTTTACTTCCAGTTACCACCTTGTTCTTTGTGCTCATTGGATATATATTTTACTTCTATGTACTGTATGAACTCCACATTGCATTGTTATTTCTACCTTAAAAAGTCAAGAGTGTTTTTAAAGAGACTTAAAGAGGTCTATGTATGTATAATTTCATCTGTATACACACACACACACACACACACACACACACACACACACACAATATTTTTAAGAGGTCCTCTTTATATACCAACGTATTTTCTCTTTCTGGTATCCTTCATTACTTTTCTAAAATTGAGCTTCTATCTGGCATCATTTTCTTTCAGCCTAGCACTTTACTAATCATTTCTAGTAGTGCAGGTATTTGGAGACAGATTGTTTTTGTTGTTTCGTTCTTATTTTGTCTTAATTTTTTCTTTTCGGGCACCAGGACCAATGATCACCGACTGCCCAAGTACCAAACACTGTGCTTCCTAAATCTCTTGATGTCGATTCTGCATTTAGAACAATCAAGCCACTCACAACAGTAGCTCCTTTTGGTCTCAATTTTTAAGAATACTTTCAATGGATATAGAAATCTAGGTTGTCTTTTCTTTTTTCAGCATTTTAAAAATATTCCATTATCTTCTAGCCAGCATTGTTTCTCATGACACTTTATCCTTCCCATAGTAACCTTACATATATTGTCTTTTTTTCCTGGAGTGATTTCAGATATTTTCCTTTTGATTTTTTGCAGTTTGATCATTATGTGTGTAGATCTGGTTTTTCTTTTATTTATTTTTGGGGTTTGCTAAGCTTTTTGTTTATCTGTCAATTAATACCATTCTTCAGTTTTGGAAAGAATTTTTGAAATAATTCTTCACCTCTGATATTTTTAAAATTCTAATTAATCTCCATTTGGCTCTTTTTACTATTTTTTTAGTCTGTCTGCTGCAATTACCTTTCAGCTTGTGCATGCTTCCACTGTGTTCTTAAAGGACCATAGTTGTTTTAAGGTCCCTGTTTGGTAATTCCGGTATCCGCACACCCTCTACCTTTGGGACTGGTGTTAGCGACTGTTCTTATTTTTGATAATGAGTCATTTCTTCTTGTTGCACTGTGTGTTTCATAATTTTTGAGAATTGAATGGCAAACATGTGTAAAAGAAATAACAGGACCCAGTTAAATAAGGTTTATGCCCTCCAGAAAGACAAGCCTCTGTCATGTGAATGGTGTGGTTGCCTGGGTTCTGGGCTTTGCTTTCTGTGCTGTAGTGGAGCTGTGCCCTGTCCTTGCTTTACTTATGTTTCCTGCAGACTTGGTTTTGTCTGGGAGCACTCGGTATGGTCTGTGGCTCTCGGCTCTCCCGGCCCGCCCCGCAGACGTCAGCCCGCCTGTCCGCCTGTTCCTCCCGGAGCTCTGGTGCCTCTCCTCACCTCTTCCCTGGGCAGAGACTGCCTGCTCGCTTCCCACCGAAAAGCTCGGCGTGCCTGTGGGTTTGCTTTCAGTTCTTGTCCTCAGACTGCAGTAAGCTCCACACGCCTGCATCTCGGTGGGACCTGTCTCATCCTCAGTCCCGTCCCCCCACCAGTCTTCAGAGTGTTTGAGGAGGCTTGTTGAGCGATGGGAGGTGGGTGCATTTCCCTCTGTCTAGGATTCTCAGAGATCTGAAACTGTCCTGCCAGCCCCGAACATTTAAATATTTGTTAAAAGTTCAGTTGTTTTCCTCTTGTCAGCTTTCTTCTCCTTCTGCTGTGCCAACTGTGAAAGCTGCTGTTTATTCCTTTCCTCGTATATGGGGCCTTTTACTGTTACAGTTTTTGTTCATTAGGTGTCTTAGGAACTGCTGTCTGATGAATGAGGAAAAGCTTTGCTAGGTTGAATGGATGATTCTTATTGTTATGATAGAATAGAGTTCTCTTATGATTCTCTGTGGCCTAAGGGAAGGGAAATTAATTGTTAGTAGGCAACAGAGCTACCATACACACATACCTAAAACTGTTTCATTAAATTTGACAATTACCTTAAAGTTGCTAGTAGTCAGTAGCTCATACCTGCTCTGTCACCTCTTAAGACTGTGATTACACATCTTGACTTTATTACCCACCCACCCCCTTTTTTAAAAAATGTTTTATTGATTTTTTTACAGAGGAAGGGAGAGGGATAGAAAGTCAGAAACATCGATGAGAGAGAAACATCCATCAGCTGCCTCTTGCACACCCCCCACTGGGGATGTGCCCGGAGCCAATACACACATGCCCTTGACCAGAATCGAACCTGAGACCTGTTAGTCCGCAGGCCGACGCTCTATCCACTGAGCCAAACCGGTTTGGGCACACCCTTGTTTTTGAAGTGTTGATCCTTCCTTTTTTGTTTACTGGACTGTTTAGCCAGAATTCTTAAAAGTAAGATTAGCAACTTTTTTTTTTAAGAGCTATACAAGTCTAAAAAAGTTTTTACTTTACTCTAGCAGCATAATAGAAAAATAGTAAGTTTTAAACTTAGATGTAAGTTATTGTCTGTGTTTTTTTGTCTCGTTCATTTGTTCAAGATAAATGCCAGGTGCTTTATTAGTTGGTGTTTTACAAGACGGTATCATTGGTTGACAAGGTTTCTTTCGTTGACAAGAAGAATGTATGTGTAATTTTAATGCTCTGCAACTTTGGTCTCTGTCCCTTATTTTAGTTCTCATTTTTTAGCTTTTAGGATGTAACTAAAAATGGCTCTGGTGCCTTGGTTCAACTAATTGGTGGGGCTTGAGTGGAATGTGGACAAGTGAACCATTTTGGCAGTGAGCAGAGAAGTAAAGCACACTTTTCTCATTAGTTGTCTCCCAGGCTAAAATTAAACAGAGTAATATATTGCCAAATTTCAGTGATTTATGGGAGATCTGTTCTGAGTCAACTCAGTATCAGACTAATTGTCTGCACACTTACATATTAGAGCTTTTGTGTTATTTTTAATGGCTGTGTCTTGTAAATTGAGTACAATATGAAAATATCTCTTTAGATTTAACGGAACATTGCCTCTAAATATAATTTCAACTAAATTGATGTTAAATCAATAGATGATTCTGTTTTATCACCTATTTAACATTCATGAAGTTCAAGCTTGGCTGAGATATTTGGACATTTTTTGGTATGGTATAATCATGTAACTTATATGAACATTTACTGGTGAAGTACTTTTTTAAGTGTTCATTATAATAAAATAAATGAGGCTTTCAAGATTAATTTTCCTTGTCTAAATATTTTCACATTTGTTTTTCTTTTCCTTTTTCTAAAATTTTGATTGAAAAGGTGTGCAAATAATAATTTGAGAACTTTTTAAATATTTACTCAGCACATTTAGATTCTGGCATATCTGAAAAGACTTTTAAAATAACTTGCCTAATATGAAGAATGTATATAATTTCTTAATTTACCTTTGTCTTTAGCAGCTTGAGTACTTTTAATTACAGTAGTTCCTTGGATTACATGGGAGATCCATTCCTACTGTGCGATGTAACGTGACATTCCCAGTAAGTCGGAACCCACCTACATAAGCACCTACGTCACTCACATGGAGCACAGACACAGCAGTAATGAGTGAAACAGTAGCAGAAATGTAAAAGAATGATAATTCCTGACCTTTACTTGTGGCAAATAAATAATAAAAAAACATAAAGCACATAAATGGGAGATGGCGATGTAACCATGAAACGACATACGTTGAGTCTGATGTAAGCTGGGGGCTGTCTATTTACTGATTTGTCTGTATAGGATTTTTATGTATTTTTCATCATGGCTTAATAATTGAGATGGATAATAGTAGAGAGAATAAAACTTACCTTGATATATTTCTTTTCAAAAATTAATTAAAATTTTTCCTATTATCATCTTTTAAATATAACGTATGATAGTTACTTACTGTTTAGGAAGAGAGAGATAGAAACATCAATGATGAGAAAGACTCATTGATTGGCTGCCTCCTGCACGCCCCCCACTGGGGACCGCGCCTGCAACCCAGGCATGTGCCCTTGACTGGAGTGGAACCTGGAACCCTTCAGTCCGCAGGCTGATGCTGTATCCACTGAGCCACACCTGTCAGGGCGATTATTTGCTTTATTTATTCCCCATATAATCTTTCCCCTCCTTTCGGGATGCTTTTCTGCTCTTTTTCTCTTCAGTGTTTTGTAGCTTCTTTTCTGTTTCTCTAATATAGGTCTACTTTTAATCATCCTGTGTGAATTCACTGGGCTTCTTGGGTTTGAGGCTTACTACCTTTCAACAGTATTGTAAAATTCTCAGCTGTTACCTTTCTAACAATATTGTCTTTTGCCCATTCTTTAGTGGCTACCTCTGAAATCTAATTAGACATACTGCATGTTTGATCTTCCTGAGTCCTCATGTCTTAACATCATTTTACTAATTTTCTTTCATTTTTTTCTATCTCAGATACATTTTAAATTATCTTGTGTTTCTTGCATTTCACTATTTTTTAACCCATCTAGTGAGGTTTTTACTTCAATTATATCAGTCTTTTTGTAATTTCCACTTTTCTTTAAAATATTTTGTTTGCTACTTCATCATTGTCTGCTCCTCTTTATGAATCCATACTTTTGTATTTTAAACAGCTGTTTTTTTGTTCTGTATCCAGATACCTCCAGTACTTGAAGGTCTAAATGTGTTGTTTGTTGATTTTTTTTTTTGCTCTTATGCTGATTTTTTGTTGTGAGTACTATTCACAGATATTAATTTGTGCTGTTACATGACAATACATGGGAGACTTTTTTTCATAGAAAATTTTATTTAATTTTTTTGCTGGTGGTTAGCCAGGGTATTTCTTTTTCTTTTTCTTTTATTTTATATTTTATTGATTTTTTACAGAGCGGAAGGGAGGGGGATAGAAAGTCAGAAACATCGATGAGAGAGAGACATCGATCAGCTGCCTCTTGCACACCCCTACTGGGGATGTGCCCGCAGCCAAGGTACATGCCCTTGCCAGAATCGAACCTGGGACTCTTCAGTCCGCAGTCCAATGCTCTATCCACTGAGCCAAACCGGTCTCGGCATCCAGGGTATTTCTTAGCAAGACATTCTAAGGCTCCTGTATTTCTATTTCTTTTCTTCCCGGTTCTTTCTCACAGCAAGTGTACCTGTTTTATAATGTTCCCTTTTTTAAAAAATAACCAGTTTCAACTCTTTTCAGTAATTATTTTTATGTTTATTTATGTGTTTTGTAAATAACATGGCTTTTGTTGCTCTTTCTTAATGGTTCATTTTAGAGTACTATTTATTTGAAGTCTTACTGTGGCAAGTAGTAATTGGCCAACTTTCACCCTATGGTAGCATCCATCACACATCCCTCTTATACACCCATGGTTCCACTATTATATCATAGGTTTGATTAATTAATTCATTTTTTTAGAATTTATATGGTTCTGTCTACAAATATTACTTATATCACAGTAATGTTGTGTCCTATAAAAGGTTATCCTTGCCTTTGTAACATTTGTTTTTCCTGTATTTATTAATTGTGTCTGTTGAGTTTTCCATGGGTCTGTCTCTGATTCACTGTTGCCATCCTGGGGATTCCCATCATTTTCCTCCTGTGTTGGATCCCTTGTCTTCTGGATCCCATTGTTTTCTTCCTTGTTGTTGTTCTTTCTCTTGGTGGATCACATTCTTTATTGTTAATTATATGTTATTGGTGTTGTCTTTTATATTTATGCAATATTAATTATAAGGCTTTATTACAGTGGGCTTGTGTGAAAGGAAGCAGTTCATAATAATTTAAATCTAATTATAATTTCATTTCTCTATTTGGATTTTAACAAAGTGTTTAATCTTTAAAGATTGAGTTATATATACATTTTTTGAATTTAAATACATTCCTGAAATTGTTCATTTACTTTTTATTTTATGTCTTCTAATGTAAACATTTATTTAAAAAATACTATGGAGGAGAGATGTGGACTCAAAAAAACAGAGTCACATACAGAAACAAAATATACTGGACCAAAAACAAGAAAGAGAGAGACACCATAGGCACTGGAAAAGGGAGGGGAATGGAAACCTATTTACAGATCATCATTTATAAAAGAGCAAGTCTACAAGAGTGTACTACCAAAGTATAAATGCAAAATACAGTGGCGCATCCTGTGAAGAAAGAGAGGACCATACTCAGGGAGACAGGAGGCGAGGGACCTGGTGGGTCGGTCTGCGTTGTCGGCAAGGCCTCCAGCATGTGCTAGCACCTCCCTCCACCTGTGTCCCGGCCGTCTGGGGGCGAAGCGGCGATGCGCCCTGAGAACAGCACCAAACAGTCAGAGAAAGAAAAGACAAGTTTGGGTGATGAATGTGAAAACAGGGCCTGTGTGAGGTCACAGACAGAAGGTGTGGGGAGCAGAAGGTGGGTTGTTCATTCAAAGGTGTTCAACTAATTTTTTAAATTAAAAGCTTAAAATTTTTCACTTATGATTTTCTCCCCACTGTCCTTCATTTTTTTAGTTTTCAGTTTTGGAGGTGAATTCTATTTCTCAGCTAATAATATTTTTTGAGAAAATGAGTCGTTGTAAAACAAAGACAGTATTCAAAAGAACTCTTGCTGCATACCCATAATGCTGTGTTTTTCTTACTACATGGGGCTGACAGTCTCAGGTGTAGTTAAGTTGCTAGAATTGTTTGAACACTGGATATCACTTTGGGAAAGTCCTGTTTCATTTCCGCTTGATATAACATAGCATTTTTAAACCTTGTTATGTATACTACTGATGTTTGAGAAATAGAAGATTTTAGGTCCTCATAAAGAATTTGCATTCTATTACAGGAAAAGGTATATTAAATTGTATTTTCCAATTGACTTCATCTGTGGGTCCCTCTTTACAGTCACCTTCCCATCATTTTGCTTCTCCCATCATTTTTTCCTGACATGCATTTGAGTGAACCGTTACTCATCAGCACATGCTTTGGTACATGGATGGCGGACTTGCTTGTGTTGCTCGGCATGCTGTTCAGGGATCTGTACTGACTCTGGGTCCTCGGGAGAGGTAGCACTGTAAAGTGGAACCGGAGTCTACGTGGCAAGTTTTGCCTGTTTGAAAATTTGGTGCAAAGCTTTGAAAAAGGGGTAATTTCTCTCTTGCTCTCTGTCCCATCCCATTTCCAGCTCCATGTGCTTCCTTTCTCATAGGACTTGGTATTGATACTAACGTCACTAACACTGATTGTTTAAATAATCTGCAATATTTTGGAACAAATGGGATTTTCCCAGCTAACCTGAGAACCTGTCTACTATTTATCCTGACTTTTTTTCCCCAGCCCCTACCTTGTGGTAGGTACTTTTCTAGATGCTGGAGATAGATCAGTTCAGGGCAAAACTGACAAATATGCCTCCTTTCATATTTTATACATCCTTGAGGAGCTAATATTTTTAGCTAAAATCATGTAGAAATGCAAAACCTTATGTATGAGCTTATATAGCTAGTACATAAATTAAAAGTGGGATATTCTGCTTCAGTGACGTTCTGTCTGAGCTAGTTTTTATCAGAGAGGATAAAAATATGTAGTTGGTGGGACTGAATTACAACTTGCTGCACCTCAGCTTGTGTATTACGTCAGAAGTTAGCCTGCATCTCATCCAGGCCGCTCCCTTTCTCCGCTTCTGAAGAGTTAAAGCTGTAATTTACAATGATTTATGGAGTGATTATAATTATGCTTCCTTTCACATCCTGAATTAGTTTTGTAAGATAAACAAAAAAAGGAGATAATGTTCCATTCTCATGGCCAATATGGAAATTGGTGTTTGCTTAAAAATATTAAGCTTATTATTTTTTAAAGACAAATGCACTTTTTAAAATTTAGTAACTGGTTTTGTTTTTTGCTGCAGTTCACATATGACAGCTGCAAACTTGACACTTAGATTTTTTTTCTCTTCTGAATCCCCCCACCCCCCAGATTTATGTCAAAAGAGCATATGCAGTCTCATGATGAGGGACACACAGGACCCTGGCTCCCCAGCCCTGGGACGTGGCCTCCCCTTAGACCGCACCCACGTCTGTCTGCACTGGGGTTCTGTCCTCGTCCCATCACCCTGAGGGTCCTTAGGCCAGGAGTGCCCAACAGGTTCCGTGTATGCGCCGACTCTGCATAGACATAGGGGCTGCCTCCAGCCCAGGGTGACGCTATTGGGGCAGGCAGGGTCTGGCTTCCATTACAGGGAACGCAGTGCTTGACTGGCAGTGTCTTCTATGGCAGTACCCACTTGACTTGTCTAGAATGGGATATCGGGGAAAGGGGCTGCATGCCAGCCACCAGCTCAGCTCAGAAATGGGCGAGGTGTTCGTTCCATCCCTCCCCTGGTGGTTTTCTCTCTGGCCAGGCGGCTGCACTTGCAGCTTCTCCTCCCCTCGGGCAGTTTCTTCTGGGCAGAGAGAGCTGGCAGCTGTCAACGTGAGTTAGAAGGGCCTGGCGTGTAAAGACACTCACGTGGCACTTACACAGAAATAGCCTTAACCTTCGGTGAGCTCTCAGTAATGTCCAGTCCACACTGAGAAGGTTCATCTTCAGCGCTACTGAGAAACTGGAATAAAAGGATGGTCTTACCCTAACCAAGACCTAGAATGCGGGCACACTCCTGGAAAAGCACTGCCGCCACAGAGGGCACAAGGGGGCGTAAGACAGTGTTTCTAGAAAAGGCCAAACACCAAACAAAGCGCAGACATGGCCTTTCGTGTCCTTTGGCGTACTCTGCACCCCAGCCGAGGGCCGGGGTGGAAGCGGGGGCCTTTGTCCTGCTGACTTTGGGGATGTCACGGGGCTCCCTGAGAGCCCCCGGGTGTCTGGTGAATTCCTCCACTCTTTGCCTATGGGTTTTGGAGGCTTTCTTCAGAGTCATTTCCATTTGCTGCCTCCTCTGCGTCTTTTCGAAGGCTGCCTGGGCCAGGGTCCACTTGTCCAGCCACGCCACTTCTCCAGCAGTTCTTTCTGCTCGTTCCCCTGATCACCAGCAGTTTCACAGGGCCTTTGTCCTTTCTCTTTTTCCTCTCGCTCACGCCAAGCTCTGCTGTGCATCTCAGCTTCTAGGGCCCCTTTTGGGCCTGCTCATCGCCTGCCAGGGCGCCTGTCCAAGACAAATGCACTTTTAATGATATGATTCACATTCCATAAAATTCCTTGAAGCTTACAATGTAGTGATTCTTAGCATACAGGATGGAGCAAAAGTAGGTTTACAATTGTGAATAAATGAAGCTGAGTTTATGCTTGTATTATTTATTAATTATTGTATTATTTTTCCAGACAAACAGCTGTAAATCTACTTTTGCTCCACCCTGTTTTTGCCAGGTTGTATACTAGTAATTTCAGAACATTTTCATTACTCCTAGAAAAATCGTGTATCTATTAGCAGTTATTTCTCATTCTTCCTTGCCCTTGGTCCTGACATCCATTAATCTTTTTTGTCTGTAAGGATTTGCCAGTTCTGAGCCATTACATATAACTTGCATCGTACAATATGTGATTTTCTGTGATTGGCTTCTTTCATTGTTTTAAGGTTTTTCTATATTTTAGCATGCATCATTCATTTTTATAGATAAACCAGAGGCCCGGTGCACAAAATTCGTGCACAGGGTGGGGGGGGTGGAGGGCAAGGGATGTCCCTTACCCAGCCTGCACCCTCTCCAATCTGGGACCCCTCGAGGGATGTCCGACTGCCCATTTAGGCCCGATCCTACCAGGATCGGGCCTAAATGGGCAGTCGGACATTCTTCTTACAATCCAGGAATGCTGGCTCCCAACTGCTCACCTGCCTGCCTCGATAATTGCTCCTAACTGCTTCTGCCTGCCAGCCTGATCACCCCCTAACCACTACCCTGCCAGCCTGATTGATGTCTAACTGCTCCCCTGGCAGCCTGTTTGCCCCCAACTTCCTTCCCCTGCAGGCTTGATCGCCCCCAACTGCCCTCCCTTGCAGGGCCTGGTCCCTCCCAACGGCCCTCCTCTGCTGGCCAGCTTATGGTGGCCATCTTGTGTCCACATGGGGGCAGGATCTTTGACCACATTGGGGGCAGCCCTCTTGTGTGTTGGAGTTATGGTCAATCTACTCTTTTATTTGATAGGATAGAGGCCTGGTACATGGGTGGGGACGGGCTGGTTTGCCCTGAAGAGTGTCCCAGATCAGGGTGGGGGTTCCTTTGGGGCGAGAGGCGGCCTGGGCGAGGGGCTTGTGGAGGTTTGCAAGCTGGCCATGCCCCCCAGTGACCCAAGCAGAGGCCCTGGGATCTGGAATTAATTTATGTCTACAATTGAAACTTTGTAGCCCAGAGCGGAGCCAAGCCTTATGCTCGCTCGGTGGCATTTGCCATTTCTGTTTGAAACTTTGTAGTATTGAGTGGAGGCCTAGGCTGGTATTAGCAGGCAGAAAGCCTGGCCTCCTCTGTTGTTGGGGAAACCCAAGCCTTCCTCCTGCTCTCAGTGGTGGCAGCCATCTTGGTTGGGTTTTATTTGCATAATCTCCTCATTGGTTGGTGGGTGTGGCTGTGGGTATTGCTTGTGGGTGTAACAAAGGTGTGGTCAAATTTGCATATTACTCCTTTATTAGATAGGATACTTTCCCATTGTATGTCTATGCCACGTTTTATTTATCCATTCAACAATTCATGGACACTTGTGTGGTTCCCATTTTTTAAACTATTATGAATAATCCTGGTGTGAATATTTATGTAGAAATTTTTGCATGGACATATGATTTCAGTTCTCTTGGTATATATCTAGGAATAGAATTGTTGCATCATATGATAACTGCTTTTGTAGAAAATGTCAATATGTTTTTCAAAGTATTGTACCATTTTTACTTTCCCTCCAGCAATGGCTGAGGGTTTTTCACCACTTGCTGTTTGTCTTTTTAATTATATTTATCCTAATCGGTGTGAAGTGATGTCAAACTTATTATTTTTTTATGAGGAATTTTAACAATTTTTACATCTTGCTTTTCAGGTGCCGTATTGCTTTGTAGTGTACAAGGACTAGCAGTTAATATTGATCCAGTCTTATACACCTGGCTCATTTATCAGCCTCAGAAACGAACCAGTAGGCATGTGCAGCAGGTGAGACATTTTTATAATTTTCTCAATGAATGAATCTTTTTCTATTATTTATTAGAGTTATATATTTCTTCTATTGATTTCATTTATGGATGTGGCATAATTCTTCTGCCTTCCATTCTCCCCCTTTTAAGCATTTCTATTCTTTAAAGTAGAGTTTCATTGACAATTAAAGGTGTTTTCTTCTACAATTGCTTGTAAAGTAGAATACGTGACAGAGGCTAGTTTAGGTAGGTCGTCCTATTTTACTGTCCTGTTTTTCCTCATATGCCTGCATGTTAGTTCTCAGAGTATTAAATATATAAGCGTTTCTTAGTAGGTGTTAGTTTTGTTATTTTGACATTTCTTCTTTCTTAATCAGTAGTTTTATTCAACCCACATGCATTGGGCATCTAACTCTGGGATTAGGATAGTTGGTGCAAAATAGTAGGAATATGTGTTTATTTAAAAGGGTATAAATTAAAAAGTAAGTAGTAGCTAACTGTGGTTTCTAGAATACTTAACTGTAATTTTTCATGTCATAATAGTCAAGTATAATTCTGACAGATGGGTTTTATTCCCATTTTGTAAATGAAAAAATCCATGCTTATTTAGATTTTTTTTTTTTACCTATGTCACAAATCCAGTAAATGACAAAACTTAGAATTTAAGACCAAATTTATGCTATATTGAATTGCATTTCCCATTGACTTAATTATAGTTTTGTATTATTCAACTTGGAATACCTTTGTATCTTTTTTCTGAAGTAACTTAAACCTAGTTTATAGGAGAATAATGTACATTTTTAGAATTACATTAGAATATAAAAGTTAACTAAAAAGTACAACTTATGTGTATCAAGGAGCATCTTTTCAGTGTTTTTCTTCAGTTTGTTCTAATTTCATATGAAACTTTTGCCTCTCTCACCCATGGCATTCTTTTTTCAAAGAGTTCCAGACTGTGAGACAGTATACTAGATACTGGGGCTAAGAAATAAAAGTCATGGTTGAAAATATCCCTTCCTCTAGAGCTTTATATAGTTTATTTGAAAATATTATTTTAAAAAAATTTTTATTTTATTGTTTAAAGTATTACAAATAGTAGTACACATGTCTCCTTTTTTGCCCCATTGATCTTCCCCCAGCATCTCCTACCCTCCGGCACATGCCCTCAGACTCCCATCCACACCCCCAATGCCTTGCATCCATTGGTTATGCTTATATGCATACATACAAGTCCTTTGGTTGGTCTCTTACACCCCCATCCTTTCCACTATAGTTTGACAGTCTGTTCTATGCTTCTTTGCCTTGGTATCTATTTTTGTTCATCATTTTATAATGTTTTTTTTTTTAATATTCCATTACTCTGAATTCTTTCTCTGTCATATTGCATGCCTCCATTTCATTTATTTCCTTTCTTGATGCTTCCTCTTTTCTTCTGGGGATTATGTCATTGTCTCCTCATTCTATCACCAGGAGGTCTAAACACCACGTTGTGGGGACCTGAGCCGTGTGCAGTGGGAGCATTGTGCCACCTAAGTGTCACTGAAGAGCTCCGACACTGAGACGTGTGACTACCATGGGAGTCTTGAGAATCAGCGTAACCAATGCTCAATGTAGCCTTGTGCTCGCACCTAGAATCAGGGACCTCAGATGCACCATGCTGAAAACAAGTCTGTGTGGGCATATGCTGAAAATCAGAGTCCCGTAGCGTGGGCCAGGAGTCAGAGACCCTGTGTGCATGTGCTGAGAATCTAGTATCAGAGTCTCTGTTGCTTGGTACGGCTTCACGCAGTGAGTCAGGGTACCTGTGTGCACATGTGCTGAGAATTGGAGTCACAGGCATTCAGTTGCATGCACTGAGAATTAGGGAACTTTAGAAACAGATCCGCACGTGTGCGTGCTGAGGGTCAAGTCACTGATGCTCCGTTATTACATAACTCGCGAAGAGAATCAGGGTCTCCGGTCTGCTTCGGGGGGGGGGGGGAGGAGTGGGTTTGCACAGCCGCCCTGTGTTGGCGGGAGGCCCATTCCTGTGCCACAGGAAACAGACTCCCATGTGTGCATATCCAGAGTCAAAGTTAAGTCGCACAGCTGCCCTGTGCTGGCAGGAAGGCTGCTTGCTCAGAGTGGGTCTTGCAGGCCTTATGTTGCAGCAGAGGGCCAGCGGGGAGGGGATGGGCTCCATTACTCACAGTAATCTTCGGCGAAATGTCTGGAGTCTTAGTGTCCGTGGGTCTGCTGTTCTTTGTCCCAGTGGTTGTAGGGTTCTGGCTTGCGTCTGACCAGATTGCGTGGTGATGAGGCTACAGTCCTAGTCTCAAGCAGTCCTATTCTTCAAGATGGCTGAAAATATTACTAAAAATAGTGACTCCATTCTCAGTAAGTGCTATGTTATATGTATGAACAGGATTATATGAACACACACAAAAAGAGGAATAGTTCTCACCAGCAGGTGAGGGTTTTAAAAGGAGGAATTGACAATGGAGCTTCACATCATAGGAGTAAGCCAAAAAGGAAAGGTTGTTTTGGGCTGACCTGTTTGAGCAGAGGCAAAGAAGATTAAGTGTTTCCAGACTAGAGCCAAGTCTTCTTATAAAGACTGGTAGAAATTAGAAACCAATTCATAAAATATTTTATTGATATAGCTAAGGTTTTGAGGCTATCCTACAGAGAAAAGAGAAAAATATAGAAAACTGATGTAGTCACATTTGAATTTTAGGAAATTTTGGTGATGTAGAGTATGGGTGATAGAGAAGTAAGCGTAATGTCAACGACCATTCAAAAAAAATTTACCATCCAGATATCATTGCTGACATGTACACATAAGGAACTGTTTGACATTGAAACTGGGACTTAGAACTGTTGGACATTGAAATTGGGACTGAAATATTTTTTTGTTATTATATGTTTATTTCTAGTCTGCAGAGGCAAGATTTTTTTTAAAGAAAAGAAATGGGGAAAAAATAGATACAGAGGCAAAGAAGCATTGAACAGACTGTCAAACTATAGCGGGAAGGCAGGGGAGGTTGGGGGGGCTGAAAGAGATCAACCGGAGGTGATGCATGCATATGAGCATAACCAGTGGATACAAGACACTGGGGCAGGGAGGTGAGGCATGTACTGGGAGGTAGGGAGGCCCCAGGGGGGGGCTCAATAGGGGAAAAAAAGGAGACAAACTACTATTTTTAATACTTTAAACAATAAAAAATTAATTATTATAAAAAAATAAAAAACAACAAAAATGTAGTTCTAAATTCTTTATTGAGTTATAATAATTGACATATCAATTTCAGCTGTACAACATAATAATATGATATTTGTATTTATTATGAAAAGATCACCATAATAAGTTTAGTTAACATTCATCATCAATATAATTATACATTTTTCCCTTATAATAAGAACTTTTAAGATTTACCCTCTTAGCAACTTTCAAATACATACAGTACAGTATTATTAACTATAGTCATCATTATACATTATATCCCGTGACTCATTTATAACTGAAAGTTAGTAGCTTTTGAACCAATTTATCCATTTTGCCCCCCATTCCCTCGCCAACCTCTGGTACCCATGCTTCTGTTCTCTGAGTTTGAGTGTTTTGTTGGTTTTGTGTGTTTTTTGTTTGTTTGTTTGTTTGTTGTTTGTTTTTGCGGGGGGTGGATGGGTGGTTGTCTTATTTTGTTTAGATTTCATATATTCTCTGTGTGACTTATTTTACTTAGGGTAATGCCCCAAAGTCCATACAAGTTGTTGCAAATGGCAAGATTTCCTTCTTTTCTGGCTGAATAATATTCCATTGTATTGTAAATTTTTCGTTGGTTATTTTATAAAGGATGCAGTTATCATCATACACCAAAGCTATTCCTGAAGTTCAAGTAGTGTTTTAGCAGCTCAAGTAAATTAGACATTCATTTCATTGATACCAAGATCCTACAAACATTCTGACTTTTATTTTTATTACATAACTTTTAAAATTAAATATAAATGTATGTTTTTTCTAAGTTCAAAAATAATAGTTTTACTTAAAATATAACTAACAAACATGGTTGGGGTGGCTTAGTTGGTTGGAGCATTGACCCATACACTAAAAGTTTGGGGGTTCAATCTCTGGTTGGGACATGTGCGGGAGGCAATTGATGAATTTTTTCCCTTCTCTCTCTCTCTCTCTCTCTCTCTCGCCCTCTCCCTCTCTCTCCCCCTCCTATCTCTGTCTCTCTTAAAAAAAAAAACACAACACCCCCCCAAAAAAAACCTAAACTAATAAATACCCATAATCCTATTCATCAGAGTAATAAATAACATTGGGATAAATATGTTCATAGCTAAATCGTTGCATTTTTCTTTAATTATTCACTTAGAATATATTTTTAGAAATGTAATTAGTAGCTCCTGGCATGTAGTTTAGTATATTTTAAGGCTCTTGTTATATTGCCAATTTGATTTCCAAATTTTATATAGTTTACAAACATTTTCATCACTTTATTGTATTACTTTTTTACCATAATTTAGCATATCTCAAAAATATTTTAAAATGCTTTTAATCTACTATTTTAGTCTTACATTTTCTTTGAAATGGATAATTAGGAGAAAAATATAGTTGAGTCCTATGACCGTATCACCCAGTTTCAATAATTATAAATTCATGAATAATCATCTTTAAAAATCAGTCAGTTGAGAAAAACACCAATATTCAGTAGTGGTGAAAAGGTAGAAAATGGAGGAACTCAGATACTATTGTTATGAATAAAAATTCATAAACTTGGTATTATCTAATATAACTGAAAATGAGCATACCCTGTGATGCCAAGTCCTACTTTTTAAAAAAATATATTTTTATTGATTTTTTTTGCAGTATAACTTAATTAATAGAGGAGTACATGTTTTCCTTTCCCCCTCCCCCTTAACTTCCCCCCAGCCTCCCCTACCCTCCAGCACATATCCCACCCTCCCCCCTCCCCGCCCCAGTGTCTTTCATTCATTGGTTATGCTCATATGCATGCATACAAGTCCTTCAGTTGATCTCCCCCAGCATCCACCTCCCATCCATCCAAGCCTTCCCCCTGTAGCTTGACAGCCTGTTCAAGGCCACCCTGCCTCTATATCAATCACTCTCCCCTGTTTCTTTTCTTCAAAAATATCTTGCCTCTGCATACTAGAAATAAATGTATAAGAACAAAAAATGTTTCAGTCTCAGTTTCAATGTCCAACTGTTCTGAGTCCCAGTTTCAGTGTCAAATAATTCTTTATGTGTACATGTCAGCAATGGTATCCAGATGGTGGACACATCGTGGCAATGCAAGATCCATCCTCTCTGGTTTGGTCCTGGGCTGCCTGCAGACATGCACAGCTGCCGACTGCTAGCATGGCAAGGTGTCATCAGCGTCCCCCATCTGTGGACCATCCTCGTGACTGGAATAGATCTGTCAGTTCCTCACAGTCGCAGGAACCCACATGGTCTTGGAGTTGTTCTCTGAAAACTCACAAACACATTCTCGACCAAAAGTTAACAAAGGGATCCTCTATGCAAAATAGACTTTGGATTCTTTTTAATTTTTGCCTACATGATTTTCCTTTGGCTTATTTTGACACCATGTGTGTTTTTTCATGGGTGTCCTGCAGTTGGTTTTACAAATGGAATTTACTTTACTGGAGTAAGAATTTTCTAGATGTATTTTACTTACTCGATATTTTTTCCCTTACATGATATTACCCCACTGCCCCCTCCCCTTTTTTGATTAATGGGGGCTTTTGGAAATTTTATATTGCAGTCTTGGTAATTTTAAATTTTAATTTTTGCACACAAATATGACTGCTTTAGGATGTTAGGCAATTTTACAGTGAGATGAACTACTAAGAGATTTTTTAGTTAATGTTTTAGGAAAAGCTTTTTGTCCAGTACACTAAAATTTTCTTGAGTATTCACTTATTTCACTTGGCCAATTTAAATTAATCTGAAAACTTGATTACTATTTTCCTGTCAATTTTAATACTCAAGCAGAAATCTTAGTTTACCCTGTAAATACTAGTGGAAAGGAATATTTGCAATTTTGAGTAGGTCCTGAGCATTCCTGGTAATAGATTGAATTTAGATATAGAGCAGCTATTGCTGGCCGAGTCTCTGTCTGCCACCTGGGTCCCGGTGTGAGTTGTACGTGGGAGGTGAAGCAACCGTGGGGGTAGGAGACCTCCCTCAGGAGGGGTGAGAATTCAAGCCCCTGCAAGGTTTGTTGGTGAGGTTCTGTGCCCCACCTCTGTTGACCTTTTACCTCTCTCCTGTTGGCCCCTCTGCGACTGTGCCTGTCTTAGGTTGTTCCTTCCCTGAGGAATCTTACCCGTCTCTGGCTAACCAGCCATCCTCCGGGGCCAAACAGGGTGATGTGAGGTTCAGAAAGTCCTACTTTTTGATACAACTGTCTCTTTACAGTCTCATTATATGAGCCTAAGGAGTCATGTATAAGTTTGTCGTTGCAATAGTATAAAATCGAAGACCACCCAATTGATGGTATATCCAGTGAAATGGATAAATAAAGCATGGCATAGTCACACGATATAATACTTAATTGTTAAAAATTGTACAATATGTCTTAATATGGATGTCTTTAAATTTTCATTAATGCAAATAATTAGTTTTCCAAGGACACATGCAATATGACAGTATGTGTTTATATTTTTCCAAAACTACCCTACCCTATAAATAAATAAATAAATAAATAATGGGTTTTAGTAATTATTTTCAGTGATTATGTCAATGTCATAATAATGTTTGATTCTGGAAGGAATGGGCAATTGGTTTACAGAGAGAGGAGATTTTAGCTTTATTTTAACATTTTCTCGTCTCTCTCTTTTTTTAAGAAGCCAGTATAAAGTGTTAATAGCCAGTAATTACTGGTTATATTGAGAGTATGGATGTTATTTTATTCTTTGTTATTTCCTGTGTTTTTATATTAAATTAATAATAAAGTAGGGACATTTTATAGGAAGAGTGATGAAAGGCTTTAAGTCTTTTGGGATTATGAGGTGTTGATGGGGCAAGAATAGGACAAATCTGAGACAAGTTCAGCTGACATTTGAGGAAATATTTAGTACCAGAAGGTAGAAGAAGTAAGCAGAGAATGGGAGATGGCTACAAATAAATATTGCTTATTTTGATATTTTTGACAGGGTTAACCATATTTCCAGGAAAGTGGTATTCTTTATATAGTATCTCTTCATGTCGGATGTGTAGCACTATATTAGCAATCATGCAGCAGCTGTTTTTGGAGGGCCCATTGAATGCCATTGTAGGTAGTAGGAATATTGCTGTGTAGAAGATTTTTAAGAGCCAAAATTTTTTCTTTGGCCTTTTATTGTATTTCTACCTGAGTAAAATGCACCCAGAGTGTCAGCCAATGAAAGATTTTTGTTTGTTGGTTGAATAGTGCCAATATTATGGCTTTCATTAATCTCATCTTTTACCTGTTATGCTTGAATTCAGTATCACACTATGCAGCATATAATTTTCTCTAATCATTTATTATATACTAGAGGCCTGGTGCACATATTCATGCTCCGTTGAGGTTCCTCAGCCTGTCCTGCAACCTCTCACAATCGGGAACCCCTTCGGGGATGTCAGACTGCTGATTTTGACCTGATCCCCACAGGCCAGGCCAAGGGACCCCACTGGTGCACGAGTCTGTGCACCCTTCTTCCCTCCCCTCTTCCCTCTGAGATTCATTAGTCTGTTCCATGTTTTCATGCCTATGTGTTGAGCGTCTGCCCCCTGGTGGTTAGGTCACTTCATAGCTACCAGTCGAATTGTCGAAAGGTTGACTGGTCATTCAGTTGCTTAGACTTTTATATATATAGATGCATTTTGATTGTGAATTTGATTGTAAGAGTTCTTGGTTATATTCCAGGATTGTAAATAATGGCCAAGAAATTCAAGGGATCATGGAATTATTAAATGTTAGAGCATAAAAGGGTTTTCCAGTAGTCTTCTCAACCTCCTTATTTTATAGATAAGAGAATCTAACAAAACTTACATTATGCTGAGCATTTCTCATCTAGGTCTTAAATAGTATTTCCTTTTTATATTGTATAAATATCATTTTGACTAAATGTGTAATATAACAACAGGTACTCTACATTGTGATGCTTCTCACAATAATTAATATTTTCATTTTCTCATTATTAACTTTCTTGTTCTTTTACTCAGACTAAGCAACAACTTGTAAAATAATTTGCTTTTCCCTCTAGCTCATAACTTAATATATATATATTATTGATTTCAGAGAGGAAGGATGATGGAAAGAGAAATAGAAACATCAATGATGAGAGAGAATCATTGACCAGCTGCTTCCTGCATACCCCACACTGGAGATAGCTCACAACCCAGGCATGTGCCCTTGACCAGAATTGAACCTGGGACCTTTCAGTCCACAGGCCAACACTCTATCCATTGAGCCAAACTGGCCAGGGCTCTAGCTTATAACTTGATCTATTATATTATACTAGAGGCCTGGTGCACGAATTCATGCACCAGTGGGGTCCCTCAGCCTCGCCTGCGGGATTGGGCCAAAACTGGCTATCTGACTTCCCCCAGACTGTGAGAGGGCACAGGCCAGGCCGAGGGACCCCACTAGTGAATGATCAGGGCTGGAAAGGGACGGGGGATGTTGGCTAGCCAGGGAGGGACCACGGGAGAGCTCCAGGGTGTGTCCAGCCAATCTTGCTCAGTCCCCATTGGCCAGACCCCAGCAGCAAGCTAAGCTACTGGTTGGAGCATCTGCCCCCTGGTGGTCAATGCATATCTTAGTGAGTGGTTGAGTAGCCTTAGCACGTCATTAGCATATTACACTTTGGTTGAGCAGCTGACCGATCGAGTGGACACTTAGCATATTAGGCTTTCGTTATATAGGATAGCTCTGCAACACCTCTGTTGTCAGTGAAATGTCTATTCATATTCTAGATAATATGAAGTGCTATGAGTTGGGCCTCTAGAAGGGTAGTTGTTGTCGTGTTGAGGGTAATGTTAGACTCCACGGC